>JARQOD010000002.1:405617695-405791226 GCA_033576555.1 Oophaga sylvatica
AATTTTTCCTAGCTCTTTGCTAAGGCTAGGTGCAGCCTCGCCCGGCTGCTTTTGATTATGTTCTAATTAGTTTCCTTTATATTTCTGCCAGTCTGGGTGTTAGATGCCGGTGAAAGCATTCATGTAGTTTAGCAGACTGGATCGGTTCTGAGAATATTTAAGCTAAGAGCTCCTTAGTTGTTTTTACTCTTACAGCTTATAGTTTTTCTCTGAGACCTTAGGTGTTCCTACTGTGTGTGAGTGTTGTATGTAAGACTTTATTTACTTTATTTCTTGTCTTTGTTGTTTGTCTTTCTGTTCATTAACCGTTACCTGTTCATTCCCTTTGGTGGTATTCAGGGTCCTTCTTAGGACTAGAATACAGTTGGCAGGGATTGATAGGAGACAGGGTTTACGCTGGTGGCCTGGACCTCTGTACCTTTAACAGTACCTCCAGGTTGAGGGATTAGTTAGGACCCCAGTTTAGGGTCAGCTTAGACCCCGGTCACCCTCTAGCCGGAGACAGCGTATAACGGATTCCGTTTTGACCCTCTGGACATTCTGTCAGGTAAATCTATGTTATCATATATCTATGCGCATGTTATATAGTATGTTGCCCTTTTGATATAGATTACTGACATCACATATATATATCTGCTATACAGCGTGACATTACCTCATAAAGGGACACTGGTCAGAATTGCAAAAAATGGCAAGGTCTTTAAGGTCAAAATAGGCTGGGTCATGAAGGGGTTAACATGTTTAACAGCAATGCAAACCAAAAAATAAATTAGTTAAGGAATCTGCTATACGGTTGTACATAAAAGCATACAAGTACATATCTGAATCCATTAATGATGGATAAGTAACAGTATGTACACCATTTTTATTGTATAGACAATGAATGTCTGACTTCAAAACATCATCAGCATTACAAGTTATCTGTGACATTAATAAAATGTTACATTTGCTGAATAATGTCACTAAACAGTTTATAAAAATTATACAATTTCCATCATGTAATACTCATAATATGTGCCAATAATCATTTTTATTAACAAACATAACCTTTAAAAAGTGCATAGTGCAAATTGCTATTTATGCCTGACTGTGGACTTGCAAGCATGACAACGGATAGATAAGGTATATATAGATGAGACTGCATAGCCACAGATGGTGAATGGCCATGTAATACTGTACCTCAATAAAGTGTGCGTCACTACTACATCATTTTTTTTATATAGCTTTATAAACAGGGTACGTGCATGTATGCTTGCGCCTTTGTTTGGACGCACAGACTGCCTTCCTGCTTTGATGCGTTGGGTAGTGAACAGTTGTGTGCAGTCTCTGCAGAATAACCACACTTAGGCCTTATAACTTTTCAGACTTTCTTTATCAATCTACCAAGATGAAGAAGGCAGGGAGTAAGGCACGTGGTCGTGGCCGTGGAGTTTCAGCAGGGAGAGGACGTGGGGATTCTGTGGCTGCTGCCGCCCCCAGTGACACAGCATCCACCAGTTTTCCCCGTGAGCGTTCCTTTATGCGCACTTTTGTAGGAGGTCGGCGTACCCCCCTGCTGCGGGAAGAACAAATTGAAGCCGTTGTTGGTTGGATGTCAGCCAATGCATCGACTTCAATTGCTTCCACCTCCTCTCAGGACCACAGCACTGTTGAGCAACCATCTGTCTCTTCACCGCCTGCCAAATTGCCCAGGCAGTCACAGAGTTCTGTACAGGAGCCAGCTGAGTGTCTGCTTCTGTTCTCAGAATCTGTTGGCTTGCAAACAGGGGCCCAGCCAAGCAGCATTCTGGAATGAGAAGAAGAGGGAGTATGCAGTGATGCGCAACAGCTGTGTCTCTCTGAATCTGAAGAGGCGGTTGAGACAGTGCCGATGGTCAGCACACCGCAGAACGCATCTGATGATGATGAGACTCAGGTGCCAGTTTATGTTGAGCATGGTGCTGGCCAGATCACACAACAGCAGCAGGTGTTGGAAGAGGGTAGTGGAGATGATGAGGTCCAAGACCCAACATGGCGTGAGGAACAGGAAGGTGGTGGGAGCAGCTCAGAGGAATACTAATAATAATAATAATAATATTAATTTATATGGCGCCATCATATTCCGCAGCGCTTTACAGTTTAGCAGTTTCAGAACACAAGTCATAAGTAACAACGTTAACAATACAATAATTAAAGCAATATAAGCCGCCCCTGCTCGTGACAGCTTACAATCTACAATGAGGTGGGGGAGATACAAAGTACAGGTGTTTATATACAATGGTGTATTTACAATGATGGTCCAGCCATTTTGAGGGAGTGATGGATGGATGGAGATAGTGAATGTGCTACACACACAGACTTACACATAGAATGACTTTGATTAGTGAATGTGATAGGTCGCTCTTAACAAATGTGTTTTGAGGGAGCGCCTGAAACCATGCTAATTGCGGATAGTCCTAATTTCTTGGGGTACAGCATTCCAGAGGATTGGCGCAGCACGGGAGAAGTCTTGTAGTCGGGAGTGGGAGGTACGGATTAGTGCAGAGGTTAGTCGAAGGTCGTTTGCAGAGCGCAGCAGTCGGTTAGGCCGATAGATAGAAATGAGGGAGGAGATGTAGGGGGGTGCTGCACTGTGGAGAGCTTTGTGGGTGACAACCAGTACTTTGAATTGGATACTATAATGAATGGGCAGCCAGTGTAAGGACTGGCGAAGGACTCTATGAAGGACATCTGCCACGTTTGCGTGCGTTTGATGAGTCAACGCGGATGGCGAGTGCAGATGATGCACTAGTCAGCCTGACTGTCCCCCTTATCTGCCTGCTTCAAAAAACAATGCAAGCACTAAGGGATGAGGTTTTCGAAGAGGTGGAGGATGAGGAGTCACAAATTCCGTCACCTTCTGGACAGTCAGCGCAACGTGGTTCCTCACAAAGGGCTGGGCAGGGCTCACTTTGTGAGGAGGATGAGGAGGAGTCAATGGAGGGGGAAGACATCGCTCCAGAGGGAGGTACACAACGCTCTAGTCAGTATGTATAGCGAGGGTGGGGTGATGCAGAGCAGGCAGAGATGACGCCTCTTGCAGGGGACAGCGTTTCTTGGCCAGTTGGGAGTCTGCAGCACATGGTTGATTTCATGCTGCAGTGCCTGAGAAACAACCGCCGCATCGCCCACATTCTCACCACATCTGATTATTGGGTGTCCACCCTCCTAGACCCTCGCTACCGGGACAACTTACAAAGCCTCATCACATCGTTGAACCGGGAGCGTAAAATGCGGGAGTACCAAGACACACTGGTGCAATCCATAATGTTCTCCATTCCAGCCGAGAGCACTGCTGCTACTACTGCTTTACAAAGCAGCTCTGTGCGTCGAGGCAGTGGAGACAGCTCTGTAACAAGAGGGAGCACAAGCAGCGCCTCTGCACAGGGCAAGATGTTATGATTTGGTAGCTGAGGAGAGCAGGCAAAAAAGGCAATACACCAGAGAGGTTGGAATCTATGGGATTGCAGTACCTTGACTAACCACCACAACTAAAGGCAGCCGTGGAGCGTACCTACGTTGGTCCTAGACGCCTCGTCACAGCCTGAGAAGCTAACTACACCTAAAGATAGAAAGAGGAAAGCTATCTGCCCCGGAGCAGATCCACAAAGAACATAGAAAGCCCCCAAACATGTAATGGCGGTTAGACAAGAAGAAATACTGACACAGACAGAAAATAGTATGAGCAAACGTTGGGGCTCAAACTTCATAAATAGAAAAGGATAGGAAGGGCACTTTATGCAATCACAAAAAAACCTGAAAAGTACCAACTCTACTAATTACAAAAACACATGAGATGACACGACCTCTAGCACCTAAATTAGTTCTCTGGTGTAACAAAAACTAAACAGCAGCCACAGAAAAAAGTGGAAAAGGAAAATAAACAAACAACAGTGGCTGAACTAAACTGAGAGGAGCACAAGGCCCCCAAGGGGACCCGGCAGACCCCCACAGAAGTGCAGGACAAAATGCCAAAAAAAACCACAAAAAACTAAAAGAAAAAAAATGTCTTATCTGTTAGAAAAAGATGCAGGCACGAAACAGCAAGCTACAAAGTGTACAGGAATCAAAGATGAGACCAGAACAATTGATCACCGTCAACCCTGATGGGAGGGAACCTCCCTTATATAACACCAGTCAGTAACACCTGATCTCCAATCTTCACAATCTTCATTGGATAGTTCAGTACTGTTTGTAACCACCAGAGGGAGCTTCTGCTCAGAATTCATTTCTAGCACATTCACAACAGCAAGACCAGTATCTTCCAAATGTGGCGAAGTTTTGGGGCAGCGCCACCAATGTCTACACCATCCGAGACGGCTCCAGTCAGCAGGAGGCAAAGTTTCCGTAAGATGGTGACAGACTACATGTCTTGGCCTCTCAGTGTACTCCCAGATGGCTCTTCCCCATTCAAGTTTTGGGTCTCTTAGCTGGATACATGGCCAGAGCTTAGCCAGTATGCATTGGAGGTGCTGGCTTGCCCTGCTGCCAGTGTATTATCGGAGCGCTTCTTTAGTGCTGCAGGTGGTGTACTAACAGACCGTAGCATGCGACTATCCTCCGATAATGTAGACCGGCTTACTTTTCAGAAAATGAACAAGGCATGGATCTCGCATGAATTTGCCTGTCCGGTTTCAGATTAAATAACTGGTTGGCAACGTTATCCATGTCTCCTGTTATGTTCATCTTTCTACCACCTGAACTCTACTGCCTGGGCTACAACACTGCCAGTTGCTGCTCAGAAGTGTTGGATGCACAGATCAAAACAATCGCTGATGTGTTTGTGGGGTTCAGTAACGCCTGCTGTTCCCCTGCTGTGTGTCCGGCAAAAATTACTGCTAGGTAGCTACACATGTTGAAAAAAACATGACATGTTAAAGTGGCTACTGCTACACATAGATAAGAGGCTACACCCTTATTTCTAAGCTGTAAACAAGTGAAACGTCACCTTTGAAACCATAAAATTATTAGTCTTTGTCACAAATCTGTAACAAAATAATTGTGACATATTACTGCAGATATCCACATGTCGAACACAAATGCTAACACAAAAGCCTACTTATGCTATAGGGTACTGATGGTGAACCTTGTCACATCCATAACTTAGACAAATCCAACTCACATCATGCCTCAAATGCTGCAATGTTGGAAGTGCATAATGTGGGTTGAACTTTGACAACAGCTGCAGTGCGAAGGTTAGCCTTCAGTGTTATTGGCTTTTAAATAAAAGCATACAAGTAAATTTAATAATCCATTGTTGATTAAGGACGTGATGAACACCTGTAATATTGTGCAAACAATGGATGTAGGACTAGTCCTCTTCAACATTACTTATATTTGTGTCATTTCAAAAAATACATATTTAATTACAAATTTAACAACCCATATCATAAAGGTCCATCATGTAAAAATGAGAATCGGTAACAAAACTCATGCATTACCTTGTTAAAGTCAATAGTGCATAGTCACAATAGCTAAATATATACCTGCAAGTTTTGCTGAAACAACGACAACTGATAGAAAAGGTGAATGATATCTAGTTATCAGACTGAATAGCGACACCTGTACAATGTCGATATAATACTGTACCTTAACAAAAAGGCTGTTTGCAACCAATGTATTATATACGGATGGAAGCGCATCACACTAATAGATTTGAATTATTTGAAATAGAATGGAGCAGCACCAATTAGAGAAAAATGTCAAGAATGAGGCAGTGAGACACGCTCAGCAGAGTACAAGCAGCAGTGGTTGAAGAACTAACTGGAGCGTGATCTGCACTCCAAAAATGAAAACCTCTGACTACAGTAAACACTGCACACAACTGTTCAGTAGCTGTGAAAGGCCCGTTTGTGTACTTCTATATTGTTTGCAACCAATGTATTGGATACGGATGGAAGCACGTCACACTAATAGATTTGAATTATTTGAAATAGAATGTAGCAGCAACAATTAGAGAAAAATGTCAAGGATGAGGCAGTGAGACACGCTCAGCAGAGTACAAGCAGCAGTGGTTCAAGAACTAAATGGAGCGGGATCTGCACTCCAAAAATGAAAACCTCTGACTACAGTAAACTCTGCACACAACTGTTCAGTAGCTGTGAAAGGCCCGTTTGTGTACTTCTATATTGTTTGCAACCAATGTATTGGATACGGATGGAAGCACGTCACACTAATAGATTTGAATTATTTGAAATAGAATGTAGCAGCAACAATTAGAGAAAAATGTCAAGGATGAGGCAGTGAGACACGCTCAGCAGAGTACAAGCAGCAGTGGTTGAAGAACTAACTGGAGCGGGATCTGCACTCCAAAAATGAAAACCTCTGACTACAGTAAACACTGCACACAACTGTTCAGTAGCTGTGAAAGGCCCGTTTGTGTACTTCTATATTGTTTGCAACCAATGTATTGGATACGGATGGAAGCACGTCACACTAATAGATTTGAATTATTTGAAATAGAATGTAGCAGCAACAATTAGAGAAAAATGTCAATGATGAGGCAGTGAGACACGCTCAGCAGAGTACCATCAGCAGTGGTTGAAGAACTAACTGGAGCGGGATCTGCACTCCAAAAATGAAAACCTCTGACTACAGTAAACACTGCACACAACTGTTCAGTAGCTGTGAAAGGCCCGTTTGTGTACTTCTATATTGTTTGCAACCAATGTATTGGATACGGATGGAAGCACGTCACACTAATAGATTTGAATTATTTGAAATAGAATGTAGCAGCAACAATTAGAGAAAAATGTCAAGGATGAGGCAGTGAGACACGCTCAGCAGAGTACAAGCAGCAGTGGTTGAAGAACTAACTGGAGCGGGATCTGCACTCCAAAAATGAAAACCTCTGACTACAGTAAACACTGCACACAACTGTTCAGTAGCTGTGAAAGGCCCGTTTGTGTACTTCTATATTGTTTGCAACCAATGTATTGGATACGGATGGAAGCACGTCACACTAATAGATTTGAATTATTTGAAATAGAATGTAGCAGCAACAATTAGAGAAAAATGTCAATGATGAGGCAGTGAGACACGCTCAGCAGAGTACCATCAGCAGTGGTTGAAGAACTAACTGGAGCGGGATCTGCACTCCAAAAATGAAAACCTCTGACTACAGTAAACACTGCACACAACTGTTCAGGAGCTGTGAAAGGCCCGTTTGTGTACTTCTATATTGTTTGCAACCAATGTATTGGATACGGATGGAAGCACGTCACACTAATAGATTTGAATTATTTGAAATAGAATGTAGCAGCAACAATTAGAGAAAAATGTCAAGGATGAGGCAGTGAGACACGCTCAGCAGAGTACAAGCAGCAGTGGTTGAAGAACTAACTGGAGCGGGATCTGCACTCCAAAAATGAAAACCTCTGACTACAGTAAACACTGCACACAACTGTTCAGTAGCTGTGAAAGGCCCGTTTGTGTACTTCTATATTGTTTGCAACCAATGTATTGGAAACGGATGGAAGCATGTCACACTAATAGATTTGAATTATTTGAAATAGAATGTAGCAGCAACAATTAGAGAAAAATGTCAAGGATGAGGCAGTGAGACACGCTCAGCAGAGTACAAGCAGCAGTGGTTGAAGAACTAACTGGAGCGGGATCTGCACTCCAAAAATGAAAACCTCTGACTACAGTAAACACTGCACACAACTGTTCAGTAGCTGTGAAAGGCCCGTTTGTGTACTTCTATATTGTTTGCAACCAATGTATTGGATACGGATGGAAGCACGTCACACTAATAGATTTGAATTATTTGAAATAGAATGTAGCAGCAACAATTAGAGAAAAATGTCAAGGATGAGGCAGTGAGACACGCTCAGCAGAGTACAAGCAGCAGTGGTTCAAGAACTAACTGGAGCGGGATCTGCACTCCAAAAATGAAAACCTCTGACTACAGTAAACACTGCACACAACTGTTCAGTAGCTGTGAAAGGCCCGTTTGTGTACTTCTATATTGTTTGCAACCAATGTATTGGATACGGATGGAAGCACGTCACACTAATAGATTTCATTTTTTTTAAATAGAATGGAGCAGCACCAATTAGAGAAAAATGTCAAGGATGAGGCAGTGACACACGTTCAGCAGAGTACAAGCAGCAGTGGTTCAAGAACTAACTGGAGCGTGATCTGCACTCAAAAAAAAAAAAAACCTCACAGACTAGAGTGAACACTGCACACAACTGTTCACTATCTCTGAAAGGCTCCTTTGTGTACTTGTATAGTGTTTGCAACCAATGTATTGGATACGGATGGAAGCACGTCACACTAATAGATTTGATTTTTTTTAAATAGAATGGAGCAGCACCAATTAGAGAAAAATGTCAAGGATGAGGCAGTGAGACACGCTCAGCAGAGTACAAGCAGCAGTGGTTCAAGAACTAACTGGAGCGTGATCTGCACTTAAAAAAAAAAAAAAACCTCACAGACTAGAGTGAACACTGCACACAACTGTTCACTATCTCTGAAAGGCTCCTTTGTGTACTTGTATAGTGTTTGCAACCAAGGTATTGGATACGGATGGAAGCACGTCACACTAATAGATTTGATTTTTTTTAAATAGAATGGAGCAGCACCAATTAGAGAAAAATGTCAAGGATGAGGCAGTGACACACGCTCAGCAGAGTACAAGCAGCAGTGGTTCAAGAACTAACTGGAGCGTGATCTGCACTCAAAAAAAAAAAAACCTCACAGACTAGAGTGAACACTGCACACAACTGTTCACTATCTCTGAAAGGCTCCTTTGTGTACTTCTATAGTGTTTGCAACCAATGTATTGGATACGGATGGAAGCACGTCACACTAATAGATTTCATTTTTTTTAAATAGAATGGAGCAGCACCAATTAGAGAAAAATGTCAAGGATGAGGCAGTGACACACGCTCAGCAGAGTACAAGCAGCAGTGGTTCAAAAACTAACTGGAGCGTGATCTGCACTCAAAAAAAAAAAACTCACAGACTAGAGTGAACACTGCACACAACTGTTCACTATCTCTGAAAGGCTCCTTTGTGTACTTGTATAGTGTTTGCAACCAATGTATTGGATACGGATGTAAGCACGTCACACTAATAGATTTCCTTTTTTTTTAAATAGAATGGAGCAGCATCAATTAGAGAAAATGTCAAGCATGAGGCAGTGACACACGCTCAGCAGAGTACAAGCAGCAGTGGTTCAAGAACTAACTGGAGCGTGATCTGCACTCAAAAAAAAAAAAACCTCACAGACTAGAGTGAACACTGCACACAACTGTTCACTATCTCTGAAAGGCTCCTTTGTGTACTTGTATAGTGTTTGCAACCAATGTATTGGATACGGATGGAAGCACGTCACACTAATAGATTTCCTTTTTTTTTAAATAGAATGGAGCAGCACCAATTAGAGAAAAATGTCAAGGATGAGGCAGTGACACACGCTCAGCAGAGTACAAGCAGCAGTGGTTCAAGAACTAACTGGAGCGTGATCTGCACTCAAAAAAAAAAAAACCTCACAGACTAGAGTGAACACTGCACACAACTGTTCACTATCTCTGAAAGGCTCCTTTGTGTACTTCTATAGTGTTTGCAACCAATGTATTGGATACGGATGGAAGCGCGTCACACTATAATTTCTATTGAATGGAGCAGCAAGAATTACACTAAAGAAAAAAAAAAAAGAGTCTGTGAGTGACACGTGCAGATGCCTACAAACAGCGTTGGATGCAGAGCAAACTGCAGCGTCACCTGCACTCTCACACACACACCTTGCACAGAGCTGTTAAAACAACACTGCAAGGCAAAAGGAAGCTTTACACAGCGGTTGGTAAACTAGCCTGCCTAAAGCACAGTACACAAAATCGCAATCTCTAACTGTCCCTCAGAGTCAGCAGAGCAGCGTTCTGTCCCTATCTGAATTCACAGCACAGTGACGCTAAAATGGCGGCGGCGCCTTTTATAGTGCATTCTGACACTTCAGCATCCAATCACAGCCATGCCATTAGTTAACATGACCGCAGCATTACAGGATGTGCCCACACTTCTTAGGATTCCTCATTGGCTGACTAAAATCACATTGCCTCTCAAAGAATTATGGGAACTTCCGATTCCGGTATACGATATATGAAAAATATCGGAACTAAGTATCGGAATTCCGATACAGCGAATATCGGCTGATACCCGATACTTGCGGTATCGGAATGCTCAACTCTAATCTTCATCTTCATCAGATAAGAAGTGACATGGTGTGCTTGGTGCATACACTGGCTGAGATTTGGGCTTAAAAGTTGTCTTGCTTCATGGGGATTTCCCTCTTCCTTGCTGAGGCTGCGGTGGATCAGTGTCATGGTTCCATGCTGGCAGCCCTGCTCGGCACTGAGGTTCCTCATTTGTGTCTGTAGCTACACCTCCCCCCTGTGAAACCCTGGCTGTGGGCTCTGCTAGCTGTTGTGTCTGGGGGCTACATGCAGCGTTTTGTGTAGGGAGATTTTCACTTTCTTCTCCTGATATAATGACTGGCAATGTTTGTACTGTGCTTGGGATAGACAGGGTGCCCTGTGCTGGAGGCACTGAATACAGGGACACCACATTGCTTTGATTGGGCGTTGACCCAGTTGATAATGAAGTAGAAAAAAGAGGAAGAGAAGGGAGGTGTGAGTGAGGAGCGGTGGGATGTGCCTGAGAGGAGGAGGAAGGAGGAGAGCGAGCACGAGCAGGTGGGTGTGGTGTGGGAGGAGAAAGGAAGGAAAAGGAAGGAGGAGAAAGATCAGAAGGGTGTGGTGTGGGAGGAGAGAGGGAAAGAGGAGGGGGGAGAGATGGAGGGGAGAGAGGTGGAGGGGAGAGAGGAGAAAATGAAGGAGGAGAGGGTGAAGAAGAGGAAGAAAATGGATGTGTCAGAGATGTGAGGGAGGGGAAAGAAGGAATGATAGGGAAAGAAGGATAGAGAGGGATGGCAGTGAGGAAGGAGGAGAAAAGTCTGAAGAAGAAGGAGAAAGGGACTGAGAAAAGAAAGAGGAGAGGGTGTCCCCCCTGTGATTCTTGAGAGGGGACCATTGAAACAAAAATGCCTTCTCCCTGTGGAGAGAGGCAGGGAGCGTTTTTCCCTGTACGAGGCTCCTTATTCAATGAGAGCAGACTACACCTGTCCCGTGTCTCCACATGATGGACATGTGATGTGTGTGACTCTGAATTCTGCTCTTGTGACATGTCAGTGATCATTTTCTCACAGACGATATAACACCTTTTCAATCTTATTCACATAAAAATCACTTCCTGGTCCGTTCAAAATAACTTGCTGTACTTTCTACATGATGCAAGACTACCACTCCTCTTTTATAGCAGACGGCAATCTAAGAACAACTTTCCTGTGCCTTTCAACAAAAACAAAAAAAAACATTTCATTGTGCAGCGTAAAGTCTGCCTGTCCATTTACTTCTCACGTACTCTGACCTTCTATTCACATGCCTAGCCCTTCGATTCTTACGTATTGTGTCTATTCCAAAAACCTATTCAACAAAGGTGATTAAAAATCTGAAAACTGCTGCATTCTGGTTCTGTGTGCAAGGGCACTGAAATTCTTATCTTCGCTGAATGCCTGATGGGAGGGGTGAGTGAAGCCGCTGCGCAACTGTTTGTGTATTCTCCCTCAGCCTGCAATTTCCTTATCTGTGTTTCTGACCTTGGTCTAAAGCACGCTAGTAGATCTTGCTGGTTGGAAAAAGAAGTTGATTAGAAAAAACCTCTCCAAAATTATTTAAAAATGTACTTAAAAGAAAAACTTTAAAAACAAAAGTTAGATTTAGTAAAAAAAAAAAAAAAACTCTAGGAAAAAAGATTGACCAAAAAGGGGAGGGAAAAAAAAACGTATTAATCATAAAACTCTGAAAAATAACAAGGTTGACAAGAAGATAAAACCCTTGTTACTAAAACAGTTAATTAAAAACAGAAAAGAGGTGGAAAAACTGATGTAAAATGATAAAAACAAAAAGAAAAATACTTTTCGTTGGTGCTGCTCCCCCCTCCCTTATATCTCTGCTTGCTGCGTCCATTGGAAGTTTAATAAAGATGGAAAACCTGTGTTTTATTATTTCACTAGCTGTAGTACCCGGCTTCGCCCGGGTTAATTAATAACTGCTGTTAGCTGTAACAAAATAGACTATGTTAACAAAAATTTATTCTGCACATAAAAATCACACACCAAAACGTGCGGGGGTTAAAATTTCCATTCAACACATAGCCTATGATGCTCCTGGGGTTGAGATGTGCGGGCATGCAAAATTTCATGCCCGTAAGTACAACGGTGCAGATTCCTATCCCGGGCCAAAATTATTTGCCGATTTGGAATGCGCGGGGTTAAAATTTTGACTCAAAACCTAGCCTATGACGCTCCCGGGGTCGAGACGTGCGGGTGTGCAAAATTTCATGCCCGTAAATGCAGATTCCTATGCCGGACATACACACAAGCATTCAGCTTTCTCCCCATTATGTAGATAGGGCCAAAATTGTTTGGCGATTTGGAACGTGCGGGGGTTAAAATTTCCATTCAACACATAGCCTATGATGCTCCTGGGGTTGAGATGTGCGGGCATGCAAAATTTCATGCCCGTAAGTACAACGGTGCAGATTCCTATCCCGGGCCAAAATTATTTGCCGATTTGGAATGCGCGGGTTAAAATTTCGACTCAAAACCTAGCCTATGACGCTCCCGGGGTCGAGACGTGCGGGTGTGCAAAATTTCATGCCCGTAAATGCAGATTCCTATGCCGGACATACACACAAGCATTCAGCTTTCTCCCCATTATGTAGATAGGGCCAAAATTGTTTGGCGATTTGGAACGCGCGGGGTTAAAATTTCGATTCAAAACATAGCCTAGGACGCTTTCGGGGTCGAGACGTGCGGGCGTGCAAAATTTCATGCCCGTAAGTGCGACGGTGCGGATTCCAATCCCGGACAAACATACCCACATACATACACACACATACATACATTCAGCTTTATATATTAGATTAAAATACTTTATTCTTAATGTGTGTGTGTGTGTTTTCAACCCTTTCAAACTGTAAGATTAATAATGGATAGGTGTCTTATTGACATTTCTCCATTAATAACCTGGCTTAATGTCACCTTACAATAGCAAGGTGACATTAACACCTTATTACCCCATATGCCACCACAACAGGGCAATGGGAAGAGTGAGGTGTGAAGGAAACCTGGTTCCTCCCACGTCACCAATGTGACGTAACTACACAGTCACAGCTCTCCGGCGCCCTCTTTGTCTCTCAGGTCAGTAAGGGAACTGCACCTAGAGCAAATGGCCGCCGGGGAGGGTGTCCTGTTACCCACTGGGTATTCTAAGATTCGTGATCAGAGTAAAAGCATCAGCCCAAAATTAATTTTATGGTTTAATTGCCTTAAGGGCGCACTAGATAATTACAGAAATATACAGTAAGCTATATAATGGAATTACAGTGGATTTGCAGTCAGAGTAAAATATAACAATAATGGTACGAAGCTTAGAGGTATTAGCTAGAGGTCAATGTTACCAGGCTGTAGGTTGCACGTGGACGCCGGGAGCTCTGCGGTCCACAGGTAAGAATCTTGGTTGCCGGACAGTCCCCAAAACATGTGCCGCTGCTCTCTTGGCTGATCTGTCCCTTGTTCCTTCTTAGTTCTTCATCGTCTTGTTCTTCTGTGTGAATAGAGAGGGTCTGCCACCTGCTCACAGTTCTTAAACCTTACAATAGCAAGGTGACATTAACCCCTTATTACTCAATATGCCACTGCTACAGGGCAATGGGAAGAGAGAGGCTAAGTGCCAGGATTGGAACATCTTACAGATGTTTTCTGGGGTGGCTGGGGGCAGATGTTTTGAGCCGGGGGGCAATAACAATAATAATAATCTTTATTTATATAGCGCCATCATATTCCGCAGCGCTTTACAGTTTAACAGTTTCAAAACACAAGTCATAAGTAACAACGTTAACAATACCATAATTAAAGCAAAATAAGACGACCCTGCTCGTGAGAGCTTACAATCTACAATGAGGTGGGGGAGATACAAAGTGCAGGTGTGTATATACAATGGTGCATTTACAATGATGGTCCAGCCATCTTGGGGGAGTGAGGGATGGATGGAGATAGTGAATGGGCTACACACACACACACTTTTATACACATAGAATGACTTTGATTAGTGAATGTGATAGGCCGCTCTGAACAGATGTGTTTTGAGGGAGCGCCATAAACCATGCAAATTGTGGATAGTCCTAATTTCCTGGGTAGAGCATTCCAGAGGATTGGCGCAGCGCGGGAGAAGTCTTGGAGTCGGGAGTGGGAGGTACGGATTAGTGCAGAGGTTAGTCAAAAGTCGTTTGCAGAGCGCAGCAGTCGGTTAGGCCGATAGATAGAAATGAGGGAGGAGATGTAGGGGGGTGCTGCACTGTGGAGAGCTTTGTGGATGAGAACCAGTACTTTGAATTGGATCCTATAATGAATGGGCAGCCAGTGTAAGGACTGGCGAAGAGCGGACGCGTCCGAGTACCGATTAGCCAGATGGATGACCCTGGCTGCTGCATTAAGGATGGACTGGAGAGGGGATAGTCGAGTAATGGGGAGGCCAAGTAATAGAGCGTTGCAGTAGTCCAGGCAAGAGTGGATCAATGCTACAGTGAGGGTTTTTGTTGTTTCCATGGTGAGAAAAGGGCGGATTCTAGAGATGTTCTTTAGGTGTAGGCGGCAAGAGTCCCGAACAATGGTCCCTTTCTAGGCTTTTAATATCTTCCCTCAGTCACTGGCTTTCCCTCTCTGGCGAAGAAAATTGCGCGGGAGCCCACGTGATTTTTTTTATTTAAAACTCACCAATTATTAATTACATACAAGTACGGTAAGCTGCACACACACTATACTAATTGTATTTGTCACTTACATGTGTGTATATATATATATATATATATATATATATATACAGTACAGACCAAAAGTTTGGACACACCTTCTCATTCAAAGATTTTTCTGTATGTTCATGACTATGAAAATTGTACAATCACACTGAAGGCATCAAAACTATGAATTAACACATGTGGAATTATATATTACACTTTACAAAAAAGTGTAAAACAACTGAAAATATGTCTTATATTCTAGGTTCTTCAAAGTAGCCACCTTTTGCTTTGATTACTGCTTTGGACGCAGAAAAGGTGAACGGATGGACTCTACATGCCTGGTTCCCACCGTGAAGCATGGAGGAGGTGGTGTGATGGTGTGGGGGGTGCTTTGCTGTGACACTGTTGGGGATTTATTCAAAACTGAAGCGGTGAGCGATCCAGCTCACCCCAAACTATCTCGATTGGGTTCAGGTCTGGTGACTGAGGAGGCCAGGTCATCTGGCGTAGCACCCCATCACTCTCCTTCTTGGTCAAATAGCCCTTATGCAGCCTGAAGGTGTGTTTGGGGTCATTGTCCTGTTGAAAAATAAATGATGGTCCAACTAAATGCAAACCGGATGGAATAGCATGCCGCTGCAAGATGCTGTGGTAGCCATGCTGGTTCACTATGCCTTCAATTTTGAATAAATCCCCAACAGTGTCACCAGCAAAGCACCCCCACCCACATCATCACACGACCTCCTCCATGCTTCACGGTGGGAACCAGGCATGTAGAGTCCATCCATTCACCTTTTCTGCGTGCAAAGCAGTAATCAAAGCAAAAGGTGGCTACTTTGAAGAACCTAGAATATAAGACATATTTTCAGCTGTTTCACACTTTTTTGTAAAGTGTAATGTATAATTCCACATGTGTTAATTCATAGTTTTGATGCCTTCAGTGTGATTCTACAATTTTCATAGTCATGAAAATACAGAAATATCTTTGAATGAAGTGTGTCCAAACTTTTGGTCTGTACTGTATATGTATATTATATATTATATATTTATTATATATATGATATATATTATATATACAGTACAGACCAAATGTTTGGACACACCTTCTCATTTAAAGATTTTTCTGTATTTTCATGACTATGAAAATTGTAAATTCACACTGAAGGCATCAAAACTATGAATTAACACATGTGGAATTATACATTGCACTTTACAAAAAAGTGTGAAACAACTGAAAATATGTCTTATATTCTAGGTTCTTCAAAGTAGCCACCTTTTGCTTTGATGACTGCTTTGCACACTCTTGGCATTCTCTTGATGAGCTTGGAGAGAGAGAGAGAGAGAGACCCCGGACAGTGTTGTCAGCATTTTGTATGGTTTTCTATGGAAGCGACGGATCCGCTGGCGGATTCCGTCACAGACAGATGGCAGCGGATCCGCCACTCATAGGTGCCCATTATACAAAATGGCGGACGCGGCGGATCCGCCATAGTCTGCCATTTTGGCGGACACAAAAAACGTTGCATTGGATGTTTTCCAAAAAAGGCGGACGCCAAATTTTTGACGTATCCGTCAAAAAACGGACCTAACGGACGACCATCCGTCAAAATCCGTCACTAATGCAAGTCAATGTGAAAGGGGCCTAAGTGCAGTAATTCACTAAGTGAATAATTTTTTTGCACCTAATTATTTCTTTCCATGAACAAATACAGCATAGTAGAACCCATATATTACGTCTGAGACATATTTTTACATAGCTATGCTAGATAACAGTTACCATTGCTGCCACTGAACAATAAGGTCATGGGTTTCAATTTGTGCAGGAGGTCATTTGTGTAGATTTGATCGAAGTGCCATATTTTTTCAAAGTGCCAAGGCAGTTAAATATGGAATGAATCTAATACTCATCTGTCTTCCTCTTCATACAGGTATATATACAGTATTTCATTCATCTGTTGTGTTAAACCATTTTGAACCCTGCATCTCACTCCCATGCTTGTAAACCTCCATTAATGGTATATAATTCATTCATCTCCTGTTATTATCACTTTATAAAGCCTGCGTCTCAATCCCATGTGGTAAAACCTGCTGTAACCAGTTCAGGGGGAATATAGCTCTGGGATCACTGTCTCGGGTAGACGGAGTGGCATAGAAAAGTTCAAGCACAGACAGCAGTACTGGTGTAAACTGGCGGCAACCAGTTTTATTAAAGTCCACAGCAACAAACATAAACCAAATCATAAACCAAAATCCTAAGCCTGTCAGGCTGCTAGCTAGACACAGTTAGTTCCCTCACTACCGTGGTCTAGGCTCTAACAGCCTGGCCAAAACAACACATATATTGTAATTACCAGAGCTTGGTTTCCAGGAGACTCCAGCAGCATCTGAAGCCAGATTCAGACTGAGAGCTCAGTCTGTGTAACTCTATCACCTATTTCTGGCTGCTTAATTAAACAGCTGAGTGCACTCAGGGTTGAGCTGCAAGCCTGTACTGGATGGGGAGTGGAGTGAACGTCGTACTGCCATCCTACCTTCACTCCTACATTCCTTATGCCACCCAGCTAAGAAATCTGGGCGAGATGTACACCCCGTCCAGTACGCACCCCTTCACTGTCTCACATATCCCCCCCCTCTTCTCCAGACCGGAGGGCTGGTCAACAACTCCAAAGAGACAGTGATCTCTGGATAAGGCATCGGCATTACCCTGTAACTTCCCAGGCCTATGCACTACCGAGAAATTGAATTCTTGTAGCGAAAGGAACCACCTTGTCACCCTGGCATTCCTTTCCTTGTTCTGCTGCATTCATGCCAGAGGAGCATGGTCTGACTGTAATTTAAATTTCCTGCCCAAGAGGTAATAACGTAGCGAGTCCAGCGCCCATTTGATTGCGAGGCACTGTCGCTCCAGAATGGCATAATTTTGTTCAGCCGGTGTCAGTTTCCGACTCAGATACATGACCGGGTGCTCTTCACCCTTCACGACCTGCGACAAAACCGCCCCTAACCCCACATTAGAGGCATCAGTTTGAACAAGAAACTCCTCGCTGAAATTAGGGGTGACCAGAACTGGGCTTTGACATAAAGCCATTTTCAAAGACTGAAATGCTTTTTCTGCATCCGGATTCCAAACTACCATTTTTGACTTCCTACCCTTTGTCAGGTCGGTCAACCGGGCAGCAATGGAGGCAAAATTTTGTACAAATCTGCGATAGTACCCAGTGATGCCCAGATACGCTTTGATCTGTCGTTTTGTGAGGGGTGTAGGCCAGTTCTGAATCGCCTCTACCTTATTGTCTTGTGGTTTAATCAACCCCCTGCCAATGACGTAGCCCAGGTACTTGGCCTCTTCTAGGCCAATGGCACATTTCTCTGGGTTTATGTTCAACCCAACCCCGCCTATCGAGTCTAAGACGGCTTGTACCTTAGCGAGGTGGCTCTCCCAATCGGAACTGAAAATTACCACATCATCCAGGTAGGCAGCCGCATAGGCTTGATGCGGGCGCAGGATCAGGTCCATAAGCCTCTGAAAGGTAGCCGGGCTCCATGCAAGCTGAATGGCATCACAAGGTACTGAAACAAACCCTCGGGGGTTGCAAAGGCCGTTTTTTTCTTTTGCCTCCTCAGACAGGGGTATCTGCCAGTACCCTTTTGTCAGATCGAGGGTTGTAATATAATGGGCGCCCCCTAACCTCTCGATTAGCTCGTCTACCCGGGGCATAGGGTAGGCGTCAAATTTTGACACGTCGTTCAACTTTCTAAAATCATTGCAGAACCTCCAGGTTCCATTAGGCTTTGGGATCAGGACAATCGGGATACACCACTCTCTTTGGACCTCCTCAATGACCCCGAGGGCTAGCATCCGTATGATCTCAGTGGAGACTATCTCTCTACGGGCTTCCGGAATCCTGTACGGCTTCAGCTTGACCTTAGTGCCGGGTTCGGTCTCGATATGGTGCTTCACGAGAGAAGTCCGGCCGGGCAAGTCTGAAAACCTCTGCTGATTTTTCTGCAGAAACTCCCGTACTTCCTGTTTTTGGTGTACTGACAACGTCTCACCCACTATCACTGGAGGTATAGGTGGTTTTAACCCTTTCTCTAAGTCACCCGAGGCCAATAATGACTCTCTGTCCCTCCAGGGCTTGATCAGGTTGATATGATAGACCTGGTAGGGCTTCCGTCTCCCTGGCTGGTGTACCTTGTAGGTGACCTCGCTCACTTTCTGTACTATCTCGTAGGGTCCATGCCACTTGGCCAAAAACTTACTTTCCACCGTGGGGATTAAGATCAGGACCCGATCCCCGGGGTTGAATGTCCTAACTTTTGCTGACCGATTATATATTTTGCTTTGAGCTTCTTGGGCTCTCTGCAGGTGATCCTTAACCAATGGTATAACCTTAGCAATTCTATCCTGCATCTGGACAATATGCTCTATAACACTCTTGTATGGGGTTGCCTCGGTCTCCCATACTTCCTTGGCTATATCTAGCAAGCCCCGCGGGTGCCGACCATATACCAACTCAAAGGAAGAAAACCCCGTAGAGGCTTGGGGCACCTCTCTGACCGAAAATATTAGGTAGGGTAACAAGTAGTCCCAGTCCCGGCCATCTTTCTCCACTGCTTTCTTTAACATATGTTTTAACGTTTTATTAAAACGTTCAACCAGCCCATCCGTCTGGGGGTGATACACGGATGTTCGAATGTGCGAGATTTTAAGCAACTTACACAGCTCCTTCATCACCTTGGACATAAAAGGTGTGCCTTGGTCCGTGAGGATCTCTTTAGGGATTCCTGTCCTGGAAAACATATGAAAGAGTTTCCGTGCAATATTTTTGGACGCCATATTTCTTAAAGGGACAGCCTCGGGGTACCGGGTTGCATAATCAAGTACCACTAGTATGTATTGGTGCCCCCTGGCTGATTTTACAATAGGACCTACCAAGTCCATCGCTACTCGTTCAAATGGTATCTCTATAACCGGAAGTGGACTAATAGACTGCGGAAGTGGGAAACCGGAGCATTTATCTGACACGTGGGGCAGGATTTGCAATAATCCCCCACATCTCGATAAACCGCTGGCCAGTAAAACCTCTGGAGGATTCTTTCCTGGGTCTTGTCCATCCCCAGGTGCCCACCAAGCACGTGGTTATGTGACAAACTTAGCACCATACTTCTATATGGTTTAGGTACCAGGAGCTGACTCACGACCTCTCCATTGACCTTAGTGACCCTATATAGCAGGTCATTGTTCATGGCAAAATGGGGAAATCGTTTATCAGAGCCGGGCTCTTGTGGGATCTCATTTAGAACAGTGATACTTTCCCTGGCATGTTTAAGAGTGGGGTCTCGCAACTGCTCACTTCCAAAATTGCCACGGGACACAGGTAGGTCAGGGACATTCTGTTCCAGAGAACCATTATCCCCCTCCCCCAACATCACTTGAAATGGAAATTCATCATTATCATTATCATTATCATCCCCTACGTTCAACAACACACTAGCATTGTGTTCCGCCACTATGGACCGCGCAACCTCAGTAGGAGCTTCATAACACTGTCCGGTAGAACCGTTTTTTTCCCAAAGACCCCAAAACAGGGAAAGTCACGACCCAATATGATGGGGTGCATCAGGTTCTTCACTACCCCCACTTCATACGAGATCTCCCCGAGTTTTGTGACGAAGTCCACAGAAGTCACCGGGTAGACTTTGGTGTCTCCATGGATGCACACCACACTCAGGTGTTTATCGGGGATGAAGTCCCTATCCGCCAGGCTGGCATGTACCAGAGTCACTCGACTCCCTGAGTCTAGGAGGGCTTGTACGGGGCAGCCATTTATAACCACCTGGGACACCTGTGGGCCATTCTCTTCGGCTGGGGTGGCCACGCACACTGGTTCCGCGAGGAGAGAGAGAGACCTTCCAGCATCACAGTCCATAGGTTCCCCCACTAGTGGACAGTTGGCTGAAATATGACCCCTTTCACGGCATCTCCAACACTGTCTTAGCTCTGGTGGTTCAGACGGGGAGACCTTTCTAGGCCTGGGAACTCCCGACATTGAAGCATCGGCCCTTGCCTCACACATATCCCCTCGGGCCTGGCCCCGTCTATCAGCAGCCCCCCCTGGCCCCACCAGCTGGAACTCTCTTACCGGGAGATGTCGGAGGCCGGGAGCTCCGAAGTGACGACCGCTCGGACGGCTGGTCACGGAGGTAGCCTTTGGTGGCGGAGTACCTCTCAATCAGGCTGACCAGTTGATTGGCGTCTTTGGGATCTCCCTGTCCGACCCAGAGCTGTACCTCAGGAGGAAGGGCCCAGATGTACCGGTCCACCACTACTTTTTTGACCATTTGGGCAGGGGTGCTGACGTCAGGCTCCAGCCACTTCTTTACTAAATAAATTAGATCATATATTTGTGAGCAAGCAGGCTTGTCCCCACTGTATCTCCAGTTATGGACTCTCCTGGCACAGACTGAAATCGTAACACCCAGGCGGGCAAGAATCTCCGCTTTCAACTTGGCATAGTCTCTGCTGTCCTGCTCGCTAAGGTCAAAATAGGCCTTTTGAGGTTCCCCAGTCAGATAGGGTGCGACCACCATGGCCCATTCAGATGGTGGCAGATTCTCCTTCTCTGCCAGTCTTTCAAATATAGCGAGATATGCCTCCACATCATCATGAGGAGTCATCTTCTGCAGAGTCTGTTTTACCGCCTTCTTTACCGCGGACAACGCAGGTGACCTTGCGTCATCACTCTGGGACGAGGTGCTGAGAGCCTGGCGTAGTGCTGCAACCTGCTCCATTAATAATCGGTTAGTCTCCTGCTGTTGCACACTAGCTCTCGCGATATGTTTAAGCAGCTCCTCCATACTGTCAGACTTGTCTGTCCCGGCAACGGCAGCCTTTACCCAGGACATGCACACTCCACAGTCTTTACCACAGCCAGTTCAGCTTTGCTGTGCAGACACTATTAGGGCTACTGTCTCTTTAAGGCTGCTTTGACAAACGTTTCTTTGCTGCTGTTTTTTTTTTTTCTTTGCTGCTGTTTTAGCCACTGTGCTACCCGCATTCGAGCACCAATTGTAACCAGTTCAGGGGGTATATAGCTCTGGGATCGCCGTCTCGGGTAGACGGAGTGGCATAGAAAAGTTCAAGCACAGACAGCAGTACTGGTGTAAACTGGCGGCAACCAATTTTATTAAAGTCCACAGCAACAAACATAAACCAAATCATAAACCAAAATCCTAAGCCTGTCAGGCTGCTAGCTATACACAGTTTCCTCACTACCATGGTATAGGCTCTAACAGCCTGGCCAAAACAACACATATATTGTAATTACCAGAGCTTGGCTTCCAGGAGACTCCAGCAGCGTCTGAAGCCAGATTCAGACTGAGAGCTCAGTTTGTGTAACTCTATCACCTATTTCTGGCTGCTTAATTAAACAGCTGAGTGCACTCAGGGATGAGCTGCAAGCCTGTACTGGATGGGGAGTGGAGTGAACGTCGTACTGCTATCCTACCTTCACTCCTACATTCCTTATGCCACCCAGCTAAGAAATCTGGGCGAGATGTACACCCTGTCCAGTATGCACCCCTTCACTGTCTCACACTGCATTAATGGTATATAATTCATTAATCTCCTATGATTAGGACTTTAAATCCTGCATCTCACGCCAATGTTTGTAAACCTCCATTAACCCCTTAACAACCACAGATAAGCATAAAAACTGCAGCTGCAAAGGGACCATATTCCCTCATTGTTGTTTTCAAACGGCAATTGGGAATAAAGTAACAGAACCCCAAAGAGTCAGAAAATCTCCAGGGTTTAAGCTACAGTGGGTAGCTGAGACCCTGGAGAACACGATCAGGGCTGGTTTTTCCTGCCCCCAATCAAGTAATTGCCGTTATTCAACGCATTACTTAAAAAAAAAAGTGAGATCTGGTGTAAAAATCATTTCTCTCTCATTTGACATTATATAACATGTAAAAGTAGAGCGAATTGGCATCCCCAAGCCCACCATGGTATCTTAGTACCGGATCAGCCACTTCCGGCCCTCCTCCTCTTCATGAAGCAAAATGGCGGGATCTGCCCGCCAACACTCGGCAACCACAGGAATTTTTCCTATTGGTTTCTGACTTTTGATCTTAGGGTTAGGGTTAAGCTTAGGATTAGGCTTTGGGATAGAGATAGGTTTAGGGTTAGGTTTAGGGTTAGGCTTAGGGTTTTTTCAAAAGTTAAAAAAAATGATGACAATATGACAACATATTCAATATGACGACCTAATGTTATCAAATTCTGCATAGTACTATGGGTTCAAAATGCTCACTATACCCATGTATAAAATCCTTCAGTGGCGTAGTTTCCAAAATAGGGTCACTTGTTGGACGGTTTCTGCTGTTTAGGGGACATGCAAATGCAACATGGCTCCTGCAATCTTTTTAAAGAGAACTTGTCACCCCCCCCGGCCGTTTTGAAGTAATAGAGCCACCTTCAGCAGCACTAAGGCAGCAGTCTGTGAAGGTGGCTCTTTTTTTTTGTACCCCTGCAACGCAGAAATATTCACTTTTAAAAATCGGTCCCCATACCTTTGATGTGTCCCTGAGGTGTGGCTTCTGCCCGGGACTCATCTTCCCCCCAGCCGTCCATCAAGGCGTTTCAGAGTCGCCGCACCTCCAACAGCGTTTTTTTCACTTTCCTTTCTGTTGTGTGGGGCGCCTGTGCTGTGGTAACAGTCCACACCTCAGGGACACATCTAAGTTATGGGGACCGATTTTTAAAAGTGAATATTTCTGCGTTGCAGGGGTACAAAAAAAAAAGAGCCACCTTCACAGACTGATGCCTTAGGCTAATTTCTCACCAGCGTCTGACCGACCTGCGTCAGTCAGCGCACGGCTGCCGCTAAGCTCCGCCCCCGGCCGCGCCTCCTCCCGTCCACTCCGCCTATGAGCGCATGACGCTGCATGCGACCTGCGTACCCTATCTTTAGCATTGGGTACGCAGGCCGTGCGCAGGTATGCGTTTGCCGCCGCTTGCGTCCTTTTGACGGTGCGCCGACCGCACCAAAATGCAACACGATGCGACGCAGGTCGGTCAGACGCAGGTGGTAAATCGGCCTTAGTGCTGCTGAAGGTGGCTCTTTTACTTCAAAATGGCCGGGGGGTGACAAGTTCCCTTTAAGCCAAATTTGTGTTCCAAAATTCAAATATTACTCTTTTCATTCTAAGCCCCGCTGTTTGTCCAAACATAACTTTTTTGACTACATGTGGTGTATTGCTGTGCTCATAAGAAGGTGGATAAACTGTGGGGTACACTTTTTGCTGTTACCTCTTGCAAAAGTGAAAAAATTGGGGCTCAAGCAACATTTTAGAGATAAAATTTGATTTTTTTTTTAGTTCATTTCACTTTGCATTAATTCCTATGTAGCACCTGAAGGGTTAAAAAAAATTCCTGACAGCAGTTTCGAAGTATTTGTGGGGTGCCTTTTTTAAAATGGTATCACTTTTGGCGAGTTACCAATGTATAGGCCCTTCAAAGTTCATTGAAATCTGAATAGGTCCCATTCCCATACGAGATATGAACTGAGCATCTTATAAGATGATAAAAGCTCAAGGTTACAGGTAAAATTTCCCACCTGGCTATGACTTCCAGGGGACAGGACCGGGAGGTGGCCGGCAAAGCATCCCAAAACAGGTCCAGAGAGGTGGCACTAAATGTCCCCGGCCTTAACGTCCAGGGCAGGGTACTGTCAGGTGGCTAGCAGAGGACCCCAAAGCAGCTAAAGAGCGGTGGTGCTAAGTGGCACCTGACCGTGACTTCCCAGAAAGGAAGTACAAGGTTCACATACCTTGTACACTTAGTATAGTACACCTTTATATGCACTTTACATTTGTCGTTTTTATCTAAGTTTTCACATTTTTTTACACTATTTTACTAATTATTTTTTGTATTTATCAACATCAACTTTCTATGTATAATTGGACATTTTTGCTCTTTTATAAGTATACTGATATTATGGAGAATGTATCTGACATTGATTTTATATTGTTTTAACCTGTGATACCGTTTTTTTTCTTGTTTTTTTTGTGGATTGGTCTCCGATTGTCCAATAGTTTACAACTTTCCAATTTTTTCTGTGAGCACTATACTTTAGATTTTATTCTTTATAATAGTATATATTAATATAATAAAGCACCGATGCTGGTCCCCTTTCTTCTCGTTGTTTGCTTCCCAGAAAGGGGACAGGCAAGTGGCCGGCAGGGCATCCCAAAGCAGCTCCAGAGTGGTGTCAATAAATGTCCCCAAGCCATTACTTCCAGGGGAGTGGACTGGCAGGTGGCTGGGAGAGCACCCTAAAATAGCTACAGAGCGGTGGCACTAAATGTCCCCTGGCCGTGACGGCCAATGACACCCCAAATGACTGCCTAGGACATTCCCTGGGAGCTGGAGCAACCCCACAGAGGCAAATGTTAAGTGAATGGGTAGAAATTTTGTGAAATTCAGTCCGAAATTAATTGGATTTCCCTATCTTGCTTTAAGGCCGGGGTCACACTTGCGAGTGCAATGCGAGAAACTCGCGCGAGTCTCTCACCTAAATACCCGGTACTGCCACCGGCACTCGGACCAGAGCGTTCAGCTGCATAGAAATACATGCAGCCGCACACTCCGGTCCCGAGTGCTGGCTGCAGTGCCAGGTATTGATGTGAGTTTCTTGCATTGCACTCATTAGTGTGACCTCAGCCTTACTTGGATTTCTCTAAAACCTTCGGTCAGATAAACAATCTGAGTTATTTGTTTTATAGACTGGACTGTCAGCTTTCCAGGGATACCTCACATGAGTAACAGGCACATTTCCCTGAGGAGCAATGCCCCGAGAGCCATGAACCCCCTCTGAGCGGCGGCATTGGAGGGGTGTTAAAGCAGTCGACTTGTACCCAGGAAACGAGGCATCCTCCCTGGGTACAAGTTGGCAACCTTCCCCATCCTGGTTCTTGGCTGGTGAAGGTCCCAGGTGCATCAAACTTTCAGTGTGAACAGATCTCATATGGATCTTCAAAACAAGTGGTGGCACGACCCCCCAGCACTCTCCACTACAGATCTAAGGGGGGGGAGAGTCAAAGCAGTCGACTTGTACCCAGAGAATGAGCCATCCTTCCAGGGTACAAGTTTGCAGGCTTCCCGAACCTGTTTCTCAGACGGTGAAGGTCCCAGCTGCACCAAGCTTTCACTGTGAACAGAGCTGAAGTAGACCTACACAAGGAGGTGAAGAGTAGAAAGAGTGGTGCCATTTATTTTTAGCCTTTGTGGTTCGTACACCAGGTAATGACAAAGTCTGGTAACAATTACTCTGGTACCAAGGGTCCAATCGAAAATTGGAGATATACATTTTGTAGTACTATTTTTTCCCTTCCGAAAGACACTTGACATGTTTGTGTGTGACCTTTAATGGCTGAGAAACAGGTACAGAAAGGCATGACACTGCACCTAGTCACATGAGCCGAAGGCGCTTGATTTGGTGACATCTTGAGGACGTTTTTGGTACTACAACAGTGATTCGCCCAAAACAGTTCCTGAAGCAGTTCCGGGGTAATGCTGAATTTTCCGGCATGCGGAGCGAAAGCGGGCCTGAAAGCTCTCCCAAAAGAGCTCCAGGCCAGAGGCTTCCAAAAAAGAATACAAAGATATACAATAAATTTGTTTTTTTATTTTATTTTCATCGGTGTGAAAGAGCTAGGCTTTTCCTTAAGTCCTACAGCACCAACCCTCCATTACATTGCGAGTCACCTTCCTATCAAGGGGAGCAGAATCCGCTGGCAGATTGGCAACTCAGTACGCTGGGATACCGCACGGACGATTTCCATGTGGCACTCCTGCCAGCTCTCTGTACGATTGGGTTGAGTCAACACTGATGACTGGTGGCTCTGCCGACTTCCCTTGTATTCACCACCAGGTTATGGGTATGACACATATCTTTGAGTGTCTTCTCTCTCAGCCACTTGGCTAGTATATGGCAAGCAACGGGCAAACAGGCGCTTTTCAGCATTAGAGCAGTGTGGCATCGTCTATACAATCAGGGCCAGAAATATTTGGACAGTGACACAATTTTCGCGAGTTGGGCTCTGCATGCCACCACATTGGATTTGAAATGAAACCTCTACAACAGAATTCAAGTGCAGATTGTAACGTTTAATTTGAAGGGTTGAACAAAAATATGTGTTAGAAAATGTAGGAATTGTACACATTTCTTTACAAACACTCCACATTTTAGGAGGTCAAAAGTAATTGGACAAATAAACATAACCCAAACAAAATATTTTTATTTTCAATATTTTGTGGTGAATCCTTTGGAGGCAATCACTGCCTTAAGTCTGGAACCCATGGACATCACCAAACGCTGGGTTTCCTCCTTCTTAATGCTTTGCCAGGCCTTTACAGCCGCAGCCTTCAGGTCTTGCTTGTTTGTGGGTCTTTCCCTCTTAAGTCTGGATTTCAGCAAGTGAAATGCATGCTCAATTGGGTTAAGATCTGGTGATTGACTTGGCCATTGAAGAATGTTCCACTTTTTTGCACTCATGAACTCCTGTGTAGCTTTGGCTGTATTCTTGGGGTCATTATCCATCTGTACTATGAAGCGCTGTCCAATCAAGTTTGCAGCATTTGGCTGAATCTGGGCTGAAAGTATATCCCGGTACACTTCAGAATTCATCCGGCTACTCTTGTCTGCTGTTATGTCATCAATAAACACAAGTGACCCAGTGCCATTGAAAGCCATGCATGCCCATGCCATCACGTTGCCTCCACCATGTTTTACAGAGGATGTGGTGTGCCTTGGATCATGTGCCGTTCCCTTTCTTCTCCAAACTTTTGGCTTCCCATCATTCTGGTACAGGTTGATCTTTGTCTCATCTGTCCATAGAATACTTTTCCAGAACTGAGCTGGCTTCTGGAGGTGTTTTTCAGCAAATTTAACTCTGGCCTGTCTATTTTTGGAATTGATGAATGGTTTGCATCTAGATGTGAACCCTTTGTATTTACTTTCATGGAGTCTTCTCTTTACTGTTGACTTAGAGACAGATACACCTACTTCACTGAGAGTGTTCTGGACTTCAGTTGATGTTGTGAACGGGTTCTTCTTCACCAAAGAAAGTATGCGGCGATCATCCACCACTGTTGTCTTCCGTGGGCTCCCAGGTCTTTTTGGATTGATGAGTTCACCAGTGCTTTCTTTCTTTCTCAGGATGTACCAAATTGTAGATTTTGCCACTTCTAATGTTGTAGCAATTTCTTGGATGGTTTTTTTTCTGTTCTTGCAGCTTAAGGATGGCTTGTTTCACCTGCATGGAGAGCTCCTGTGACCGCATGTTTCCTTCACAGCAAAACCTTCCAAATGCAAACACCACACCTCAAATCAACTCCGGCCCTTTCATCTGCTTAATTGAGAATGACATAACAAAGGGATTGCCCACACCTGTCCATGAAATAGCCTTGGAGTCATTTGTCCAATTACTTTTGGTCCCTTTAAAAACAGGGTGGCACATGTTAAGGAGCTGAAACTCCTAAACCCTTCATCCAATTTTAATGTGGATACCCTCAAATGAAAGCTGAAAGTCTGGACTTCAACTGCATCTGAATTGTTTTGTTTCAAATTCATTGTGGTAATGTCTAGAACCAAAATTAGATAAATGTTGTCTCTGTCCAAATATATATGGACCTAACTGTATCTCCCATACTCATCGTACGAGCTGGCTGGTGATGTTTGGCAGGCCGTACCTGTGGAGGAAGACAGGACAGGGTCAGTACCTGTTTCTCCATTTGGCGTACAAGGTTTAGATAAAGAGAACAGGATGAGATGTTTACCTCATGCACCTTCAGGATGCAGCAAATGCATATAGTAAAGATGGCGGCAACACAGGTGCAAAATACTGATGAGACAACCACTTACAACCTACTAATTTATGGAGGGGGTGATTGCTTAGTATTAAATTGCATCCAAACAGCATGTATAGGGCACTGGTCACACACAGGTTATGCACTGTGCTTGGCTTATAGCCTATTAGTGACATGCAGGCAGGTAAATATTGCTGCCCTTTTTTCTGTATTAATTCTTGAATTTTGTATGCATGGCACTCCATTCCTCATCCTGGTATGCATGGTCTCCTCACCCCCCAATCCTGGTATGCATGGTACCCCCTCATCCCTATTCTGGTAAGCATGGTACCTGCTTATCCATATCCTGGTATTCATGGTTCCCTCACCCCCAATCCTGGTATACATTGTCCCCCCAATCCTGGTATGCATGGTCCCCCCAATCCTGGAATGCATGGTCCCCTCACCCCCCAATCCTGGTATGCATGGTCCCCTCATCTCCCAATCCTGGAATGCATGGTACCCCTCACACCCCCTATCCTGGTATGCATGGCCCTCTCACCCCCAATCCTGGTATGCATGGTCCCCTCACCCCCAATCCTGGTATGCATGGTCCCCTCACCCCCCCATCCTGGTATGCATGGTCCCCTCATCCCCAATCCTGATATGCATGGTCCCCTCACCCCCAATCCTGGTATGCATGGTCCCCTCACCCCCAATCCTGATATGCATGGTCCCCTCACTCCCAATCCTGGTAAGCATGGTCCCCTCACCCCCAAATCCTGGTATGCATGGTCCCCTCACCCCCCAATCCTGGAATGCATTGTCCCCTCACCCCCAATCCTGGCATGCATGGTCCCCTCACCCCCCAATCCTGGTATGCATGATCCCCCTCACCCTCAATTCTGGTATGCATGGTCCACTCACCCCCAATCCTGGTATGTATGGTACCCCTCACCCCCCTCTCCTGGTATGCATGGTCTCCTCACCCCCTATCCTGGTATGTATGGTCCTCTCACTCCTATCCTGGTATGCATGGTCCCCTCACCCCCAATCTTGGAATGCATGGTCCCCTCACTCCCCAATCCTGGTATGCATGGTCCCCTCACCTCCTAATCCTGGAATGCATGGTCCCCTCACCCCCAATCCTGACATGCATGGTCCCCTCACCCCCCAATCCTGGTATGCATGATCCCCTCATCCTCCAATTCTGGTATGCATGGTCCCCCTCATCCCTATTGAAGGATGTATGGTACCCCCTCACCCTCAATTCTGGTATGCATGGTCCACTCACCCCCAATCCTGGTATGTATGGTACCCCTCACCCCCCTATCCTGGTATGCATGGTCTCCTCACCCCCTATCCTGGTATGCATGGTCCCCTCACCCCCAATCTTGGAATGCATGGTCCCCTCACCCCCTATCCTGGTATGCATGGTCCCCTACCGCCCAATCCTGGTATGCATGGTTCCCTCACCCTCCAATCCTGGTATGCATGGTCCCCTCACCCCCAATCCTGGCATGCATGGTCCACTCATCCCCAATCCTGGTATACATGGCACCCCTTACCTCCCAATTCTGGTATGCATGGTCCCCCCTCATCTCCAATGGTATACAGTCATGGCCAAAAGTTTTGAGAATGACACAAATATTATATTTTCACATGATCTGCTGCCCTCTGGTTTTTATGTGTGTTTGACAGATGTTTTTTATCACACACAGAAATATAATAATTGCAAACATATGAGTAACAAAAGCTTATATTGACAGTTAGAATGAGTTAATGCAGCAAGTCAATATTTGCAGTGTTGACCCTTCTTCTTCAGGACCTCTGCAGTTCTCCCTGGCATGCTCTCAATCAACTTCTGGACCAAATCCTGACTGATAGCAGTCCATTGTTGCACAATCAATGCTTTCATTTTGTCAGAATTTTTAGGTTTTTGTTTGTCCACCCGTCTCTTGATGATTGACCACAAGTTCTCAATGGGATTAAGATCTGGGGAGTTTCCAGGCCATGGACCCAAAATCTCTATGTTTTGTTCCCTGAGCCATTTAGTTATCACCTTTGCTTTATGGCAAGGTGCTCCATCATGCTGGAAAAGGCATTGTTGATCGCCAAACTGCTCTTGGAGGGTTGGGAGAAGTTGCTCTTGGAGGACATTCTGGTACCATTCTTTGTTCATGGCTGTGTTTTTAGGCAAGACTGTGAGAGAGCCGATTCCCTTGGCTGAGAAGCAACCCCACACATGAATGGTTTCAGGATGCTTAACAGTTGGCATGAGACAAGACTGGTGGTAGCGCTCACCTTGTCTTCTCTGAATGAGGCGTTTTCCTGATGTCCCAAACAATCGAAAAGGGGATTCATCAGAGAAAATAACTTTACCCCAGTCCTCAGCAGTCCACTGCCTGTACCTTTTGCAGAATATCAGTCTGTCCATGATGTTTTTTCTGGAGAGAAGTGGCTTCTTTGCTGCCGTCCTTGAGACCAGGCCTTGCTCCAAGAGTCTCTGCCTCACAGTGCGTGCAGATGCACTCACACCTGCCTGCTGCCATTCCTGAGCAAGCTCTGCACTGCTGGTAGCCCGGTCCCGCAACTGAAACACTTTTAAGAGACGGTCCTGGCGCTTGCTGGTCTTTCTTGGGCGCCCTGGAGCCTTTTTGCCAACAATGGAACCTCTCTCCTTGAAGTTCTTGATGATGCGATAGATTGTTGACTGAGGTGCAATCTTTCTAGCTGCAATACTCTTCCCTGTTAGGCCATTTTTGTGCATTGCAATGATGACTGCACGTGTTTCTTTAGAGATAACCATGGTTAACAGAAGAGAAACAATGATGCCAAGCACCAGCCTCCTTTTAAAGTGTCCAGTGGTGTCATTCTTACTTAATCATGACAGATTGATCTCCTGCCATGTCCTCATCAACACCCACACCTGTGTTAATGGAGCAATCACTGAAAAGAGGTTAGCTGGTCCTTTTAAGGCAGGGCTGCAGTAATGTTGAAATGTGTTTTGGGGGATAAAGTTCATTTTCTAGCCAAATATTGACTTTGCAAGTAATTGCTGTTAAGATGATCACTCTTTACAACATTCTGGAGTATATGCAAATTTCCATTAGAAAAAGTGAAGCAGTAGACTTTGTAAAAATTAATATTTGTGTCATTCTCAAAACTTTTGGCCATGACTGTACATGGACCTCCCAATTCTGGTATGCACGGTCCCCTCATCCCCAATCCTTGTATGAATGGTCCCCCCTCATCCTTATTGTAGGATGTATGGTACCCCCTCGCCCTCCAATCCTGGTATGCATGGTCCCCTCATCCCCAATCCTGGTATACATGGCACCCCTTACCTCCAAAATTCTGCTATGCATGGTCCCCTCACCCCCCTATCCTGGTATGCATGGTTCCCTCACCCCCGATCCTGATATGCATAGTCCTCTCACCCCTTATCCTGGTATGCATGGTCCCCTCACCCCCCTATCATGGTATGCATGGTCCCCTCACCCCCAATCCTGATATGCATGGTGCCCTCACCCCCCAATCCTGATATGCATGGTCCCCTCACCCCCCTATCATGGTATGCATGGTCCCCTCACCGCCAATCCTGATATGCATGGTTCCCTCACCCTTCTATCCTGGTATGCATGGTCCCCTCACTCCCCTATCCTGGTATGCATGGTCCCCTCACCCCCCCTATCCTGCTATGCATGGTCCCCTCACCCCCAATCCTGGTATGCATAGTCGTCTCACCCCCCAATCCTGGAATGCATGGTCCCCTCACCTCCCGATCCTGGTATGCATAGTCCCCTCACCCCCAATCCTGGTATCCATGGTCCCCTCACACTCAATCCTGGAATGCATGGTCCCCCCTCATCCCTATCATAGGATGTATGGTACCCCCTCACCCCCCAATCCTGGAATGCATGGTCCCCTCATACCCAATCCTGGTATACATGGCACCCCTTACCTCCCAATTCTGGTATGCATGGTCCCCTCATCCCCCAATCCTGGTATGCATGGCCCCCTCATCCCCCAATCCTGGTATGCATGGTCCCCCCTCATCCCTATCATAGGATGTATGGTGCCCCTCACCCCCCAATCCTGGTATGCATGGTCCCCTCACCCCCCTATCCTGGTGTGCATGGTCCCGTCACCCCCCAATCCTGATATGCATGATCCCCTCACCCCCCTATCCTGGTATGCATGGTCCCCTCACCCCCCAATCCTGGTATACATGCTACCTCTCACCCCCTATCCTGATATGTATAGTCCCCCTCACCCCTATTAAACTGCACACATACCCAAATAAAAACATTTATACTCACCTTTCTTCCCTGTGCTCCAGCGCTGTCCCGTTCTGCCGGTGGCTGGGGGAGGAGAGCGGCGCCGGAGTACGCGCATGCCCATACCGTGCTGTCTGGCGCCATATTGCTGAAGACACACTGCAAATGTGTCTTCAGTTAAATGGCGCCGGATAGCGCTATGCGCATGCGCAATTCCGACGCGCACTCCTGGTCTCCTGCCCCGGTCTCCGGCGAGAAGAGAAGCGCCGCGGCAACGCTCTTCTCGGTCAGGTAAGTATGTAAGTATGGCGCCGGAGATCGTGGTATGCATCCAGTGTCTATGCGTACCGTGACCTCCGGCGCCATGCACAGTCCTCACCACTGGATGCCGTCTTCTGTCTGGAGCCAGACTGCGCAGGCATTTCGTAAAGGCTTCGGACAGAGTGACGCTCCCAGCGTTATATTATAGATATTTTTTTGCACGTCATTTTTCATGGTGCAGCCAAGCCCAGTATTTGGCCTTGTAAACTGTGGTGTCTGTTCACATGGGATGCATTTAGATAGTGCTGGGCAGCCCACCTGATCAAATGGTATGGGCGTCACTAATAGGCTGTAAGCCAGACACTGCATTACCTGTGTGTGACCAGCGCTTTTGTGCAATCTAATACTAAGCAATTGCCCCCTCCATGATAGGTTGTGAGTGGTTGTCTTATCAGTATTTTACACCTGTGTCGCCGCCATCTTCACTATATGCATTTGCTGCATCCTGATATATTGCATTAGTTCTGAAATGTGGGCAGGTAAATGCTGCTGCCACATTTTGATGTGTTAATTCTTGAATTTTTTGAGGATTTTTTATTACTCTTTTTGTGGTTTTGCTTTTAATTTTGGGGTTACCGAAGATAAAGGCCACAAAGAAGTTTTCCATGGGGTTGTGACCAGAGATATGAGTGGTCCTGACCCATTCTGCAAAACCTCAAACCACTGTGGAAGAAAAATCTACAGTCAACCCAACTGAGCCTGAGGGTACCCCTGAGATAGATGTTGCATAGGGACACCCGATGGGGGGGGATATCCAGTGAACTCACTATTTCTTCTTCCTCTGGGTACGAATGAGGCCACTTGAGTGGATGCGCACTTGTGGGTCTTCACACCAAAAATAGCCTTGTGACTGCCGCCATGCACATTATGTGTTCTCTCACTCCACTCTGACCTGTGGGGTGAAATATGGGAAATCAGTAAGATTTACAGCAATGGTATTTGACCGACTGAGTAGCACATCACTACTCACAGTCATGTGAGCCACTACACTTGGCTTTTGGAGGTGTTTGAGAATGACAAGGGCTAGTAAGTAGAGATGAACGACTTTGCCTCCGGGAGGGTCGAGTCGGGTTTCGGACCACACGACTTTAACAAAAATCGAGTCGAACGAAATCGGCCGACTATTGGAAAAAGTCGAAGGTCCGACTGAAACACAAAACCCAATGCAAGTCAATGGGGAAGCAAAGTCGGCAGGGAGCGGAGGACAGTAAACACACCTACAGTGCCCATTTCAATGCCAATGACATCAATTCTTATTACTTAAGCTTGTCAACTTTCATTTACTTTATAATAATATTAATGCATTGAAAACTGGGGGTTATTTGGCTAAAGTTGTGGGGGAGGGCAAGGCTGGCTCCAGGTTTTTGTGGCCCCGGGCCAAAGAGTCTCAGTGGGCCCCTTTAACACATACCACAATTCATGATGCTCCGATACAGCACAGAAATATAGGTATAGTACAATGACAAATACTTCACTTCTTACATTACATGAGTGATATCTATTTTAAATTCTACAATAGCTCAAAAACCGGACAGTATATTCCTCCATACAGAATTATGGCCACCACATAGTGCGCTATACAGAATAATGAGCCCCTTATATTGCTCCATACAGAATAATTGGTCCCATATAATGTTCCATACAGTATATGATGAGCTCCACATAATGCTACAGTATATGATGGTCCCCATATAATGAGCCATACAGTATAGGACGGTCCCCATAGAGTATAATGAGCCCCACATATTGCTACATACAGTATAATGAGTCGCATATAAAGCTCCATACAGTATATGATGAGCCCCATATATTGCTCCATACAGAATGTGCTCCATATAATGCTCCATACAGAATAGGCCACATATGTGCTCCATACCCTATATGATGCCCCATAAATAATGAACCCCATATGATGCTCCAGTACATGATGGGCCCCATGGATGATGTTCCAGTGTATGATGGGCCTATATAATGGGCCCCATATGATGCTCCAGTGTATAATGGGCCCCGTATATGATGCTCCAGTGTATGATGGGCCTACATAATGCTCCATATATAATGGGCCCCATTTATAATGCTCCAGTGTATAATGGGCCCAGTACATGATGCTCCAGTGTATGATGGGCCCCATGGATGATGCTCCAGTGTATGATGGGCCTATATAATGCTCCATATATAATGGGCCCAATTTATAATGCTCCAGTGTATAATGGGCCCCATATATGATGCTCCTGTGTATGATGGGCCCCATTTATAATGCTCCAGTATATGATGGGCCCCATGGATGATGCTCCAGTGTATGATGGGCCCCATGGATGAGTTTCCAGTGTATTATGGGCCTATATAATACTCCATATATAATGGGCCCCATATGATGCTCCAGTATATTATGGACCCCGTGGATGATGCTCCAGTGTATGATGGGCCCCATTTATAATGCTCCAGTGTATGATGGGCCCATGTATGATGCTCCAGTGTATGATGGGCCTATATAATGCTTCATATATAATGGGTCCCATATGATGCTCGAGTATATGATGGGTCCCATGGATGATGCTCCAGTGTATGATGGGCCTATATAATGCTCCATATATAATGGGCCCCATTTATAATGCTCCAGTGTATGATGGGCCCCATGGATGATGCTCCAGTGTATGATGGGCCTATATCATGCTCCATATGTAATGGGCCCCATATGATGCTCCAGTATATGATGGGCCCGATGGCTGATGTTCCAGTGTATGATGGGTCTATATAATGCTCCATATATAATGGGCCCCATTAATAATGCTCCAGTGTATAATAGGCCCTATCTATGATGCTCAAGTGTATGATGGGCCCCATATATAATTCTCCAGTGTGTAATGCTCCCCATATATTGCTCCAAACATTAAAAAAATGAAATACCTCTCCTCGCTAGGCACTGCTCTACTCTGGACTCCTCAGCGTCACCATCTTCCAGCTCTCTGCACTTGGACTGTTCAGACAGAGGGCGTACAGAAGTGACGTCATCACACTCTCTGAGCTGAATGTCACTTTCAGGAAACATGGAAGACGTCACAGCGGTGGAGCAGGGAGAGGTAAGTATTGCAAGTGCTGGGGCCCTGAGCAAGCAGGGGGCCCACTCGTGGGCGACGGCACTGGCACAGGGCCCCTCATAGTACGCCGGTGTGTCTGATGGCGAGTGGGCCCACCACCGTCAGAGACACCGGCGTACTATGTGGGGCCCTGTGCCAGTGCTGTCGCCCACGAGTGGGCCCCACAACCTGCTCAGGGCACCGGCACTTGCCCGGGTGCCCCAGGTGGTGACCTCGGCCCTGGGGGGGACAGCCCAGTTAGGGAGGTGGAAAAACTGGCATATGTTGGACATTCAGCAGCTGCAAATGGAGGAATTGGGGAAGTCGGAGGAAGAGGAGGACAAAGTGAGCCATTTTGCTGGCAACCTATGTGTCAACAGGGGAAGGTGGTACAAAATCCTTTGAAACCCAGGCATGGTTCATTTTAATGAAGGTGAGATCACCAACACTTTGGGTCGACAGACGGGTCCTTCTTTCTGTCAGGATTGATCCAGCAGCACTGAAGACTCTTTCTGATAGCACACTACCAGCAGGGCAAGCGAGCTCCTGTAAGGCATATTGTGCCAATTCAGGCCAGGTGTCGAGTTTACAGGCCCAGTAGTCAAAGGGGAATGAACTGTGAGGGAGAACATTGATAGGGGAGGAGAGGTAATTTTGAACCATAGTTAACAACTGCTGTCTCCTGTCTGGTGCAATCGATTCAGTATTACCAGTCGTGTGAGCGGTACTCGAGAAATCAGTCCACAACATGGTCATGAAACCCCTGTCTCCAACGCCACTTCAGCTGTGTGCACCACAAACACCTCTTCCATTTGGCCCAGTACAGCTCGTGGTAGAACCTGCACCGCTGCTGTGTGCTGGGAATGCCTCTAACAAACGGTTTACTAGAGTTGCTTGTTTGTTCGACAATATTAGCTCTAGGTTCTCCTGTGGCATGATGTTCTGTAATTTGCCTTTATAGCGTGGATTGAGGATGCTGGCCAACCACTAGTTATCATCCTTCATAATTTTGGCAATGCGGTGTGCCTTGCCCCCTGAGAAGTATCCTCCTCCCCAAAATAATCATCCCCCTCATCTTCCTCTTCTTCCTCCACCTCATCCAGGACAGTTCCCTGAGCAGACAATGGCTGACTGTCATCAAGGCTTCCCTCCTCCTCCGCTGCAGACGCCTGATCCTTAATGTGCGTCAAAGTTTGCATGAGCAGACGCATAAGTGGGATGCTCATGCTTATTGATGGCATCGTCTGCGCTTACCAGCCGTGTACATTCCTCAAAACACTGAAGGACTTTACAGAGGTTTTTCAGCTATGACCACTGCACACCCGACAACTCAATGTCTGCCCTCAAGCTGCCTGCCTGTGTATCCTCCCACAGCCTCTCAACCATGTGCATGGTGGAGTTCCACCTTGTTGCAACATCTATGATTAGGCGGTGCTTGGGGAGGTGGAGCGATCGCTGCAGCCTCTGCATACGACTGGAGTCTATAGGCGAGCGATGGATGTGCGAGCACAGTCTTCGCACCTTATGGAGCAGGGCTGGTAACTCCGGATAATTATTTAAGAAGCACTGCACCACTAGGTTCAAGGTGTGAGTCAGGCAAGGTATGTGTCTGAGTTTTGCCAGGGCTATGACCGCCACAAAATTACAACCAAAAAATAGTCCTAAACTGTATATAATCATATTAGAGCTGGCACTCATCATGAATTATAATCACATACATTGCGGATAAACGCAAAAAAAGTGTTCCAGCAAGAAATGTAAAAAATTACCTTTATTAACATATAACATACAAATTTAAAACCAATAAAATACCAAAGGTGCCCAGTAGGAGGTAAATATCATATCGCTACATTAATGCATAGGTATCTAGTAATGTATATCTAGTATATACAAATGTGTCTATCAAAATTATCACAGAACCGCCTTAAATGATAAATGCCCCAACAGAGCGTGGATATGGTAGTAAAAGAGTTAATTAACTCTAAATAGAGCTCCGGTTGCTGATCTGAACTATGCGTCACTGCCTCTAAACAGACTGAGCTAAAAGTCCTAAGTCTGAATTAATGACTGGACTCTAAAGTCCTAGCGTCTAACTATAACGGCAGGAACTAGTAACCCCCAAAGCGGCTAAGATATACAATGAATAGATGACACATATACTGGTAATTACCTAAGTAAGAGACCGTGCTGGTGTGCGTGAAAGTTCCTCCTCTACCCCAACGCGCGTTTCGCTAAAGCTTCTTCCAGGGGCGTGTCTAGGCATGGGTGATTGATCGTTAAATAACAGGAAGCTACCAATCAGAAGTTCCAAATGAGTTAAGGGAGTGCTGTGATTAACCTCATCATTCTGACATCATTGGCGCATGCGCGGATCAATGCCGCTGAAGAAAAGAATACTTCCTATAACACGCTCCATTGAAAAGCCTGCAAAGCCGCCTGCACCTCAATCCAGGAGCTTGTATGGAAGTAAAACAGCGTAGTATGACCGCGCGCATGCGCACCAGTAGAATGAAGCTAAAGACACCCTGTGTACGTATGAAACTGTGATTCTAAACAATTATAATCCCAATTAATTGACATTATATTATATTAGTGACTACCTAAATAATTAAGTGCACTGTGAATCTACATAGAGCATATAATTAAATAAACATAAAAAACAGAAAATGTGTATTATAATACCAGATTTCACAGGAAATAGGCACATATCTAATTGACATGAATAAACGTAAAAAAACAAAAAAACACAAAAACTTCCAGTGATAGGATGACAAATACCAGCAGAAAAAAATATTTTTTCTCCAACCGAAAAATCCGAAAAGCAAAAAATGAAAAGAAGAAATATTCATCTGTAACCAAACGTCCATGGGATCTTCAAAATTGGTTCACTGCTTCCCCCAAGTTTGTGCAAATTCTTCATAAATTGGAAATATGGAGACATGGACTATCTGTTAAATAATAATCACAACAATTAATAACTATACAAAAAACTATGCGATAAAAACACCCACCCCTAAAAAAGATGCCACTATAGATAATAATGCCCACTGCTATTTATTACAACATGTCTACAAAAAGGATGAAAAACCCAAGCTTTCATTCAAACCAAATGGACTCATGGTCCCTAATCTGAAAATCCATTGACTCTCTTTTTGGGCAAGAACTTTACCCACATCTCCACCTCTGATGCCAAGAGATATAAGGTCTATACCCTTGACCCTAAGACCCCTGGCATTACAATCATGATACTTTTTAAAGTGTCGGGGTAAGGTTTTCAACAATGAATCGTCATTTATTGTTCTTGCCTTTTCAATGTCCCTCACGTGTTCTCTGGTGCGAATTTTAAGTTCACATGTGGTCAGGCCTATATAGATCCTACCACACGGACATTCTGCATGGTAAATAACACCCTGCGAGGAACAATTGATATGGCACCTGATAGAGAAAGACTTGGATTTATTTTGGTTTGAAAAGCTAACCACTTTGACCATATTCAAACACCCCTTACATAACCCACAAGGGAAAAAACCAGGTTTGCCCATATTCCTTTTTGTTCTGAGTTTACTTTCCTCAGAAATGTAGTGGTTGTGTACCAAGACGTCTTTAAGATTATTAGAACGTCGTGCCACAAATGAAGGCATTGCTGGAAGAATCTTTTTTAACGTAGGGTCAACCGATAAAATCGGCCAATGTTTTTTGATAACATTTGTCAGGTCATGCCATTGTCGATTAAAGGTAGAAATAAACCGTACCTTGTTAGCACTTGAGTCATCCTTAGTAGTCTTTTTGGGATTTTTTGGAGGCCCATAGAGAAGTTGATCCCTCTTTACGATAGAAGCTCGTACATATCCCCGACGGATAGATTTTCTACTGTAGCCTCTGTCCTCGAATCTTTCCGCCAATTCCTTAGATTGTGTTTCAAAGTCCTTGGAATCTGAACAAATTCTACGAATTCTCAAAAATTGGCCTATCGGTATGCCTTTGATCATAGAAGACGGATGTGCTGACTGTGCCAATAATAAGGAATTCGTTGCCGTTGGCTTCCGATAGACATTAGTATTCACATGTCCGTCTTCAGTTGCTGAAATTAAAATGTCCAAAAATTCCAATTGTCTTCCTGATTGATAGGTAAGTTTAATGTTGATGTCATTACAATTAAGTCTCATGAAGAACTCAGCTAATTCTTGAATAGTACCCTCCCAGATAAAAAAGGCATCGTCTATATATCTCATCCAATTGTGTACCAATTCCACACCTTCAATAAGATCCGTTTGAAAAATTTGTCTTTCCCATGCCCTAAAAAAAGGTTAGCATAGGCAGGGGCACACGAAGCCCCCATTGCTGTACCTTGCAATTGCAAAAAATGTTCCCATTAAATGTGAAAACATTATGATGTAATAAAAATTCTAATAATTTCAATATCAGGTCAGCAATGGGGGGATCAATGTTACTGGTACTTAAAAACCATTGAACAGCAGACAATCCATCTTGATGTCTAATCGATGTGTATAAGGATTCCACATCTGCTGTTACCAGGAGCATATGGGGTTCGAGTTGTAATAAATCTATCCGTTGCAAGGCTGACGTGGTATCCCTAATATAGGAGGGCAATTCTGATACCAGTGGTTTCAAAAAGAAATCAATGATATTAGAGATTGTTTCACATAATCCCAAATTTCCTGCCACAATTGGGCGTCCCGGTGGATCTAATGCATTTTTGTGCAATTTTGGTATCAAATAAAACGTGGCCATTTTTGGATGAAAATCTCTAACAATATCCAATAGTTTTTTGGAAATAATCCCTTGAGAGAATGCATCCTCCAATATTCCCACCAACTTGGCCTGGAAGGAGGATAAAGGGTTATGCGTCATCTTACGATAACAATTAGTATCTCCAAGTAAAATGTTGGCTTGTTTTTCATATAAATCATTTGGCCAAATTACCAGATTGCCTCCTTTATCTGCCGCCTTAAAATTAACATCATCCCACATTTTTAATTCTTCCAAAGCTGAATATTCATTCCTAGTGAGATTGGATCTACCATTTCTAACATCAATCAAAGATTCTATATCTCTGGTTACTAGTTTCGTAAAGGTATCAATTGCAGGACACAATCCTAAAGCTGGAAATTTATTTGATTTCTCAAAAAGATGCCCAGGTATGGAACTTACCTGTTTAGGGTTACTTTCATCTTCAAGTGATCTCAAAATCTCCAGGGCCTCCAATTCCTCCCTAGTAGTAAAATAATCATCATCTTGGGTCTTATAATGAAGTTTCTTTAATATCAGCTTCCTTGCAAATAAATGCGTATCCTTTATCGCTGTGAATATATCTATATTTGAAGAAGGTGAAAATGTTAACCCCTTCTCCAAAACCTTTAATTGTGTAGTTGATAATACACGGTGTGATAAATTCACTACCTTGAAGCGATCATTCCGTTTTTTGTCTCTTTGTGGTTTATTGAATATTTCTGGAAATCTCTTCCTATGATTATCACTTCTCAGAGAATAATCCCGCCTATATTCTCCATCACTCATGGATGCATTGCTTTCGGATCCGGATGCCGAAGTTTCAGAAACATCTCTGGCTTTTTCTCTTTGAAAAGAAGGTTTCTGCTGCCATTTATAAATTTTATTGCATTCAAAATCCGCTGTGTCCCGTTGGAATTTCTTTAATTTAGTATGACTAACCTCTTCATCCCATTTTGCCGAATCCGTTTCTAATTCCTTAATCCATTTATCAAAGTTTTCTTTAGGGATTTCCTTCTGTAAATTAATTTGAATCTCTTCTAATTCCACATCTATTTCCTGCAAATATGCTGAATTTTTATCAACCAGAATTTGTATAAATTGAAATGAGCAGGTGGAGGCTGCCGCCATCCATCTCTTGGTTAACTCCTCACTTTCCAGTTGGTATGTAGGAAACAAATTTATCCTTAATCCTCTAGGGATAATTTTAGTTGACAAATAGTTTTCCAAAGAACTTCTGTTCCACCATAATTTAGTTTTACGGTGTAACATATTTTTGTAATGACGCATCAATTCCTTATGATCTCTAGTGGCATCATGCGAAACACCCTGGGCACCTTGTTTAAAAATATCTGATGCTTTGGTTCGCCAAGACGTTTCTTTAGCTTTCAAATCCATTATACAAGGACTAAGTCTGTTTAACAAAACAGTAATGCACAGATTATAACCAAAAAATAGTCCTAAACTGTATATAATCATATTAGAGCTGGCACTCATCATGAATTATAATCACATACATTGCGGATAAACGCAAAAAAAGTGTTCCAGCAAGAAATGTAAAAAATTACCTTTATTAACATATAACATACAAATTTAAAACCAATAAAATACCAAAGGTGCCCAGTAGGAGGTAAATATCATATCGCTACATTAATGCATAGGTATCTAGTAATGTATATCCAGTATATACAAATGTGTCTATCAAAATTATCACAGAACCGCCTTAAATGATAAATGCCCCAACAGAGCGTGGATATGGTAGTAAAAGAGTTAATTAACTCTAAATAGAGCTCCGGTTGCTGATCTGAACTATGCGTCACTGCCTCTAAACAGACTGAGCTAAAAGTCCTAAGTCTGAATTAATGACTGGACTCTAAAGTCCTAGCGTCCTAGCGTCTAACTATAACGGCAGGAACTAGTAACCCCCAAAGCGGCTAAGATATACAATGAATACGCCACAAAATTACGTCCGGTATCACTGACTACCTTGCCTTGCTCAAGATGTAGACTGCCCAGCCATGACTCAGTTTCTTGCTGCAAGTAGTCGGCCAGTGCCTCTGCGGTGTTGTCACGACGTATAACAGATATATTCAAAGATAGCAACCTATATCTAATGTGACATCATTCTAAATTTCATATAATAGAGAAAATCAACATGTATACATAGTATCTGCCAGCAATGTCTTACCTGACATAATATCCTATGTATTGTGGGTCAATACTGTGTACGTGTCACGCTGTCTCTGGATAGAGGTGGACCGGGGTCTATGCTGACCCTGAACTGGGGTCCTGACTAGTCCCTCTACCTGGAGGTACTGTTAATGGTACAGAGGTCCAGGCCACCAGCGTAACCCTGTCTCCTGTAGATCCCTGACCACTGTAATCTAGTCCTGAGAAGGACCCTGATTACCACCACAGGGAATGGGCAGGTCACAGCTTACACACAGTCTAAGACAAACGAGACAGACAAGGGGTAAAGAAAACACAGCCTTGCATACAACACTTCCACTACAGAGGAACACAAAAGGTTAAGGAGATAAACAATAAGCGAGGAGAGGAAAAACCACAACAGGCACTCTTAGCTTAAGTCTTCTCAGAAACGATCCGCTCTGCTGGTCTGAATGAATGCTTTCACCGGCAACTTCCCCAGCAGACCAGCAGGTATATGAAGGAAGCTAATTAACAAAACATCAATCGCAGCTGGGCGAGGCTGGTCAGCCCAGCACCGAGAGAGAAAGAATTAACTCCCTCAGTGCCGAAAAACACCCAGCACCAGAAACTCAGCTGTGCGAAGTCAGGGTGTGCAATCGCGACGATCTCCGCCGCGACACACCCGTGACAGACCCCCCCCTTCTACGAGGGGCCTCTGGACCCTCAGGGCCTGGTCTATCTGGGTGAGTAGTGTGGAAGGCCCGAACCAAACGGTCTGCGTTAATATCCGACGCAGAAACCCACATCCTCTCCTCAGGACCATACCCCCTCCAATGAACAAGGTACTGAAGGGACCGGCGATTCAGACGTGAGTCAATGATCTTCGATACCTGAAACTCCAAATTTCCATTGACCACCACTGGAGGAGGAGGTAGAGGTGACGGTATAACTGGTGCCACGTACCTCTTAAGCAACGATTTGTGGAACACATTGTGGATTTTAAATGTAGGAGGGAGGTCAAGACGGAAAGCCACCGGATTAACTATTGAACTGATCCTGTATGGCCCGATGAATCTGGGACCGAGTTTCCAGGAGGGAACCTTAAGTTTTATATTCTTGGTAGACAACCATACCAGATCGTTCACACTTAGGTCCGGACCAGACACTCTCCTCCTATCAGCCATACGTTTTATCGGTTCCCCATAGTGCTCAGATTATTAAGCACTCCTCTCCACACTGAAGCAAGTGACGACGAAAATCGTTCCTCCTCAGGAACCCCAGAAGAGCCCCCCCCATTGAAAGTACAAAACTGGGGGTGAAAACCATATGCCCCAAAAAACGGGGACTTACCAGTGGACTCGCTCCGCCTATTGTTAAGAGCGAACTCTGCCACAGGCAAGAAAGAAGACCAGTCCTCTTGGTTCTCTGAGACAAAACACCGGAGATATGTCTCTAAGCTCTGATTCAGACGCTCTGTCTGACCATTGGTCTGCGGATGAAAGCCGAAGAAAATGACAACTGCATCCCCCGACGAGAACAAAATGCCTTCCAGAATTTGGACACAAACTGAGACCCCCGATCAGACACCACATCGGAAGGCAACCCGTGAAGTCTCACAATCTCCCCAATGAACACCTGCGCCAGAGTTTTAGCATTAGGAAGAGCAGGAAGAGCAATAAAATGTGCCATTTTGCTGAACCTGTCAACTACAACTAGTATGACAGTTTTACCTGAAGACGGAGGAAGGTCCGTAATGAAGTCCATAGACAGATGGGTCCATGGACGCTCCGGGATTTTCAACGGTAAAAGGGCCCCAGACGGACGGGTATGTGGGGTCTTAGAGCACGCACATACCCCACAGGACGCGACAAAAGTTACCACCTCTTTATTTAAGTTAGGCCACCAAAACCGGCGAGAAAAGAGATCTACAGTTGCTTTACTCCCTGGGTGTCCTGCCAAAGCAGAATTATGATGTGCCTCGATAACCTTTTGTCTTAACTGATCTGGAACAAACAGTTTCCCTGGAGGTCCTACAGGGGCGTCCCCCTGAGCCTCCAATACCTCCTCCTCAAGCTCAGAGCATACAGCCGACACCACAACTCCCTACTGAAGAATAGGAACCGGGTCATCCGTCTTCCCGGCCCCCGGGAAACTACGAGATAAGGCATCAGCCTTTACATTTTTTGACCCAGGACGATATGTGACGACAAAATTAAACCTGGTAAAAAACAACGACCATCTAGCTTGTCTGGAATTCAGACGTTTTGCAGACTCTAAATACAGCAGGTTCTTGTGATCAGTAATGACGGTGACCGGGTGGACTGCCCCCTCCAAAAAGTGACGCCACTCTTCAAAAGCCAACTTAATGGCCAAGAGTTCCCTATTGCCGACATCATAATTCCTCTCGGCGGACGACAATTTTTTAGAGAAGAAAGCGCACGGATGCCATTTACCAGGGGACGGACCTTGAGATAATACCGCACCCACTCCTATGTCAGATGCGTCTACCTCCACAATGAATGGTTGTGATGCATCAGGTTGGATGAGTATGGGTGCTGAAGCAAAACATTTTTTCAAGGAGGAAAATGCTTGACAAGCTTTGTCAGACCACCTAGAAAAATCCGTCCCTTTTTTTGTCATGTCAGTGAGAGGTTTGACAACAGATGAGAAATTACGAATAAATTTCCGGTAGTAGTTAGCAAACCCCAGGAAACGCTGCAGTGCTTTAAGATCCTCTGGCCGATCCCATTCAAGCACAGCCTTCACTTTCCCAGGGTCCATACGGAAACCGGAGGCTGACACCAAGAATCCTAAAAACTGAAGTTCTTGTACAGCGAATACACACTTCTCCCATTTGGCGTACAGTTTATTATCTCGCAAGATCTGCAACACTTGTCTCACATGCTCCTGATGAGACACAAGATCCGGCGAGTAAATTAAGATGTCATCTAGATAAATGACAACAAACTGTCCCACTAGGTGGCGAAAGATGTCATTAACAAAATGTTGAAACACCGCCGGGGCAGTAGTCAGACCGAAAGGCATGACAAGGTTCTCATAATGTCCCTCCGGAGTGTTAAACGCCGTCTTCCACTCATCCCCCTCCTTTATCCTAATCAGATTATACGCCCCCCTGAGATCCAACTTAGAGAACCATTTGGCGCCCACAATCTGATTGAAGAGATCAGGAATAAGTGGGAGCGGATACGGATCTCGGACCGTAATCCGATTAAGCTCACGGAAATCCAGGCAAGGGCGTAGGCCTCCATCTTTTTTCTTCACAAAGAAGAACCCCGCGGCCACTGGGGAAGATGAAGGTCTAATATGCCCCTTGGCCAGACTTTCCGAAATGTAATCCTTCATAGCTTGCCTCTCAGGACCAGAAGGTTATATAACCTAGATTTTGGTAACTTAGCATCAGGAAGCAATTTTATAGCACAGTCATATGCGCGATGAGGAGGTAATTCTTGACACCCTTCCTCTGAAAACACATCCTCAAAGTCCTCCAGAAAAGGAGGTAAGGTTCTAGGCACGACCGTACCGATGACCGTGTTCATGCAGTTACTATTGCAAAATTCACCCCACTGGCTTATCTCTCTGGATTGCCAATTAATAACTGGGTTATGTTTAGTTAACCAAGGAAGTCCCAACACAATAGGAGTGGGAAGGCCCTCCAAACACATAACAAGACAATAGTTCTTTATGTATTGCCCCCACTCGAAGGTCTATGTTATGCACGGCTTGCACAAAGCTACCTTGACCGAGAGGCCTGGCGTCAATAGAGAATATACGGGGTAGGTTTGGCCAATACACTCAGTTGCATACCTTGCACCTGGGCAAACCGAGCGTCCACCAGATTAGCCGCGGCCCCACTATCCAGAAGAACAGAAATCCTCTCAGTTCTCGTACCTACCACCACCTCCGCTGGTACGAGAAACTGAGACGGACTTGGGGACGAAATACATACTCCCAGATTGTCGTCCACCACACAACCTGGGATTAATAGTTTTCCGGCGACTTCTTGCTCAGTACAGTACGGGATGGACACCCCTCAATAAAATGTCCCTCTCTCCCGCAGAAGAAACACCTTCTTGTTTTGCGCGCACCGCCGATCCCCTCCCTCGAATGATGTCCCTCCCAACTGCATAGGTTCCTCGGAACAAACCAGGGGAACCTCAATATTAGGGACTTTAGAAGGAGGTGGAGTCATCACAGGGGGCGAGTTACCCCACACCTCTCCCGAAGCCGTCTATCAATGCGAATAGCAAGAGCCATAGCGGCCTCCAGTGACGGGGGAGAATCATACTGAGCCAACACATCTTTTAATTTGTCAGATAAACCTTGACAAAACTGGCTCTTAAGAGCCGGGTCATTCCACTGAGTATCCGTGGCCCACCTACGGAACTCTGAAGAAAATTCCTCCGCCGGACGATCTCCCTGCTGTATCCTACGTAACTTCATTTCAGCAAGGGAGACCCGATCCGGGTCATCATATACCAGACCCAGGGCTGTAAAAAATCGGTCCACTGACTGGAGAGCCGGGGAGCCCGGAGGGAGAGAGAACGCCCAGGATTGAGGGTCCCCTTGTAAGAGCGAGATGACAATTCCCACCCTCTGATCCTCACTCCCCGACGACTGCGGCCGCAGCCGAAAATACAATTTACATGCTTCCCGGAAAGTAAAAAACTTGTCCCGCCCACCAGTGAACCTGTCCGGGAGAGCTACTTTAGGTTCAAATCTGGTTTGCTCCCGGGGGTACAAAACTTGGATTTAACGTCCGTCAGCTCATGGACAAACTCTGCAACTGCTGAGCTAAATGGGCTACTGGATCCATGGTGGCTGGGGAGAATCTTTAGATGGCCGGTGAAAATGTCCGACGTATAACAGATATATTCAAAGATAGCAACCTATATCTAATGTGACATCATTCTAAATTTCATATAATAGAGAAAATCAACATGTTGTAGCTTTCGGGGGGGTTTAGCTCTAGGATCGCTGTCTGGGTAGACAGAATGGCACGGAAACAGTTCATTCAGACAGCAGTTTGGTGAAAACTGGCCGCAACCAGTTTTATTAAAGTCCACAGCACACAGATAAAAACAAATCATAAACAGAAAACCCTGGGCTTGTCTAGCCTCTAATTACACTTAGATAGATGGCCCTCTCTATCCGGGACCCAGACTCTACCAGTCTGTGCCCAAAACAACACATATCACATATGTTACCAGTATGGAGTTTCACAGACACTCCTCTTTATGTCCGAAGGCAACTCCAATGTCCAGACTTGAGAGAGGTCACCTCCTATTCAGTCGCTATTCGCACGGATTCTCACTGCGACTACTCCTGTGTCCGGGGTACTTCCTGCACCCAGACTGAGATAGCTCACACTCTTAGAGACTGCTTCCTTGTGCCAGGACACCTCCCTGTGTCCGGGCTAAAGACAGCTCCCACACTCTTGGAGACACCTTCTGTGTCTGAACCCCTTGTCCAGACTGAATGAGCTCTCTGACTGTGCTCACAAGCACCTACTTCTGGCTTCCTAATCAACACCTGAGTGGATTCAGGTCTGAGCTGCAAGCGTGTACTGAATGGCAGGTGTAGTGACCTTTCTTTACCACCAGGTTTACAAAGCCACACATTTCGCTCATACCAGTCAGCAAGGTACTTAGGTGAAATATACACCTCATTCACCACATATTCCTTCACTGTCTCACATATCCCCTCCCTCTTCTCCAGACCGGAGGGCTGGTCATCCAGACCGGAGGGCTGGTCAACAATCCAACAGAGACAGTGAACTCTGGACCAGTCATGGCCCTCATCAGCTTCATCCTCACCACTGTCATAGCCAACATCAGTTTTCTCTTCATCTGAAGCATCCGCACTACCCTGTACCCTCCCAGGCCTATACTCTCTGCGGGCCTCGGGTATCCTGCACTGTTTCATCTTGACTTTAGTGCCAGCCTCAGTCTCGGTATAGTGGCTCACCAGATAAGTACGACCAGGCACGTCAGAACAGCTCTGCTGATTCTTCCTCAGAAACTTTCGTACCTCCTGTTTTTGGGGCACTGATCCTGTGTCACCAACTGTTACAGGAGGTATAGGGGTTTTCTCTAATTCCTCCTGAACTTTCTTTAGCACATCTACTTTCTTAAATATCCGTTGATTCATAAATTCTACCTCACAGAACCCAAGCGCCTCTGTCATGGTCTCTGACCATTCCGAGCCACACTGTTCAAACGATTGGCACTGTAGAGGGAGCTGATCGTTTTTCTTGGTCGGTACACATAATTTATCCTCTTCTGGTACAGGCTCACTTTGCATAAGACTCAGAGCTCTTACTTCTTTCTCCAGGAGATCCTCATGGCTACGCATCTTCTCCTGTAGTTGTTGGACGTCCTTTACGTCTTCGGCCCTTTCTTCAGGCTCTTCTGGTAGGACATGCTCAGAAGCCCTACCATCAGTCTTCTTTTCCACCATGTTCTGCATCCCATCTGAGCTCCCGTGTATCTGCAGCGGCAACGGAGCGACACATCGCCCCTCCCACTCACTGGGACGTGGTTCAAGTGTAGACTCCATGAAAATGCGCCTGAGCTCACCAAGGCCAACCCGAGGTCTCAAAATCTCATCTTGGGATTTATCCAGATCCTTTGGGTCGCTCGAGAACTCCGATGGCGCACCGGGCGCCGAACTTCCGGCCCGAGCTTCGCGAGTCGCAGCCACGGATCCGGACAGTACACCGTCCACGCCGCTGTCTCCAACAGAAACATATTCCGGGGCAGAGTCATTCCCCACATCTTCAGTCTTGTTCCTCACAGCTTCACTTGAGACATCAGCCTCTGGTGAGGCACCTGGCCTGGTGTCCACCACTTCCATGGCTTTCTCCACCTCTGCAGCATCACCTTCCGAGTCCTTGGCATGATGCAGATCCACACCACACACTGACAACTTCTCATCTTCAACAGCATCCACTTGTGCTGTGTTCAGTTTCAGAGTCCTGCCTTAAAGCTCAGCTCTCCTCCTTCACCTTAGTCTTCGCCAGGGAACCGGCCAACTGTAAAACATCTCTAGATGCCATCTTCTGTCTGGCTGTAAGGTCAGCATCAGCTTTCTTCTCAGGACTCTCAACCTCCTCTGCTACCATGCCTTCCTCATTTGCACTGGTTGCTTTATGGTCATCAGATAATCACTATCACTATCTGACCCCTTTTTCTCAGCCACATCTGGCTCACTGTCAGGGCTATACACTTCATTTTCATTCACATCCTGCTCACTGTCAGGGTTAACATTCATTTTCATTCATATCCTGCTCACTGTCAGGGTTATACATTCATTTTCATTCACATCTGCTCACTGTCAGGGTTATACAATTCATTTCATTCACATCTGATCTGGAACCTTAGTTAACATGTCATCCACAACATTAACTTCACCATCTGGTCCCTCAAGTATGTGACTATGTGACAACCCCAGCACTATACTTCTATATAGTTCAGGCACTAGGAGCTGACTCACAACCTCTCCCTGGACTTCAGTGTTTATGGCACATGAGAGAACCTCTCCTCAGAGTCAGGCTCCTGGGAAACCTCATTTAGAACATATCATTTTCCTGTGCTGTTTTAAGAGAGGGTTCTCGCCACTGCTCACTCTCAAAACCGTCACAGGACACAGGCAAGTCAGGGACACTCGGTTCCCGAGAACCACCATCCTCGTCTCCCAACATCACCTGCAAAGAAATTTCATCTTTATCACGGTCATCATCAGTATCATCACTATTAGATTTAGCATCATTATCATTATCAATATTATCATGGTCATCATCATTATCACATAAGTTTAACGGCCCACTAGCATTGTGTTCCGCCCCTCGGGACTGCGCACCCTCAGTAGGAGCTTCATCACACTGTCCATCAGAAACATTTTTCCCCCAGAGATCCTTAGACCGGGGAAAGTCATTACCCAATATAACGGGGTGCACCAGGGTCTTCACTACCCCCACTTCATATGAAACCTCCCCGAGTTTGGGACCAAGTCCACGGCAGTCTCTGGGTAGACTTTGGTGTCTTCATGGATGTACACCACACTCAGGTGCTTATCAGGGATGAAGTCCCTATCACTCAGGCTGTCACATACGGAAGTCACTGGACTCTCTGAGTCCAAGAGGGCCTGTGCTGGGCAGTCACTTACAACCACCGGGGACCCCTGTGGTCCAGTCTCTTCGGCTGAGGTGGATACACACACAGGCTCTGCGCAGGGAGAGAGGGATCTGCCAACATCACAACACATAGGCTCCCCCTCTATTGGACAGTTGGCTGCAATTTCACGCCAGCTCCAACACTGTCCATCACACTCTCCCACCCACATGTCCCCTCGGGCCTGAACCCGCTTATCAGCATACCCCATGTCCCCAACAGCTGGAACGCTCTTACCGCGAGAGTTCAGCGTCCGGGAACTCCGAAGTGACGACCTCTCAGACGGCTGTACCTCAGGAGGACGTGCTTGGGTGTAGCGGTCCACTATCACCTTTTCAACTCCATAATCAGGCCTGCTGACTGCAGACTCCCAACTGTATCTCCAGTCACGAACTCCCTGGCACGGGCTGTCAACCGTAACACCCAGCCGGGTAAGAATCGCCGATTTCAACTTGGCATAGTCTTCGCTGTCCTGCTTGCTCAGGTCAGCCCAGACTTTTTGGGGTTCCCCAATCAGATAGGGTACGACCGCCATGGCCCATTCAGATAGTGGCAGATTCTCCTTCTCTGCCAGTCTCTCAAACCTAGTAAGATATACCTCCACATCATCACGAGGTGTCATTTTTCTCAAGGACCGTCTTACCGCCTTCTTTATAGCGGACAACGCCGGTGCCTTCACAACATTACTTCGGGACGCGGCACCGAAATCCTTTTTTGGTGCTGTCATCTGCTCAACAAATAACCGGTTATTCTCCTGCTGCTGCTGCAGGAATTGCTGCTGGGCCTGCTGCATGTGCTGCTGGTGCTGCAGGCGCTGCTGCTCCATGCTTCGCTGGGCCTGGGCCAGGTACTCAATGAGCTCCTCCATACTGCCGGACTTATCTGTCTCAACCACGGCAGTTTTATGTTGCACATTAACTTGTGCCATTTGTTCAAACAGCGCCTCCATGCTGTCATCCATGCTGTCAGACTTCTCTGTCTTAACAACGGCAGTCTTCACTCAAGACATACACACTACACAGCTTTTTTTCCACAGAAAATTCAGCCTTGCTGTGCAACCACTTTTTTTTTTTTTTTTTTTCCTTTGCAAAGTCTATTAGGGCTACTGTCTCTTTAAGACTGCTCCACAAACTTCTCTTTTGCTGCTGCACATTCCACAGTCATTTTCACAACAAGTTCAGCTTTGCTGTGCATACATTTTCTCTCTGCAGACCCTATCAGGGCCACTGTCTCTCCAAGACTGCTCCAAACAGACGTTTCTGCTGACACACACTTTTTTTTTTTTCTGTTGCTATTTCAATAGACTTCACCTTTAATGCTGTCTCTCGCCACTGTGCTGCATGCACACTCCAGCACTAACTGTACCAGGCCCTGCGCTGCCCCAGCATTCTCCGCCAATTGTAAGCTTTTCGGGGGTTTAGCTCTAGGATCGCTGTCTGGGTAGACAGAATGGCACGGAAACAGTTCATTCAGACAGCAGTTTGGTGAAAACTGGCCGCAACCAGTTTTATTAAAGTCCACAGCACACAGATAAAAACAAATCATAAACAGAAACCCTGGGCTTGTCTAGCCTCTAATTACACTTAGATAGATGGCCCTCTCTATCCGGGACCCAGACTCTACCAGTCTGTGCCCAAAACAACACATATCACATATGTTACCAGTATGGAGTTTCACAGACACTCCTCTTTATGTCCGAAGGCAACTCCAATGTCCAGACTTGAGAGAGGTCACCTCCTATTCAGTCGCTATTCGCACGGATTCTCACTGCGACTACTCCTGTGTCCGGGGTACTTCCTGCACCCAGACTGAGATAGCTCACACTCTTAGAGACTGCTTCCTTGTGCCAGGACACCTCCCTGTGTCCGGGCTAAAGACAGCTCCCACACTCTTGGAGACACCTTCTGTGTCTGAACCCCTTGTCCAGACTGAATGAGCTCTCTGACTGTGCTCACAAGCACCTACTTCTGGCTTCCTAATCAACACCTGAGTGGATTCAGGTCTGAGCTGCAAGCGTGTACTGAATGGCAGGTGTAGTGACCTTTCTTTACCACCAGGTTTACAAAGCCACACATTTCGCTCATACCAGTCAGCAAGGTACTTAGGTGAAATATACACCTCATTCACCACATATTCCTTCACTGTCTCACAATGTATACATAGTATCTGCCAGCAATGTCTTACCTGACATAATATCCTATGTATTGTGGGTCAATACTGTGTACGTGTCACGCTGTCTCTGGATAGAGGTGGACCGGGGTCTATGCTGACCCTGAACTGGGGTCCTGACTAGTCCCTCTACCTGGAGGTACTGTTAATGGTACAGAGGTCCAGGCCGCCAGCGTAACCCTGTCTCCTGTAGATCCCTGACCACTGTAATCTAGTCCTGAGAAGGACCCTGATTACCACCACAGGGAATGGGCAGGTCACAGCTTACACACAGTCTAAGACAAACGAGACAGACAAGGGGTAAAGAAAACACAGCCTTGCATACAACACTTCCACTACAGAGGAACACAAAAGGTTAAGGAGATAAACAATAAGCGAGGAGAGGAAAAACCACAACAGGCACTCTTAGCTTAAGTCTTCTCAGAAACGATCCGCTCTGCTGGTCTGAATGAATGCTTTCACCGGCAACTTCCCCAGCAGACCAGCAGGTATATGAAGGAAGCTAATTAACAAAACATCAATCGCAGCTGGGCGAGGCTGGTCAGCCCAGCACCGAGAGAGAAAGAATTAACTCCCTCAGTGCCGAAAAACACCCAGCACCAGAAACTCAGCTGTGCGAAGTCAGGTGTGCAATCGCGACGATCTCCGCCGCGACACACCCTTGACAGGTGTGTCTGTTGTCGCCCAAAGACATCATTTTTAAAACAGCCTGCTGACGCTTACCACTAGCTGTTCGATAGTGGGACACCTCATGTGCAACAATGGCAGCTGCGGATGGAGTGCTCGGGTGACTGCGCTCTGTTGATGAGCTTTTGGTTCTGGAGGAGTAGGAGGGGAAAGGCTCTAATGCCTACAGCCAACTGTTGCCTATACCATGGGCTAGGCAGCACTGTCCCACCGCCGCTGTCCCCTGTGGACCCTGCATCCACCACATTAACCCAGTGCGCAGTGATGGACATGTAACGGCCCTGGCCATGCCTACTGGCCCATGCATCTGTTGTGAGGTGCACTTTTCTACTCACTGATTGTTTGAGTGCATGAACAATGCAGTCTTTCACATGCAGGTGGAGGGCAGGGATGGCTCTTCTAGAAAAGAAGTGCCGACTGGGTAGGTCATAGCGTGTGACAGCGTAGGCCATGAGCTCTCGGAACTCTGCGCTTTCCACCAAATGGAAGGGCATCAACTCTAATGAGATCAGTTTGGCAATGTAGGCGTTCAAAGCCAGTGTACGCAGATGAGAGGATGAGTACTTTCTTGTCCTACTCAGTGTCTGCTAGTGTGAGATGGACTTGAGAGCTGCATATGGGGGAACCAGCGGTGGACATGGCGGATTGAGAGGGGGTTGGTGATGGTGATGGCGGTGATTGCCTAGATTCAGTCTTTCTTTGGAAAAAACATTATGATTCCCTGACTGCTTTGGCCTTGCGACGACACCTCAACATTTCTTGCTGGTGGTGTGCTAACCGGTGAGCTTACAGTGGGGGAAGCGATGTCGCGTTGCTGTCTACCTTCAGTCGGAGCAGGTGTACATGTGTTACCTGAGGTTTTGTAGTCCGTCCACTTTTGCAAGTGCATGGTGTTTAAATGTCTAAGCATGCAACTGGTATTCAAATTTCGGAGATTTTTCCCTCGGCTAAAGGTTCTTCCGCACTTCTTACAGATAACCTTTGCCTCATCAATAGGATTTTGGTCAAAAAAGTGCCACACTGCACTCTTCTTACTATGGGATAAATTTTCAGTGCTTGCACGCTGTGCTAATTTGACCGTCTGGCCAAGCTGTCCTGCAACTCTTTCTGTTTTTTTAACAGATTTTTAGACTGCTACGGGCCTGCCAGATAGCCGCAGCTGTGATGTCGATGCCTGCTGCGGATCCTTCTCCTCTTCTGAGCTATTGCCAGCGGCACCCTCTTCCCCCAATGGATGCCAATCCGGGTCAACAACTGGGTCATCCATCACCTCCTCTTCAATTTCATCTGCACCTTCCTCTGTGTCATCGTGTAAGGTGGTAGAGTATGTGGGAAGGTGCACCTGAGTTTCATCAGGGTCAGAATCTGGATCAGTAGACTGCGAGGGAAATGCAGTGCTCTGGATGAATGTACCAGCAGAATCATATAGCAGTGGCTGTGCATCAGTGCACTCCATGTCATATTCATCTTGGACTGGGGAATTCAGGATTTCACTTGATAACCCAGGCATGGTATGTGAAAAGAGCTCCAGGGAGTAATGTGAAGTGTGGCCTGCCGCAATCTTCACTTTTGTTGGGGGTGAAGGACACAAGGAAAGGTGTCGTTCTTGACCAGGAGCCTGCACTGACGACTCAGTACTTGCAGTTTTTGAAACTGGAGGCTATTTCGGCAATGTAAGCCAAAACCTGTTCCAGATGCTCTGGCTTTAAAAGCGGTTTACCTACTCCCAGAAAAGGGAGCCTTCCAGGCCATCTGGAGCCAGACGATGACACAGGCTCAACACCTCCTGCCTTAGGTGCTATTGTGCTTTTGGCACTACCAGCATATGCACCACCACCATCAGTACCAGCTGCCCCCCCCCGCCCACATCAGCGGCCTCTTCCACCATACTTCCTCATGTTTGGGAAAATATACCAAAAATACCAGCAGATATATGGTACTGTATCAGAAGCGTACAGCTGTTTACAGTGTAGGGGAAAATTTAAATCTCCGTATATATTTCCGGAGTCACACACAGACGCTCACTCAGTATGGATTAGACTTTAATACAAAAGGCAGAAAAACTGTACTGTATCAGAAGCGTACAGCTGTATACAGTGTAGGGGAAAATTTAAATCTCAGTATATATTTCCGGTGTCACACACTGACGCTCACTCAGTATGGATTAGACCATAGTACAAAAGGCAGAAAAACGGTACTGTATCAGAAGCGTACAGCTGTATACAGTGTAGGGGAAAATTTAAATCTCCGTATATATTTCCGGAGTCACACAAAGACGCTCACTCAGTATGGATTTGACCAGAATACAAAAAGCAGAAAAACGGTACTGTATCAGAAGCGTACAGCTGTTTACAGTGTAGTGGAAAATTTAAATCTCCGTATATATTTCCGGGGTCACACACAGACACTCACTCAGAATGGATTAGACCAGAATACAAAAAGCAAAAGCAGAAAAACGGTACTGTATCAGAAGCGTACCGCTGTATACAGTGTAGGGGAAAATTTAAATCTCCGAATATATTTTCGGAGTCATACACAGACGCACACTCAGTATGGATTAGACCAGAATGCACACTCAGTATGGATTAGACCAGAATACAAAAAGCAGAAAAACGGTACTGTATCAGAAGCGTACAGCTGTATACAGTGTAGGGGGAAATGTAAATCTCCGTATATATTTCCGGAGTCACATACAGAAGATCATTCAGTATAGATTTGACCGTAATACAAAAAGCAGAAAAATGGTACTGTATCAGAAGCGTATAGCTGCATACTGTGTAGGGGAAAATTTAAAAATCTCTGTATATATTTCCGAGTAATACACAGACGCTCTCTCAGTATGGATTTTACCGTAATACAAAAAGCAGAAAAAACGTACTGTATCAGAAGCGTACAGCTGTATACAGTGTAGGGAAAAATTTAAATCTCCATATATATTTCAGGAGTCATACACAGACGCTCACTCAGTATGGATTAGACCACAATACAAAAAGCAGAAAATCGGTACTGTATCACAAGCGTACAGCTGTATACAGTGTAGGGGAAAATGTAAATCTCCGTATATATTTCCAGAGTCACACACAGACGCTCACTCAGTATGGATTTGACAGTAATACAAAAGGCAGAAAAACAGTACTGTATCAGAAGCGTAAAGCTGTATACAGTGTAGGGGAAAATTTAAATCTCCGTATATATTTCCAGAGTCACACACAGATGCTCACTCAGTATAGATTTGACCGTAATACAAAAGGCAGAAAAAGGGTACTGTATCCCAAGCGTACAGCTGTATACAGTGTAGGGGAGCATTTTCATCTCCGTACATATTTCGGGAGTCACATACAGACGCTCACTCAGTATGGATTTGACCGTAATACAAAAAGCAGAAAAATGGTACTGTATCAGAAGCGCATAGCTGTATACTGTGTAGGGGAAATTTAAATCTCCGTATATATTTCCAAGTAATACACAGACGCTCTCTCAGTATGGATTTTACCGTAATACAAAAAGCAGAAAAACCGTACTGTATCAGAAGCGTACAGCTGTATACAGTGTAGGGGAAAATTTAAATCTCCGTATATATTTCCGGAGTCACACACAGACGCTCACTCAGTATAGATTTGACCGTAATACAAAAGGCAGAAAAACGGTACTGTATTACAAGCGTACAGCTGTATACAGTGTAGGGCAGACCCGGGCAAGGGGCGGCCCGCGGGCCGCATCCGGCCCGCCGGCTGTCCGTGACCGGCCCGCGGAGGCGCTCCGGCAGTCTCAGGGCCCCGGCATCAGCTGACACAATACTTACCTCTCCCGTGCCTCCGCTGCTGCAGCTCCGGGCTCCACCGGCACTTCCTCTCACAGCCGGCCGCTGAATGACGTCATCATTCAGCGGCCGGCTGTGTCAGAGAGGGGACGCTGGACAGGTAAGACGTGTCTCTGTGTGTGTCTGTGTCTATGTAGTGCGGTGCTTTGGTTGTGTGTGTGTGTGTGTGTGTGTATGTATGTATGTATGTATGTGAGAGAGTGCTTATGTGCTGTCTGTGTGTGATGATGGGCAGGCATTGCTGATAATGGGGAGGCATTGATGATGATGGGAGAAGATGATGATAATGGGCAGGCATTGATGATAATGGGCAGGCATTGATGATGGGGAGAAGATGATGATGATGATGATGGGCAGGCATTGATGATGGGGAGAAGATGATGATGATGATGATGGGCAGGCATTGATGATGGGGAGAAGATGATGATGGGCAGGCATTGCTGATAATGGGGAGGCATTGATGATGATGGGGAGAAGATGATGATAATGGGCAGGTATTGATGATAATGGGCAGGCATTGATGATGGGGAGAAGATGATGATGATGATGATGGGCAGGCATTGATGATGATGGGGAGAAGATGATGATAATGGGCAGGTATTGATGATAATGGGCAGGCATTGATGATGGGGAGAAGATGATGATGGGCAGGCATTGCTGATAATGGGGAGGCATTGATGATGATGGGGAGAAGATGATAATGGGCAGGCATTGATGATAATGGGCAGGCATTGATGATGGGGAGATGATAATGGGCAGGCATTGCTGATAATGGGGAGGCATTGATGATGATGGGGAGAAGATGATGATAATGGGCAGGTATGTATATATACAGTATACAGTATATATATACATATATATATATATATATATGTATATATACAGTATTGGGTAGAACGGAGTTAATTATATTAGTCCGGCCCTCTAAAACCATCCCAATTTCTCATGCGGCCCCCTGGCAAAATTAATTGCCCACCCCTGGTGTAGGGGAACATTTAAATCTCCGTATATATTTCGGGAGTCACACACAGACGCTCAGTATGGATTTGACCAGAATACAAAAAGCAGAAAAACGGTACTGTATCCCAAGCGTACAGCTGTATACAGTGTAGGGGAAAATGTAAATCTCCGTATATATTTCCGGAGTCACTCACAGACGCTCTCTCAGTATGGATATGACCGTAATACAAAAAGAAGAAAAACAGTACTGTATCAGAAGCGTACAGCTGTATACAGTGTAGGGGAAATTTTAAATCTCTATATATATTTCCGGAGTCACACAAAGACGCTCACTCAGTATGGATTTGACCAGAATACAAAAAGCAGAAAAACGGTAATGTATCACAAGCGTACAGCTTTTTACAGTGTAGGGGAAAATGTAAATCTCCGTATATATTTCCAGAGTCGCAAACAGACGCTCACTCAGTATGGATTTGACCGTAATACAAAAGGCAGAAAACGGTACTGCATCACAAGCGTACAGCTGTATACGGTGAAGGGGAAAATTTAAATCTCCGTATATATTTCCGGAGTCACACACAGATAGTCAGCATGTATTTGTCCGTGATACCAGCCGGTACACGGTAGTGTGTGAGGAGCATACAGCTCTATACAGTGTGGGAAAAAATGAATGCTCGGTAACTGTGCAGAAAAAATGAATAAAAGTATTAGTGCACTGCTGTGTAAAAAGCAGTCAGCACAGCAGTGTGCACATAGCAATACAGCTATCAGGCAGCCTAATAACCAGCGCTGCTACACACAAGAAAATCCTACCCTGTCACTGCACACTAACTGTACAGCACTATTGCTATCAGCACAAACACAGAAGAACTTGTCTTTCGAACCCTAACTCCCTACTGTTAAGATCGGCAGAAGTTAAATGGAGGTCGGCTGTCAGGGCTTTTATAGACACTATGACCCCACCCAAAGCAAGCCAATCACTGCAATGCCCTTCTCTAAGATGGTGGTGGATGCTGCCCATGTCATCTCGTTGCCCACAGTGTACGTCCTTGCTCATTGGCTGAAAAAAGGCGCCTGTAAGCATTATGGGAAAACCGACTTTGGCGCTTGTTTTGCCAAATGCATGGCTGACTTTACGCTATGGTCGGGTTTCGCTCGGCGAAACCCGACTTTTGTGAAAGTCGGCGACTTTTGAATCTGACCGAGCTGTTTCGCTCAACTGTAATCATGACGGCTAGAATTTTTGGCCCTGTTATATGCTTTTTTGATACTCCGGCGACTGTATCCCGATCCAAGAATCTGTCTCGCATTTCAATGGTACAGGATTCAAAATCTGTGTCAGAAGAACATAACCGTCGTAGACGTAGGAACTGACCCGTTGGTATAGATTTAATAATGTTATACGGATGAGAAGAGGAGGCGTGGAGAATAGAATTGACAGCTGTATCTTTTCTATATATATCTGATTGTAATGTTCCCTGGCCATCACGTTGAATTTCAATATCCAAAAAAGTGACCCTATGAAAATCATAATTAAAAGTCAGATAGATATTAAGATCATTTTTATTTAAATCAGAAATGAATGATTTCAATTTTATTTCACTACCACGCCAAATAAAAAACATGTCATCGATAAATCTTGTCCAAAAAGGAACATGATCCATGAAAACCTCAAGTGAAAATAGATGTCTCCCACAGCCCCAGGAGCAGATTTGCATGAGAAGGCGCACAGGCCGCACCCATTGCTATACCCTGGAGCTGCAGGTAGAAGGATCTTTTGAAAGTGAAAAAATTATGAGTCAATACAAATTCTAAAAGTTGCAGGATGAATGTGGATTCAGCTATAGAGAGATTGGACAGACCTAAAAAAAACCTTTCACTGCATGAAGGCCATCTTTGTGTCTTATATTAGTGTACAATGACTCAACATCATGCTACCAGAATCATATCATCATCGATCTGTAATGAGTCAATTTTTTGTAAGAGATCAACTGTATCACGAAGATAAGATGGAATTGTCTCAACTAGACGTTTTAGATGGGAATCAATATATCTACAGAAATTTTCCATCAAACCACCTGTACCCGAGATGATGGGCTTACCTGGAGGTATACAGGGGTTGGACAAAATAATGGAAACACCTAACGTTTTGGCATCATAATCTTCGAACATGCTATAAACATGCAAACTGTGACATATGGTAATGTTTTGTAGTTGATTATTTGTGTTATGTGATATGTGTATGTAAATTAACTGTTTGTTTTGCATAATTGTAAGAACATTGATGAGAACCTGATACCAATGGCAGACCTCTCGGATTTTCAAAGAGGCCAAATTGTTGGTGCTGGTATGGCAGGCGCTAGTGTAACCGAAAGTGCCCGAATGCTTGGCGTGTCAAGAGGTACTGTCTCCAAAGTAATGACTGCATTTGAAAGAGAAGGAAAAACGTCCGCAGCAAATCACAGGTCCGGTCAAAAGTCGAAGTTGACTGAGAGAGACCGTCGGACTCTAAAGCGAATTGTGAGAGAGGATCGCAAGACCACGGCTCCGAAAATCACTGCTGAGCTCAATGAACACCTACAGAACCCAGTTTCCACGAAAACGGTTGGTCGGGAGCTGAACAAATCTGGATTCCACGGAAGAGCTGCAATTCGAAAACCGCTGCTCTCAATGACAAATGTTTCCAAGCGTTTAGAGTGGTGAAGAAACCTCCAGAATTGGTCCCTCGAGCAGTGGAAACGTGATATTCTCAGACGAATTATCGTTTACCCTATTTCCGACCTCCGGCCGCGTGTACGTTTGGAGACAGCCGAAAGAAGCATTCCATCCAGACTGCCTTCCCCCAACCATAAAACATGCCGGAGGTTCTGTGATGATCTGGGGTGCTATTTCATGGAGATCCGCCGGGCCAATGATATCCCTTCATGGAATAATTAACAGCCGTGATTATTTAGGCATTTTGGGCGACCAAGTGCATCCTATGGTTCAAGAACTGTTCCTGGAGGGGAACGCCATCTTTCAGGATGATAATGCACCAATTTACACAGTTAGAATCGTTAAAGCATGGCACGAGGAACATTCTAATGAAGTTGAGCATCTCATCTGGCCCCCACAATCCCCAGACCTCAACATTATTGAGCATTTATGGTCGATTTTAGAGATTCAAGTTAGACGTCAATTTCCGCCACCATTGTCGCTCAAAGAACTGGAGGGTGTTTTAACTGAAGAATGGGCTAAAATTCCTTTGGAAACAATTCACACCTTGTATGAATGCATACCTCAGAGAATTGAGGCTGTAATCGCCGCAAAAGGTGAACCTACACCATATTAAACTAACTTTTGTTGATGGTTCCAGGTGTTTCCATTATTACGGTATGTCCAACCCCTGTAGTAGCGTTTTCATGGATCTTGGGCAATAGATATAGTGTTGGCATTGCTGGTTCCTCAATGGTGAGGATATCAAATATTTTTTTAGTAATCAGATTATCATCTCTGCCAGCTTATAATATTTTAGAAATTTCTAACCTAAAGATATTAAGGGATTAAATGTGAGTTTTTTATAGCAAGAGCGATCACGCAATAAACGAAAGGCTTCATTTTCATAGAGTTTTGGGGGCCATATAACATTTCCTCCCTTGTCAGAAGGTTTGTATAAAAAGTCCTTTCTTTGTTTCAATGATTTAAGAGCTATGTTGATAAGTTATTATTGCTAATTTTAGAAGACATCTTCTCAAAGTCAGCAGAAACTAATTGTACAAATATATCAATATTAGGACAACTAGACAAGGGAGGGAATTTTTTAGATTTTTGCCTCAAGGAAGGTGGAACCTTACCTAAAGGAGTGATTTCATTTTCATCATCCAATTCTTCCAAGATTTGTATAGCAGCCTGTTCTTCTGGAAGAGGAAATAAACTCTGCAATTCTTCATTATGAAACCATTTTTTAAAAATCAAATTCCTTGCAAAGATATTTAAGTCCTTGATGGCTGAAAAAGGATCAAAACGCATAGATGGTGAGAAAGAGAGACCCTTAGACAGAAGCATTAATTCAGATTCTGAGAAAATTTGATCAGATAAATTAATTACCTTAAGGGATGCGTTAGATTTTTCTCCAAAATTAGATTTTTGTTCTTTGGTGTGATTCCCAAAGTTTTTATGTTCCCATCTTTTTTGTGGACAGTTTCTAAATCTTGTAGTTATAGAATAGCTAGAAGAGTCCGATTGCTCACCCACTAAGGAAGTGAATGAAACTAACTCAGGTTTCTTAATTTGATTATTTTTAGACATAGACCTCCATTTATATATGCGGTTCTCTTGAAAGTCAGTTGAATCACGTAAAAGTTTTTTGGCCTGTATTTCTTTAATTTCAGTTTCCCGCTCCATAGAGCATTTTTCCATTTTGGTATCAAAGGAAATTTTCTCCTCACTTGATACTGATGTTTTAAATAAGGTATAAGTAGAATCCAATTCAGTTTCTAATACCATTAATTTTTTGAATTGAGGTCAATCAGTAGCTGCATAAACTGAGTAGAACATGATGTACAAGCTGTTTCCCATTTACTAATAAAATCAACATCCTCAATAGGAAAAGAGGGGAAAACTTGAATTCGTAGTCCTCTCGGTATAAAACCCTTCTTAACCCCTCTCTGCCATTGGACGTACTATCCCGTCCATAAAACCCGTGCCAATCTGCCCATGGACGGGATAGTACGTCCAAAGTGATGAGCTGCGCTCCCTTTTAGTGAACTCCTTAAATAAAAAATAAAAAAAAGCAAAAAAGCAATGCTTTATCATCACGCGATCAAAAAGACCGATATAAATAAACATGGTACCGCTGAAAAGGTCATCTTGTCCCGCAAAAAACGAGCCGCCATACAGCATCATCAGCGAAAAACTAAAAAGTTATAGCTCGCAGAATAAAGCGATGCAAAAATAATTATTCTTTATATAAAATAGTTTTTATTGTATAAAAGCGCCAAAACATAAAAAAACAATATAAATGAGGTATCGCCGTAATCGTACTGACCAGAAGAATAAAACTGCTTTATCAATTTTACCACATGCGGAACGGTATAAACGCCCCCCCAAAAGAAATTCACGAACTGCTGATTTTTGTTCATTCTAACCTCCCAAAAATCGAAATAAAAAGCGATCAAAAAATGTCACGTGCTCAAAAATGGCACCAGTAAAAACGTCAACTCGTATCGCAAAAAATAAGACCACACATGACTCTGTGGGCCAAAATATACAAAAATTATAGCTCTCAAAATGTGGTGATACAAAAAACTATTTTTTGCAATAAAAAGCATCTTTTAGCGTGACAGCTGCCAATCATAAAAACCCGCTATAAATAGTAAATCAAAACCCCCTTTATCACCCCCTTAGTTAGGGAAAAATAATAAAATTAAAATAATGAATTTATTTCCATTTTCCAATTAGGGTTAGGGTAGCGGCTAAAGTTAGGGTTAGGGTTGAGGCTAAAGTTAGGATTAGGGTTAGGGTTGGGATTAGGGTTAGGGGTGTGTTAGGGTTAGGTTTGTGGTTAGGGTTATGGTTAGGGTTGGGACTAGGGTTAGGGGTGTGTTGGGGTTAGGGCTGGAGTCAGAATTTGGGGGTTTCCGCTGTTTAGGCACATCAGGGGCTCTCCAAATGTGACATGGCGTCTGATCTCAATTCCAGCCAATTCTGCGTTGAAAAAGTCAAACGGTGCTCCTTCCCTTCTGAGCTCTGCCATGCGCCCAAACAGTAGTTTACCCCCACATATGGGGTATCAGCGTACTCAGAAGAAATTGGACCCCAAGAGTTATTGTGCAATTTGTCCTGTTACCCTTGGGAAAATAAAAAATTGGGGGCGAAAATATCATTTTTGTAAAAAAAAAAATGATTTTTTGTTTTTTACGGCTGTACATTATAAACTTCTGTGAAGCACTTGGGGCTTCATAGCGCTCACCACACATCTAGATAAGTTCCTTGTGGGGTCTATTTTCCAAAATGGGGTCACTTGTGGGGGTTTCCACTGTTTTAGGCACATCAGTGGCTCTCCAAATGCGACATTACACCCGCAGACCATTCCATCAAAGTCTGCAATCCAAAACGTCACTACTTCCCTTCTGAGCCCCGACGTGTGCCCATACAGTAGTTTTTCTCCCACATATTGGGTATCAGCGTACTCAGGACAAATTGGACAACAACTTTGGGGTCCAATTTCTCCTGTTACCTTTGTGAAAATAAAATATTGGGGGCGAAAAAAAAATTTTTGTAAAAAAAAAATTTTTTTTATTTTTACGGCTGTACGTTATAAACTTCTGTGAAGCACTTCGGGGGTTCAAAGTGCTCACCACACATCTAGATAAGTTCCTTGGGGGTCTATTTTCCAAAATTGGGTCACTTGTGTGGGGTTTCTACTGTTTTAGGCACATCAGTGGCTTCTCCAAATGCGACATGACGCCCACAGACTATTCGATCAAAGTCTGCAATCCAAAACGTCACTACTTCCCTTCCGTGCCCCGACTTGTGCCCATACAGTAGTTTTCTCCCACATATTGGGTATCAGCGTACTCAGGACAAATTGGACAACAACTTTTGGGGTCCAGTTTCTCCTGTTACCCTTTGGAAAATAAAAAGTTGGGAACTAAAATCATGTTTGTGGAAAAATATGTTTTTTTTATTTTCATGCTCGGGTGTTATAAATTTTACTGAAACACCTGGGGGTTCAAAGTTCTCACCACACATCTAGATAAGTTCCTTGAGGGGTCTAGTTTCCAAAATGGTGTAATTTGTCGGGGGTTTCCACTGTTTAGGCAGATCAGGAGCTCTCCAAACACGACATGGCGTCCAGCCAATTCTGCGTTGAAAAAGTCAAACGGCGCTCCTTTCCTTCCAAGCTCTGCCATGCACCCAAACAGTGGTTTACCTCCACATATGGGGTATCAGCGTACTCAGGACAAATTGCACAATAACTTTTGGGGTCTTGTTACCCTTGGGAAAATAAAAATTGGGGTGAAAAGATCATTTTTGTGGAAAAAATATGATTTTTTAATTTTACAGCTCTACGTTATAAACTTGTGTGAAGCACTTGGGGGTTCAAATTGCTCTCCACAGATCTAGATAAGTTCCTTAGGTGGTCTAGTTTCCAAAATGGGGTCACTTGTGGGGGGTTTTCACTGTTTAGGCACATCTGGGGCTCTCCAAATGCAACATGGCGTCCAATCTCAATTCCAGCCAATTTTAGTTGGGAAAAAGTCAAATGGTGCTCCTTCCATTTCGAGCTCTGCCGTGCGCACAAACAGTGGTTTCCCCCCACATATGGGGTATCAGCGTACTCAGGACAAATTGGACAACAACTTTTGTGGTCCAATTTCTCCTGTTACCCTTGGGAAAATAAAAATTGGTAACTAATAGATAATTTTTATGGGAAAAAAATAGGATTTTTTATTTTCATGCCCGGGCATTATAAAATTGTGTGAAGCACTTGGGGGTTCAAAGTGTTCACCACAGATCAAGATAAGTTCCTTAGGTGATCTAGTTTCCAAAATAGGGTCACTTGTGGGGGGGTTTCCACTGTTTAGGCTCATCTGGGGCACTGCAAACGGAACATGACCCCCATCAACGTCTGCATTCCAAAACGTTATTACTTCCTTTCCAAGCCCTACCGTGCGCCCAAAGTTTCCCCCTCCCCACATATGGGGTATCAGCGTAGTCAGGACAAATTGGACAACTTTTGAGGTCCCATTTCCTTTGTAAAAATCAAAAATTTCTGCCTAAAAAATCATTTTGTGGAAAATTGTTTTTTTTTTCACACCCAGGCATTATAAACTTTTGTGAAACACTTGGGGGTTCAAAGTGCTCACAACAGATCTAGCTAAGTTCCATAGGGGGTCTAGTTTCCAAAATGGTGTCACTTGTGGGGGGTTTCCACTGTTTAGGCGCATCAGAGGCTCTCCAAACACGACATGGCGTCCAATCTCAATTCTAGCCAATTTCGGTTTGAAAAAGTCAAACGGCGCTCCTTCCCTTACGAGCTCTGCCGTGTGCCCAAACAGTGGTTTTCCCCCACATATGGGGTATTGGCGTACTCAGGAGAAATTGTACAACAACTTTATCTGTCTATTTTCTCCTTTTACCCTTGTGAAAATAAAAAAAAGTTTGTAAAAGATCATTTTTGTGACTAAATAGTTAAATATTCATTTTTTTCCTTCGACGTTGCTTCAGCTCCCGTGAAGCACCTGAAGGGTTAATAAACTTCTTGAATGTGGTATTGAGTACCTTGGGGGGTGCAGTTTTTAGAATGGTGTCACTTTTGGGTATTTTCTGCCATATAGACCCCTCAAAGTGACTTCAAATGTGAGGTGGTCCCTAAAAACAATGGCTTTGTAAATTTTGTTATAAAAATGAGAAATCGCTGGTCAACTTTTAACCTTTTAACCAAAGAATTTTGGTTCCAAAATTGTGCTGATGTAAAGTAGACATGTGGGAAATGTTATTTCTTAACTATTTTGTGTGATATATTTCTCTGTTTTAAGGGAATAAAAATTCAAAGTTTGAAAATTGCAAAATTTTCGCCATATTTGCATTTTTTTTCAAAAATAAACGCAAGTTATATCGAAGAAATTTTACCAATAACGTGAAGTACAATATATCACGAGAAAACAATCTCATAATCGCGAAGATCCGTTGAAGCGTTCCAGAGTTATAACCTCATAAAGAGACAGTGGTCAGAATTGTAAAAATTGGCCCGGTCATTAACGTGCAAACCACCCTTGGGGGTGAAGGGGTTAACATAACACTCTAAAAATGCTCTATTCCACCAGGTCTTTGTTCTCCTATGCAAAAGGTTTTTAATATTATTCTGTAAATTTGACGAAATTCTCTGATCTCCAGATCCATTAGATGCTATATTATTATTAAAAACATTAGCTAACTGTGATTGCAAGGTGAGATGGTGAGATCCTTGGCTTTATAGTCCATTTTATCACAAGATGCTTTGTATAGTCTGTGAAAATACACAGCAATAGATTAGAAGCTTAAGATAAAGAACAAATCTGAAATACAATAATAAAAAAATATTAAATTTTTTTTTTTAAATAAAAGACAAAGAAATGGTTCTACACCATAATAGATTGAAGCATATAAAAACAAGGTGTAAAAAGAAACCAGGTACAAGAATATTATAAAAATATATATCTTTATTGTTACATAAATATAAAAAGTATATACCAAAGTTAGCCATAGAGGTGGCGCCACAGACTGGTAACTAGCAAATATACATAGCCTGAAGGTAAAACCAACATATAGGTGAAAAAGTCAGTGAACTATTGTGCAACCTGTCTATATATATATATAAAATTGAATGTGTGTGTGTGTGTGCGTGTGTCACCAACCAATCACGAAGCATGTTTCATTTCATCAGAGCTGTTTAAAAGAAGCTGAGCTGTGATTGGTTGCTATGAGCAACAGTTTTCTCACTCCACGACAACACCTCCCAGGACGAGATGATGTGGGATATTAGGGTAGTAGTCCGGTGGCTCTGGCTGACGGGACGATGTGGGATATTAGGGGTAGTAGTCCGGTGGCTCTGGCTGACGGGATGATGTGGGATATTAGGGGTAGTAGTCTGGCGGCTGTGACGGGATGATGTGGGATATTAGGGGTAGTTGTCCAGTGGCTCTGACTGACGGGATGATGTGGGATATTAGGGGTAGTAGTCTGGCGGCTGTGACGGGATGATGTGGGATATTAGGGGTCGTAGTCCGGTGGCTCTGGCTGACGGGATGATGTGGGATATTAGTGGTAGTAGTCTGGCGGCTGTGACGGGATGATGTGGGATATTAGGGGTAGTAGTCCAGTGGCTCTGGCTGACGGGATGATGTGGGATATTAGGGTAGTAGTCTGGCGGCTGTGACGGGATGATGTGGGATATTAGGGGTAGTAGTCCAGTGGCTCTGGTGACGGGCATGATGTGAGATATTAGTAGTCCGGTGGCTCTGGCTGACGGGATGATGTGGGATATTAGGGGTAGTAGTCCAGTGGCTCTGGCTGACGGGATGATGTGAGATATTAGTAGTCCGTGTGCTCTGGCTGACGGATGATGTGGGATATAGGGGTAGTAGTCCGTGGCTCTGGCTGACGGGATGATGTGGATATAGGTAGTAGTCCGTGGCTCTGGCTGACGGATGATGTGGGATACTAGGGAGTAGTCCGGTGGCTCTGGCTGACGGGATGATGTGGGATATTAGGGGTAGTAGTCCAGTGGCTCTGGATGACGGGATGATGTGAGATATTAGTAGTCCGGTGGCTCTGGCTGACGGGATGATGTGGGATATTAGGGGTAGTAGTCCAGTGGCTCTGGCTGACGGGATGATGTGAGATATTAGTAGTCCGGTGGCTCTGGCTGACGGGATGATGTGGATATTAGGGTAGTAGTCCGGTGGCTCTGGCTGACGGGATGATGTGAGATATTAGTAGTCCGGTGGCTTGGCTGACGGGATGATGTGGAATATTAGTAGTCCGGTGGCTCTGGCTGACGGGATGATGTGAGATATTAGTAGTCCGGTGGCTCTGGCTGACGGGATGATGTGGATATTAGGGTAGTACCGTGGCTCTGGCTGACGGGATGATGTGAGATATTAGTAGTCCGGTGGCTCTGGCTGGCGGGATGATGTGAGATATTAGTAGTCCGGTGGCTCTGGCTGACGGGATGATGTGAGATATTAGTAGTCCGGTGGCTCTGGCTGACGGGATGATGTGGGATATTAGGGGTAGTAGTCCAGTGGCTCTGGCTGACGGGATGATGTGAGATATTAGTAGTCCGGTGGCTCTGGCTGACGGGATGATGTGGGATATTAGGGTAGTAGTCCAGTGGCTCTGGCTGACGGGATGATGTGAGATATTAGTAGTCCGGTGGCTCTGGCTGACGGATGATGTGGGATATTAGGGGTAGTAGTCCGGTGGCTCTGGCTGACGGGATGATGTGAGATATTAGTAGTCCGGTGGCTTTGGCTGACGGGATGATGTGAGATATTAGTAGTCCGGTGGCTCTGGCTGACGGGATGATGTGAGATATTAGTAGTCCGGTGGCTCTGGCTGACGGGATGATGTGGGATATTAGGGGTAGTAGTCCAGTGGCTCTGGCTGACGGGATGATGTGAGATATTAGTAGTCCGGTGGTTCTGGCTGACGGGATGATGTGGGATATTAGGGGTAGTAGTCCAGTGGCTCTGGCTGACGGGATGATGTGAGATATTAGTAGTCCGGTGGCTCTGGCTGACGGGATGATGTGGGATATTAGGGGTAGTAGTCCGGTGGCTCTGGCTGACGGGATGATGTGAGATATTAGTAGTCCGGTGGCTTTGGCTGACGGGATGATGTGAGATATTAGTAGTCCGGTGGCTTTGGTTGACGGGATGATGTGAGATATTAGTAGTCCAGTGGCTATGGCTGACGGGATGATGTGGGATATTAGGGGTAGTAGTTTGGCGGCTGTAACGGGATGATGTGGGATATTAGGGGTAGTAGTTTGGCGGCTGTAACGGGATGATGTGGGATATTAGTGGCAGTTAACTGGTGTCTCTGGCTGACGGGACATGTGTAATATTATAGTGAATGTGGCTATGTGGAGTGGGCGGGGCTCTGTATTTTCATGACTATGAAAATTGTAGAATCACACTGAAGGCATCAAAACTATGAATTAACACATGTGGAATTATACATTACACTTTACAAAAAAGTGTGAAACAACTGAAAATATGTCTTATATTCTAGGTTCTTCAAAGTAGCCACCTTTTGCTTTGATTACTGCTTTGCACGCAGAAAAGGTGAATGGATGGTCTCTACATGCCTGGTTCCCACCGTGAAGCATGGAGGAGGTCATGTGATGATGTGGGTGGGGGTGCTTTGCTGGTGACACTGTTGGGAGTTATTCAAAATTGAAGGCATAGTGAACCAGCATGGCTACCACAGCGTCTTGCAGCGGCATGCTATTCCATCCGGTTTGCGTTTAGTTGGATCATCATTTTTTTTTCAACAGGATAATGACCTCAAACACACCTCCAGACTGTGTAAGGGCTTTTTGACCAAGAAGGAGAGTGATGGGGTGCTACGCCAGATGACCTGGCCTCCACAGTCACCAGACCCGAACCCAATCGAGATGGTTTGGGGTGAGCTGGATAGCTCACCGCTCCAATTTTGAACAAATCCCCAACAGTGTCACCAGCAAAGCACCACCACACCATCACACCACCTCCTCCATGCTTCACGGTGGGAACCAGGCATGTAGAGTCCATCCGTTCATCTTTTCTGCGTGCAAAGCAGTAATCAAAGCAAAAGGTGGCTACTTTGAAGAAACTAGAATATAAGACATATTTTCAGCTGTTTCACACTTTTTTGTAAAGTGTAATGTATAATTCCATATGTGTTAATTCATAGTTTTGATGCCTTCAGTGTGATTCTACAATTTTCATAGTCATGAAAATACAGAAAAATCTTTGAATGAGAAGGTGTGTCCAAACTTTTGGTCTGTACTGTATATATCAAAATAATTTTGTATATACAAGTCAATAGAGCAACTATAAATATAACTTTCCCATTTAAGTAAATATAATACGAAATAGAGCTAAAGATATATAATAAAATACATATAATATGTCACACTAGAATATACAGTATTAGAAATCACAGGGATTATATAGATGATAATACAAAGAGATGTCGCTGGAATTGATCCATAAATGAAAGGCCGGTCCCATATATATTTGGACACAGAATATACTGAAATCTTAAGAAAAAGAAAGAAAGATTAATAAAAACATAAAAATAATATTTTAATATAACAGATTCAGAATATAAAGATATATATAAAAATATATACGGTATATAAAAAATATATAAGTATAAAAATATACATATATAAAAAATGTTTTACAGACAAAACATTCACGAGTTTCTCTTAGATTGCTCTTATATTTAGGGAAATCCTGTGTCTTTAATGCTGTTTCGGCTCTGGATTCATTACTGCTGCTTACATGCTGCATTTTTCTCTTGAATTCATCCACAAGACAGACCATTATTTCTAATATTCACAGATTCCACAATAACAGTGCCTGTAACACATGACAGGCGCATAGCAAATGTGGTGCCAATATTCAAAAGAGGGGACAAGATCTGAGCCTGGAAATGATAGGCCGGTAAGCTCAACCTCTACTGTGGGTAAAATCCTTGAGGGTTTCCTAAGAGAGATTGTTCCTGTCAAACTTATCTGATCTGCTTCTATGAGGAGGTAAGTTCCAGAATGGAACAGGGAAACAGTGGATGTTGTCTCCATAGACTTTTCAAAGGCATTTGATATGGTGCCACACAAAAGGTTGCTATATTAAGTGAGAATAATGGGACTAGGGGAAAATATATGTAACTAGGTGGACAACTGGCTCAGAGATTAGAAACAAAGGGTGGTTATATTAATGAAGCACTCTGACTGGGTCACAGTTAACAATGGGTTACCACAGGGGTCAGTATTGGGCCCTCTTTGTAACATTAATGACCTTGTAGGGGGCATACAGAGTAGAATTACAATATTTGCAAATTATACTTTTTCAACTAACTTTATTGAAAATTTTTATGTCAATAAACAGAATAGATGGGGTAGGGGAGGATACAGTAGAAAGAAGTTGCTGTACAGGCTTAAGGGAACAGTACAATGGAAAGTATTGGGGTGAAAGGGGATAATTAAACACTTAACAGTAGTGTTTATAACCTATAATGCAGTTAATAGATACTGTTGTTTCTTAAAGACAAATATAACGTATCCTGAGTAGCTGTAAATAAATAGCTATAAATTGAGGCGAGACATCTTTAGCACATGTTCAGGGAGCAAAGCTGTTCCAGGATTCCCATCTCTTGAGATAGGTTGCTAATTGTAGTAATTGTTAGCATTTGCGTGAGCTTTTTCATATGAGTTGTGGAGTGACATTTTATCCACAATGTCCTGAATAACTGGGACATTTTTTTCTTTCCATAAAGCCGCAATTGCGTTTTTAGCAATTAGAAATAAATGAATTACTAAGGCTCTATGTTGTGCTTGTATTTTTTCCAATTCCAGAGACAACAATACCATCTGGGGTGTGAGGATTTTTTTTTGTTTGGTAAATGAGTCTACTAATGTTGAAATTTCTTTCCATAGGGGAGCAATCTTAGGGCATTCCCAAAAGATATGTACTAAGTCGCCTTTGAGTCCACAACCTCTCCAGCATTCGGGCGATACGTTTGGAAAATCCTGGCTGGTTTTGCAGGGGTGAGGCACCATCTGGATACTATTTTGTAATAAGATTCATGTAGAGAAGCGCATATGTTAGATGAATAGGCGTTTTTAGGGCTGATTGCCATTTCTCATGGGTGACGGATAGAGTTGAGCGAGTTTGCCTTTTTTAGGGTCGAGTCGGGTTTCGTGAAACCCGACTTTCTCAAAAGTCGAGTCGAAGGAAGTCGGCCGACTAACGGAAATGGTTGGGTCGGAGTCGAAAATCCGACCCCAATGCAAGGCAATGGGGAAGCAAAGTCGGCAGGGAGCGGAGGACAGTAAACACACCTACAGTGCCCATTTCAATGCCAACAACATAAATTCTTATTACTTAACCCCTTAACGACCAAGCCATTTTGTAGGTTAATGACCTGGCCAATTTTTACAATTCTAACCAATGTCTCTTTATGAGGTTATAACTCTGGAACGCTTCAACGGATCTTAGCGATTCTGAGACTGTTTTCTCGTGACAAATTGTACTTCATGATAGTGGTAAAATTTCTTCGATATAACTTGCGTTTATTTATGAAAAAATGGAAATATGGCGAAAATTTTGAAAATTTTGCAATTTTCAAACTTTTAATTTTTATGCCCTTAAATCATAGATATGTCACAAAAAAATAGTTAATACATTTCCTACATGTCTACTTTACATCAGCACAATTTTGGAACCAAAATTTTTTTTTGTTAGGAAGTTATAAGTGTTAAAAGTTGACCAACGATTTCTCATTTTTCCAACAAAATTTACAAAACCATTTTTTTTAGGTACCACCTCACATTTGAAGTGAATTTGAGGGGTCAATATGACAGAAAATACCCAAAAGTGACACCATTCTAAAAACTGCACCCCTCAAGGTGTTAAAAGCCACATTCAAGAAGTTTATTAACCCTTTAGGTACTTCACAAGAATTGAAGCAATGTGGAAGGAAAAAATGAACTTTTTTACCCCAAAATTTTTCTTTTGACACAATTTTTTAAATTTTGTCAAGGGTATCAGGAGAAAATGAACCACAATATTTACTGTACAATTTCTCCTGAGTACAAAGATACCCCATGTGAGGGGGAAAACCAATCTTTAGGCACACGGCAGTGCTCAGAAGGGAAGGAGCATCATTTGAGATTTTGAATGTCAAATTGGCTGGAATCGAGAGCGGACACCATGTCGCGTTTGGAGAGCCCCTGATGTACCTAAACAGTGGAAAACACCCATAAGTGCCCCCATTTTGGAAACTAGACCCCCCAAGGAACTTATCTAAATGTGTGGTGAGCACTTTGAACCCCCAAGGGCTTCACAGAAGGTTATAACGTAGAGCCGTAAAATTAAAAAAATCATATTTTTTCCACAAAAATGATCTTTTCAACCCCAATTTTTATTTTTCAAAGGATAAAAGGATTCCAAAAGTTATTGTGCAATTTGTCCTGAGTATGCTGATACCCCATATGTGGGGGTAAACCACTATTTGGGCGCATGGCAGAGCTCGGAAGGGAAGCAGCGCCATTTGACTTTTTTGGCTGGAATTGAGATTGGACTCCATGTCGCATTTGGAGAGTCCCTGATGTGCCTAAACAGTGGAAACCCCCCACAAGGCACCCCATTTTGGAAACTAGACCCCACAAGGAACTTATCTAAATGTGTGGTGAGAGCTTTGAACCCCCAAGGGCTTCACAGAAGGTTATAACTTAGAGCCGTAAAATTAAAAAATCATATTTTTTCCACAAAAATTATCTTTTCATCCCAATTTTTATTTTCCAAAGGATAAAAGGCCCCTAAAGTTATTGTGCAATTTGTCCTGAGTACGCCGATACCCCATATGTGGGGGTAAACCACTATTTGGGCGCATGGCAGAGCTCGGAAGGGAAGCAGCGCCATTTGACTTTTTTGGCTGGAATTGAGATTGGACTCCATGTCGCATTTAGAGAGTCCCTGTGTGCCTAAACAGTGGAAACCCCCCACAAGAGACCCCATTTTGGAAACTAGACTCCCCAAGGAACTTATCTAGATGTGTGGTGAGAGCTTTGAACCCCCAAGGGCTTCACAGAAGGTTATAACGTAGAGCCGGAAAAATTAAAAAATCATATCTTTTCCGCAAAAATGATCTTTTCACCCTGAATTTTTATTTTCCAAAGGGTTACAGGACCCCAAAAGTTATTGTGCAATTTGTCCTGAGTATGCTGATACCCCAGATGTGGGGGTAAACCACTCTTTTGACGCATGGCAGAGCTCGGAAGGGAAGGAGCGCCGTTTTTGAATGCAGACTTTGATGGAATGGTCTGCGGGTGTCATGTCATGTTTAGAGAGCCCCTGATGTGCCTAAACAGTAGAAACCCCCCACAAGCGACCCCATTTTGGAAACTAGACCCCCCAAGAAACTTATCTAGATGTGTGGTGAGCACTTTGATCCCCCAAGGGCTTCACAGAAGTTTATAACGTAGAGCCGTGAAAATAAAAAAATCCACAAAAATGATCTTTTTGCCCCCAAATTTTTATTTTTATAAGGGTAACAGGAGAAATAGGACCTCAAAAGTTGATGTGCAATTTGTGCTGAGTACGCTGATACCCCATATGTGGGGGGGAACCACTGTGATCGCCTTACTGCGATCTATGGGAGGCAGAATGAACAAATCCACAAAAGGTGAAGAATTGGTTTTTCTTTTTTACGCCGTTCCTCGTGCGGTATTAGTGAGTAGGCGACTTTATTCCTCGGGTCAGTGCGATTACAGCGATACCAGATTTCCATCCTTTTTTCATGTTTAGCTTCTGTCACACACAAAGACGCTTTTTTTGGAAGAATTTTTTGTAAGAAATTTTTGCATCGCTGTATTTTCAGAGCTATAATTTTTCCATATTTCGACCGACAGAGTTATCTGCAGGCTTATTTTTTGCAGGACGAGCTGACGTTTTTATTGGTACCATATTAGGGCACATAACGTTTTTTGATCGCTTCCTATTCCGATTTTTGTGGAAGCAGAATGAACAAAAACCAGCAATTCAGGAATTTTTTTTTTTCTCCGTTCTGCGTGTGGTAAAATTGATAAAGCAGCTTTATTCCTCGGGTCAGTACGATTACAGGGATACCTCATTTATATATTTTTTTATGTTTTGGCGTTTTTTTACACAATAAAAAATTTTATAGAAAAAATAATTATTTTGGCATCAGTTTATTCCACGAGCTCTAACTTTTTTATTTTTTCGTTGATGATGCTGTTTGGTGGCTTGTTTTTTGCGGGACAAGATGATGTTTTCAGCGGTACCATGTTTATTTATATCCGTCTTTTTGATCGCGTGTTATTACACTTTTTCCAAGCGGTATGATGATACCGCTTGGAAAAAGTATAATTTACTACTTTTTTGTGTTTTTTTACGGCTTTCACTGAAGGGGTTAACTATGGTTAAACTTTTATAGATGGGATTTTTATGGACGCGGCGATGCCAAACATGTGCATTTGTTTGTTTTTTTTTTTTTTATCACATAAAAATGTGTATTTTTTAGGGGATTTTTTTTATTATTTTTTAATATTTTTTTTAAAAAATTTTTTTTAAAAAATGCTTTTTTTTACCTTGTCCCTTTATGGGACTTTCACTTTTTTACTTTTGATTGCAGGTACAATGCATTGCAATGCTCCAGCATTGCAATGCATTGTACCTATGGTGAAAGCTGCTGTGACAATGGTCACAGCGGCTTTCCGTAGCTAGATGACCCGGAGGTTGTCATGACAACCCCCAGGTCATCAAGGCAGAGATCGGGCCCTGCAAATACATTGCAGGGCACCGATCTGAGGCAGAGGGAGCTCCCGACCCTCTGCCTCTCTCCCTGAGCGCTGCGATCGCCAGGGGGTTAACAGCCAGGGGCGGCAGGGGTGCCGCTCCTGGCTGTTAGTGCAGGAAGCTCGGCCACTGCAGCGCTGAGCTCCTGCACTGATCGGGCAGAAGAGGCTGAAATTTCAGCCTCTTCTGCCTGATCGCTGCTGTTTGGACAGTCACATTGACTGACCAATCACAGCGCTGTGGGTGTGGGGACCGACGGCAAAGGTCCCCGCACCGCTTGCCGTGCCTGTCAGCTGTCATAGATAGCTGTCGGCACTGAACTACCACTGCGTGTTTACACGCAGCGGTAGTTCAAAGGCATGACATGCACAGTCCGTCAAGGTGCCAAACGTGACACCTTGCCATGACGGACTGTGCACGTCAGTGGACATTAAGGGGTTAAGCTTGTCAACTTTAATTTACTTTATAATAATAGTAACGCTTTGAAAACTGGGGTTATTAGGCTAAAGTTGTGGGGGGATGGGCTGGTTCCCGGTTTTCGTGTGCCCCGGGCCAAAGAGTGTCAGTGGGTGCCTTTAACATATACAATTCATCATGCTCCGATACGGCACAGAAATATAGGTATAGTACAATGACAAATACTTCACTTCTTACATTAACTGACTGATATCTATTTTAAATTCTACAATAGCTCAAAAAACGGACAGTATATTCCTCCATACAGTATTATGGGCACCACATAGTGCGCCATACAGAATGGTCTCCATATAATGCTCCATACAGAATAGGCCCCATGTGTGCTCCATATGATGCTCCACATGTAAAGGGCCCTATATGATGCCCCATAAATAATGAACCCCATATGATGCTCTAGTATATGATGGGCCCCATATATGATGCTCCAGTGTGTGATGAGCCCCATATAATGCTCCAAATATAATGGTCCCCTTATATAATGCTCCATATATAATGGTCTCCATGTGATTCTCCATATATAATGTGCCCCATATGATGCGCCATATATAATGGGCCCCATATGATGCTCCAGTATATGATGTGCCCCATGGATGATGCTCCAGTGTATAATGCGCCCTATCTATGATGCTCAAGTGTATGATGGGCCCCATATATAATTCTCCAGTGTATAATGCTCCCCATATATTGCTCCAACCATTAAAAAAAATGAAATACCTCTCCTCACTGGGCACTGCTCTACTCTGGACTCCTCAGCGTCACCATCTTCCAGCTCTCTGCACTGTGACTGTTCAGGCAGAGGGTGCACAGACGTGACGTCATCGCGCTCTGTGACCTGAATGTCACTGTCAGGAAACGCGGAAGACGTCACAGCGGTGGAGCATGGAGAGGTAAGTATTGCAAGTGCTGGGGCCCTGAGCAAGCAGGGGGAGCACACTTTTGGGCACCGGGAACTGGCACAGGGCCCCTCATAGTACGCCGGTGTCTCTAACAGCGAGTGGGCCCCCCCACCAGCTCAGGGTCCTGGCACTTGCCCGGGTGCGCCACGTGCTGACGCTGGCCCTGGGGGGGGGGCAGCCCAGTTACGGAGGTGGAAAAAGTGGCATATGTTGAGGTGAAGGCTGGACGTTCAGCAGCTGCAAACGGAGAAATTGGAGAAGTCGGAGGAAGAGGAGGACAAAGCAAGCCATTTTGCTGGCAACCTATGTATCATCAGGGGAAGGTGGTACAAAATCCTAGGCATAGTTCATTTTTATGAAGGTGAGATCACCAACATTTTGGGTCGACAGCCGGGTCCTTCTTTCTGTCAGGATTGATCCCGCTGCACTGAAGACTCTTTCTGATAGCACACTACCAGCAGGACAAGCGAGCTCCTGTAAGGCATATTGTGCCAATTCAGGCCAGGTGTCCAGTTTACAGGCCCAGTAGTCAAAGGGGAATGAACTGTGAGGGAGAACATTGATAGGGGAGGAGAGGTAATTTTGAATCATAGTTGACAACTGTTGTCTCCTGTCTGTTGCAATCGATTCAGTATTACCAGTCGTGTGAGCGTTACTCAAGAAATCAGACCACAACATGGTCATGAAACCCCTGTCTCCAACGCCACTTTGGCTGTGTGAACCACGAACACCTCCTCCATTTGGCACAGTACGGCTCGTGGTAGAACCTGCACCGCTGCTGTGTGCTGGGAATGCCTCTAACAAACGGTTTACCAGAGTTGCTTGTTTGCCAAAAGTAGCTCTAGGTTCTCCTGTTGCATGATGTTCTGTAATTTGCCTTTATAGCATGGATCGAGAATGCTGGCCAACCAGGAGTCGTCATCCTTCATAATTTTGGCAATGTGGAGGTCCCTTTTTAGGATCCGCAAGACATAATCACACATGTGGGCCAATGTTCCACGTGTCAATGATGCACTGCCAGTGGTGGGTGGAGGAGCACTTTCTGCCAAATCCACATCACTCCAGTCACGCACAAACCCTGTACCTGACCTTAGCAAGCCAACATTTTCTCTTGCCCCTTGAGTAGCATCCTCCTCCCCAAAATAATCATCCCCCTCATCCTCCTCTTCTTCCTCCACCTCGGCCAGGACAGTTCCCTGAGCAGACAATGCCTGACTGTCATGAAGGCTTCCGTCCTCCTCCTCCGCTGCAGACACCTGATCCTTAATGTGCGTCAAAGTTTACATGAGCAGACGCATAAGTGGGATGCTCATGCTTATGATGGCGTCGTCTGCGCTTACCAGCCGTGTGCATTCCTCAAAACACTGAAGGACTTCACAGAGGTCTTTCAGCTTTGACCACTGCACACCCGACAACTCCATATTTGCCCTCAAACTGCCTGCCCGTGTATCCTCCCACAAATGCATTACAGCCTTCCTCTGTTCGCATAGCCTCTCAACCATGTGCATGGTGGAGTTCCACCTTGTTGCAACGTCTATAATTAGGTGGTGCTTGGGAGGTGGAGCGATCACTGCAGCCTCTGCATACGAATGGAGTCTACGGGCGAGCAACGGATGTGCAAGCACAGTCTTCGCACCTTATGAAGCAGGGCAGGTAACTCCGGATAATTATTTATGAAGCACTGCACCACCAGGTTCAAGGTGTGAGCCAGGCAAGGTATGGGTCTGAGTTTTGCCAGGGCTATGGCTGCCACAAAATTACAGCCGTTATCACTGACTACTTTGCCTGGCTCAAGATGTAGACTGCCCAGCCTTCATGACTCAGTTTCTCGCTGCAAGTAGTTGGCCAGTACCTCCGCGGTGTGTGTCTGTTGTCGCCCAAAGACATCATCTTTAAAACAGCCTGCTGACGCTTACCACTAGCTGATCGATATGGGACACCTCGTGTGCAACACTGGCAGCTGCAGATGGAGTGCTCGTGCGGCTGCGCTCTGTCGACGAGCTTTTGATCTGGAGGAGGGTCGAACGCCTACAGCCAACTGTTGCCTATACCGTGGGCTAGGCAGCACTATCCCACTGCCGCTGTCCCCTGTGGACCCTGCATCCACCACATTAACCTACTGCACAGTGATGGACACGTAACGGCCCTGGCCATGCCTACTGGCCCATGCATCTGTTTTGAGGTGCACCTTTCCACTCACTGATTGTTTGAGTGCATGTACAATGCAGTCTTTCACATGCAGGTGGAGGGCAGGGATGGCTTTTCTAGAAAAGAAGTGCCGACTGGGTAGGTCATAGTGTGGGACAGCGTAGGCCATGAGGTCTCTGAACGCTGCGCTTTCAACCAAGCGGAAGGGCATCAGATCTAATGAGATCAGTTTGGCAATGTAGGCGTTCAAAGCCAGTGAGGTTTTGTAGTCCATCCACGCTTGCAAGTGCATGGTGTTTAAATGTCTAAGCATGCAACTGGTATTCAATTTTCTGAGATTTTTCCCTCGGCTAAAGGTCCTTCCGTACTTCTTAAGTTAACCTTTGCCTCATCAATTGGATTTAGGTCAAAAAAGTGCCACACTGCACTCTTCCTACTATGGGATAAATTTTCAGGGCTTGCACCCTGTGCTAATTTGACCGTCTGGACAAGCTGTCCTGCAACTCTTGTTTTTTTTAACACATTTTTGGACTGCTACGGGCCTACCAGATAACCGCAGCTGTGATGTCGATGCCTGCCGCGGATCCTCCTCTTCTGAGCTATTGCCAGCGGCACCCTCTTCCCCCAATGGATGCCAATCCAGATCAACAACTGGGTCATCCATCACCTCCTCTTCAATTTCATCTGCACCTTCCTCTGTGTCACCGTGTAAGGTTGTATCGTATGCGGGAAGGGGCACCTGAGTTTCATCAGGGTTAGATTCTGGCTCAGTAGACTGCGAGGGCAATGCAGTGCTCTGGGTGAATGTACCAGCAGAATCATATAGCACTGGATGTGCATCAGTGCACTTCATGTCAGATTCATCTTGGACTGGGGAATTCAGGATTTCACTTGATAACCCAGGTATGGTATGTGAAAAGAGCTCCATGGAGTAATCTGAAGTGTGGCCAGCCGCATCCTTCACTTTTGGTGGGGGTGAAGGACACAAGCAAAGGTGTTTCTGACCAGGAGCCTGCACTGACGACTCAGTGCTTGCATTTCTTGAAACTTCAGAAGAGGAGGCGATAGAGCTGGAGGGTGTTTCAGCAATGTAAGCCAAAACCTGTTCCTGATGGTCCAGCTGTAAAAGTGGTTTACATTCTCCCAGAAAAGGGAGCCTTCCAGGCCTTCTGGAGCCAGACGAGGACACAGGCTCAACACCTCCTGCCTTAGGTGCTATTGGGCTTTTGGCACTACCAGCAGATGCACCACCACCACCATCATTCCCAGCTGGCCCCCCGCCCATGTCCGCAGCCTCTTCCACCATAGTTCCTCATGTTTGGGAAAATGTACCAAAAATACCAGCAGATATATGGTACTGTATGAGGAGCGTACAGCTGTATATGGCGTAGGGGAAAATTTAAATCTCCGTATATATTTCCGGAGTCACACACAGACACTCACTCAGTATGGATTTGACCGTAATGCAAAGAGCAGATATACGGTACTGTTTTAGAAGCGGACAGCTGTATACGGTTTTAGGGAAAATGTAAATCTCCGTATTTATTTCCGGAGTCACACAAATAAGCTCACTCAATATGGATTTGACCGTAATACAAAGAGCAGATATACGGTACTGTATCAGAAGCGGACAGGTGTATACGGTGTACGGGAAAATTTCAATCTCCGTATATATATTTCCGGAGTCTCACACAGTTAATCAGCATGCATTTGTCCGTGATACCAGCCAGTACACGGTAGTGTGTGAGGAGCGTACAGCTCTATACGGTGTGGGAAAAAAAAAAAGGCTCGGTAACTGTGCAGAAAAAAAGACTTAAGTATTAGTGCTGTGTAAAAAGCAGTCTGCCCAGCACACAGCAATACAGCTATCAAGCAGCCTAATAACCAACATCATAAGAAAGGAAGGAAGCGATTCTACCATAAAAAGTAATTTTTTATTGAAATTGTTTAAAAAAATTTTTTTTACAGAAATTTAAAAATGGAGGCTACCAAGTGCAACTGAAACAGTCACTGGAAGGGATTTTTCCTGACCCATAATAAATTTAAACAAATCCCTGCAAGGATAAAAAATGCATCTTCAAAAGTGAAATACAAACAGTACGACACAGAGCCTGAAAAGTTCAGCTTCTAAATTAATCATAAATGCAGGAGTATCACTTGTGAAGATACAATTAATTTGCTGCAAAAATATTGCTTGTAAAATGCCAGTAGTGCAACTATGAGCTGTAAATCAGCTTCAAAATAAATATAAGTGAATAAATAATTATATTACCACAAGGATACAATAAATAAATAGATAAACTTTATACAAGTCAAGTGTTGACAATGCAAAAAAGGAGCTGAAAACCAGATTCCGAATGTATCAGGCTAATGATAACACTTATAGATGGTATATTGCTAAAGGATTGCAAATGTGCAGAGAGGGACAGAGTAAAAAATAGCAACTAAGTGTTAGATCATATTTACCTCCAGTGTACCGTGGCACCCCGACGCGCGTTTCGCGTTGAGCTTCTTCTAAGGGAGCGTGAACGCATATGGAGGAATTGTAGCTAATATGCATAGGTTTTCTCTGACCCTAACTTTGCATATCATCCACAAGTGAGGTCATTAGCCTGATATATTTGAAAGCTGGTTTTCAGCCTCGTTTTTTTGCACTGTCAGCACTTTACTTGCATAAAATTTATTTGCATACCATCTATAAGTGTTATCATTAGCCTGATACATTCGGAAGCTGGTTTCCAGCTCCTTTTTTGCATTGTCAACACTTTACTTGTATAAAGTTTATCTGTATGCTTATAATGAATTTATTGTATCCTTGCGGTGATATAATTATTTATTCACAGATTTATTTTGAAGCTGATTTACAGCTCATAGTTGCACTACTGGCATTTTACAAGCAATATTTTTGCAGCGAATTAATTGTATCTTCACAAGTGATACTCCTGCATTTATGATTAATTTAGAAGCTGATCTTTTCAGGCTCTGTGTCGTACTGTTTGTATTTCACTTTAGAAGATGCATTTTTTTATCCTTGCAGGGATTTGTTTAAATTTATTATGGGTCAGGAAAAATCCCTTCCAGTGACTGTTTCAGTTGCACTTGGTAGCCTCCATTTTTAAATTTCTGTAAAAAATTTTTTTTAAAACAATATCAATAAAAAATTACTTTTTACGGTAGAATCGCTTCCTTCCTTTCTTATGATGTTGTGTATTTGGAAGTAACCATTAAAATAGACAAGCTTTTTTTGTATATGATAGCCTAATAACCAGCGCTGCTGCACACAAGAAAATCCTCCCCTGTCACTGCACACTAACTGTACAGCACAATTGCTATCAGCACAAGCACATAAGAACTTCTCTTTCCAGCCCTAACTCTCTCCCTACTGAAAAACAGCAACCTCTCCTATTGTTAAGATCAGCAGAAGTAACATGGAGGTCGGCGGTCAGGGCTTTTATAGACACTATGATGCCCCCCAAAGCAAGCCAATCACTGCAATGCCCTTCTCTAAGATGGTGGTGGACGCTGCCCATGTTATCTCGTTGCCCACAGTGTGCGTCCTTGCTCATTGGCTGAAAAAAGGCGCCTGAAAGCATTCTGGGAAACTCAACTTTGGCTCTGGGGTCGACGACCGCATGGCTGACCTCACGCTATGGTCGTGTTTTGGCCAACGAAACCAGACTTTGGCGACTTTTGAATCTGACCGACCTGTTTCGCTCAACTCTAGTGACGGATATTTTAAGGTCTTTTTCCCAACTTAACATGGCTGTAGTTTTTTCAAAAACTAGATCTAAGTTGAGGGCTTCGTAAATGTTTTTAGATTTCCTGTAGATTCTGTTATTGGGGTTGCATATTAGTTGACTAGAGAGTTCTGTTACTAGAGATTTTTTCCTCAGAAGATGTGAGACGTATGGTTGTATTCGGGCCAGATAGTCAAAGTCTTGGCTACAGAAATCATGTTGTTCTGCTAATATTTTATTAGATTTGAACCATCAAGTAACTCTTTAATTGTGGTAATTTTTGTAGGAATCTGGAGTTGATTCCCTTGCTATTAAGTTAAGAAATTTTAATGACACATTTTTAATTTGATCAAATTTCTCATTCCTTTTCCCTTGGGTGTGAGTGTTTGCTAAGCATTTCCATGCTGAAAGGACAGCTAGTAAAGTAGGAGAAGAGACAATTACTAAATCAGAATAAGTAACATAGTAACATAGTTATTAAGGTTGAAGGAAGACTTTAAGTCCATCTAGTTCAACCCATATCCTATCCTAACATGTTGATCCAGAGGAAGGCAAAGAAAACCCAAGTAGCAAACAGTATGCTTCACATTGGTGAAGAAAATTCCTTCCTGACTCCACATACGGCAATCAGACTAGCTCCCTGGATCAACGCAATATCTAAGAAACTAGTAAATATAGCCTGTAATATACTTTTCAAGAAAGGCATCCAGTCCCCTCTTAAATTTTAGTAGAGAATCACTCATTACAACATTATACGGCAGAGAGTTCCATAGTCTCACAGCTCTTACAGTAAAGAATCTGCATCTGTGATTATGATTAAACCTTCTTTCATCCAGACGTAGAGGATGCCCCCTCGTCCCCGTCACAGGTCTAAGAGTAAAAAGATCATTAGAAAGGTCTTTGTACTGTCCCCTCATATATTTATACATTGTAATAAGATCACCCCTAAGCCTTCATTTTTCCAAACTAAATAACCCCAAGTGTAAAAACCTGTCTTGGTGTTGCAGACCCCCCAGTTCTCTAATAACCTTGGTCGCTCTTCTCTGCACCTGCTCCAGTTAAGCTATGTCTTTCTTATACACCGGAGACCAGAACTGTAAACAGTATTCTAAGTGTGGTCGCACCAGTGACTTGTATAGAGGTAAAATTATGTTCTCCTCATGAGCATCTATTTTATTTGCCTTTGCAGCAGCTGCCTGACACTGGCCACTAAATGTGAGTTTGTCGTCCACACATACACCCAGGTCTTTTTCAGTGACAGTTTTGCCCAGTGTTTTACAATTAAGCACATAATTATACATCTTGTTTGTTCTACCCAAGTGCATGACCTTACATTTATCCCCATTAAAGCTCATTTGCCATTTATCAGCCCAAGCTCCTAGTTTACATAAATCTTCCTGTAATATAAAATTGTCCTCCTCTGTATTGATTACCCTGCAGTTTAGTGTCATCTGCAAATATTGAAATACTACTCTATATGCCCCCTACAAGGTCATTAATAAATATGTTAAAGAGAAGCGGCCCCAATACTGACCCCAGTGGTACCCCACTACTAACCGTGACCCAGTCCGAGTGTGCTCCATTAATAACCACCCTTTGTTTCCTATCCATGAGCCAGTTCTTAACCCACTTACACATGTTTTTCCCTATCCCCATTATTCTCATTTTATGTATCAACATTTTGCGTCGCACCGTATCAAAAGCTTTTGAGAAGTCCATGTACACCATGTCCACTGCGTTCCCTTGGTCCAGTCCGGAACTTACCCCTTCATTAAAGCTTATCAGATTAGTCTGACAAGAACGGTCTCTCGTAAAGCCATGCTGATACTGTGTCATGAGGTTATTTTTTCTTCAGATACTCCAATATAGTATCCCTTAACCCCTTCATGACCCAGCCTATTTTGACCTTAAAGACCTTGCCATTTTTTGCAATTCTGACCAGTGTCCCTTTATGAGGTAATAACTCAGGAACGCTTCAACGGATCCTAGCGATTCTGAGAATGTTTTTTTCGTGACATATTGGGCTTCATGTTAGTGGTAAATTTAGGTCGATAATTTTTGCATTTATTTGTGAAAAAAAATGCAAATTTGGCAAAAATTTTGAAAATTTCACAATTTTCAAATTTTTAATTTTTATTCTGTTAAACCAGAGAGTTACGTGCTACAAAATAGTTAATAAATAACATTTCCCACATGTCTACGTTACATCAGCACAATTTTGGAAACAAAATTTTTTTTTGTTAGGAAGTTATAAGGGTTAAAAGTTGACCAGCGATTTCTCATTTTTACAGCAAAATTTACAAAGCCATTTTTTTTTAGGGACCACCTCACATGTGAAGTCACTTTGAGGGGTCTATATGGCAGAAAATACCCAAAAGTGACACCATTCTAAAACCTGCACCCCTCAAGCTACTCAAAACTACATTCAGGAAGATTATTAACCCTTCAGGTGCTTCACAGGAACTAAAGCAACATGGAAGGAAAAAATAGACATTTTAATTTTTCCAACAAAAATTTTATTGTAGCATCAATTTTTTAATTTTTTCATGGGCAACAGGATAAAATGGATCCTAAAATTTGTTGGGCAATTTCTCCTGAGTACACAAATACCTCATATGTGGTCATAAACCACTGTTTGGGCGCACGGCAGGGCTCAAAAGGGAAGGAGCGCCATTTGACTTTTTGAATGGAAAATATGCTGGAATATTTAGCGGTTGCCATGTCGCATTTGGAGAGTCCCTGTGTGCCTAAACATTGGAGCTCCCCCACAAGTGACCCCATTTTGGAAACTAGATCCCCAAGGAACTTATCTAGATGCATAGTGAGCACTTTGAACCCCCAGGTGCTTCACAAATTGATCCGAAAAAAAAAGAAAGTACTTTTTTTTCACAAAAATTTTATTTTAGCCTCAGTTTTTTGATTTTCACATGGGCAACAGGATAAAATGGATCCTAAAATTTGTTGGGCAGTTTATCCTGAGTACAAAGATACCTCATATGTGGTCATAAGCCACTGTTTGGGCGCACGGCAGGGCTCAGAAGGGAAGGAGCGCCATTTGACTTTTTGAATGGAAAATTAGCTTCAATCGTTAGCGGACACCATGACACGTTTGAAGAGCCCCTGTGTGCCTAAACAGTGAAAAACCATCACATGTGACACCATTTTGGAAACTAGACCTCTTATGGAACTTATCTAGAGGTGTTGTGAGCACTCTGAACCCCCAAGTGCTTCACAGAAGTTTATAATGCAGAGCAGTGAAAATAAAAAAATCATTTTTTTCCTCAAAAACGATTTTTTAGCCCGCTATTTTTTGTTTTCACAAGGGTAACAGGAGAAATTGGACCACAAAAGTTGTTGTGCAATTTGTCCTGTGTACACCAATACCCCATATGTGGGGGGAACCACTGTTTTGGAGCATGGGAGAGCTCAGAAGGGAAGGAGCGCCATTTTGGAATGCAGACTTGATGGAATGTTCTACGGGCGTCATGTTGCTTTTGCAGAGCCCCTGATGTGCCTAAACAGTAGAAACCCCCACAAGTGACCCCATTTTGGAAACTAGACCCCCCAAGGAGCTTATCTAGATGTGTAGTGAGCACTTTGAACCCCCACGTGCTTCACATTAGTTTATAATGCAGAGCCGTGAAAATAAAAAATCATTTTTTTCCTCAAAAACTGATTTTTTTAACCCACAATTTTATATTTTCACAAGGGTAACAGGAGAAATTGGAACCCAAAAGTTGTTGTACAGTTTGTCCTGAGTACACTGGTACCCCATATGTGGGGGAGAACCACTGTTCGGGCACACGTTGGGGCTCGGAAGGGAAGTAGTGACGTTTTGAAATGCTGACTTTGATGGAATGGTCTGCGGGCATCATGTTACGTTTGCAGAACCCCTGATGTGCCTAAACAGTAGAAACTCCCCACAAGTGACCCCATTTTGGAAACTAGACACCGCACGGAACTTATCTAGATGTGTGGTGAGCACTTTGACCCCCAAGGGCTACACAGAAGTTTATAACGCCCGGGCATGAAATTAAAAAAATCATATTTTTTACAAACATGATCTTTTAGTCCCAAATTTTTTTATTTTCCCAAGGGTAACAGGAGAAATTAGACCCCAAAAGTTGTTGTCCAATTTGTCCTGAGTATGCTGATATCCCATATGTGGGAGAAAACTACTGTATGGGCACACGTCGGGGCTCGGAAGGGAAGTAGTGACGTTTTGAAATGCCGACTTGATGGAATGGTCTGCGGGCGTCATGTTACGTTTGCAGAGTCCATGATGTGCCTAAACAGTAGAAACTTCCCCCAAGTGACCCCATTTTGGAAACTAGATCCCCAAGGAACTCCTCTAGATGTGTGGTGAGCACTTTGAATCTCCAAGTTCTTCACAGAAGTTTATAACGCAGAGCTGTGAAAATAAAAAAATCATTTTTTTTTCCACAAAATAATTTTTTTTAGTCCCCAATTTTTTTTTCCAAGGGTAACAGGAGAAATTAAACCCCCAAAGTTGTTGTGCAATTTTTCCTGAGTACGCTGATACCCCATATGTGGGGGTAAACCACTGTTTGGGCACACGTCGGGGCTCGGAATAAAGGGAGCACTGATTGACTTTTTGAACGCAAATTTGCAGGAATCAATGGTGGCGCCATGTCATGTATGGACACCCCCTGATGTGCCTAAATAGTGGAAACCCTCAATTCTAACTCCAACCCTAACCCCAACACACCTCTAACCCCCACCCTAACCCCTACACACCCCTAACCCTAATCCAAATCCTAACCATAACCGTAACCCCAACACATCCCTAACCGTAATCCCAACTCTAACCATAACCCTAACCACAAACCTAACCCTAATCCCAACCCTAACCCTAATTCCAACCCGAGAGGCACTGTCACACTTAGTGATCACACCAGCGATCATGACAACGACACGACCTGGCAAGATCGTTGGTGCGATCGCTATATGATCGCTAGTTAGCTTCCAAACACAAAGATCTCATCAGAGATCAGCGATCTGTATAACGACCTCTGCGGTTGTTGGGAAAACCTAGTCCCGCCTGCGCCGCTGGTAGACAGCGGACATGTTGCTGGGGAGTAATGGTGGAACCACACACGGAGATGGCAATGTCAGGCAAAGGTAGGTTAGTAGAGGGAGGAAACACGAGGAGTTCCGTTTTTGGCAGGTTCAGTTTCAGATAGATGGAGGACATGATGTTAGAGACAGCGGTAAGACAATCACTGGTGTTTTCTAAAAAGGCAGGCGTGATATCGGGTGAAGAAGTGTATAATTGGGTGTCATCAGCATAGAGATGGTACTGGAAACCAAATCTACTGATTGTTTGTCCATATCTAAGAAGACTGGAAGTATATAGCCAAATTTAGAAAATTTTATTAAAGGTACTAAACCACATAAAACATATATAAAAAGAGATGTATATCCAATAAGCTGCACAAGGTACATACATGTACAAAGTATTGCATAAATCTATTACACAACCTAATATACTGCCAAAGTTATTATTCCAAATATCATATATATCAGTATATTTGAGTAACAAGTATCTTATGAATCTGCAGATAAATAGCTTTTTGAACAAGTATATGGCCTCAAAGTGAGGTATATAAAGTATATAAAGTACATGTCAAGGAGGCATTGTGTATCTATAGCAAAGATGCCGATATATATTTTTATATTTATCTGTATTTCGCCATACACATGAACTACTCACACAGTAATACTGCGTCACTGTAGCCTCCAAATAAGGGGTATAGCAGATATAAAACGTGCGAAATGTGCGTCGGGGATTGCACGCTGCACTAAGGTCATATGTTCTTACTTTACTGCCAATGTTTGTATTGAAAGGTATTGCAAGGAGACTTGTTTGATCGCAATTATGCGTTTTATATCTGCTATACCCCTTATTTGGAGGCTACAGTGACGCAGTATTACTGTGTGAGTAGTTCATGTGTATGGCGAAATACAGATAAATATAAAAATATATATTGGTAACTTTGCTATAGATACACAATGCCTCCTTGACATGTACTTTATATACTTTATATTCCTCACTTTGAGGCCATATACTTGTTCAAAAAGCTATTTATCTGCAGATTCATAAGATACTTGTTACTCAAATAGACTGATATATATGATATGTGGAATAATAACTTTGGCAGTATATTAGGTTGTCTAATAGATTTATGCAATACTTTGTACATTTATGTACCTTGTGCAGCTTATTGGATATACATCTCTTTTTATGTACGTTTTATGTGGCTTAGTACCTTTAATAAAGTTTTCTAATTTTGGCAATATACTTCCAGTCTTCTTTAATATTGTTTATGATGGGAAGTGCCAGAAGTCTAAGCCTGTTGTTTGGATATTATTTGATTGTTTGTCCAATAGGTGTGGTATACAAAAAGAAGAGAAGGGGGCCTAGGACTGATCCTTGAGGAACCCCAACAGGAAGGGGAAGATGAGAGGAGGAGGAGCCAGCAAAAGATACAGTGAAGGAACGGTCAGAGAGATAGGAGAACCAGGAGAGAATGGTGTCCTTGAGGCCGATGGAGTGTAGCATAGTGAGGAGGAGCTGATGGTCCACAGTGTCGAATGCTGCAGAGATCCAAGAGAATTAGGATGGAGTAATGACCATTAGATTTAGCAGTGAGTAGATCATTAGAGACTTTAGTGAGGGCAGTTTCAGTAGAGTGCAAAGAGCGGAAACCAGATTGAAGAGGGGCGAGAAGAGTTATCTGAGAGATAGCGGATAAGACGGGTGTGGACCAGGCGTTCCAGGAGTTTAGAGATGAAGGGAAAATTAGAGACAGGTCTATAGTTAGCGGCACAGTTTTGGTCGAGGGATTTTTTTTTAAGTAATGGATGTATGATGGCATGCTTAAATGAGGAGGGAAAGATACCGGAAGAGAGAGAGGTTGAAAATTTTTGTTAGGTGAGAGGTGAAAGCAGGGGAAACGGACTGGAGATGTGACAGAATGGGGTCACTGATGCAAGTGGTAGGGCGGGAAGATGCAAAGAGCCTGAGTACTTCTTCTGTGACTGGTTCAAAATCAGAGAGTGAGCTAGATGCAGTGGGGGAGGGAGGACAGTGCATGGTATGAGGGGATTGGGAGATAATTTCCTGTCGGATGTAGTCAATTTTTTCTTTGAAATAATTGGCCAGATTGTCAGCATGGAGATCCGTGGTTGGAGACTGCACTTTTGGGTTCAGTAGGGAGTGAAAAGTGTCAAAGAGACGTTTGGGGTTATTGGATAGTGAGGTGATGAGTTTCTTGAAATAGGTTTGTTTGGAGAGGTGAAGGGCAGAGTTGTATGTTTTAAGCATAAACTTGTAATGGATGAAATCTTCGGGTAGATTAGATTTTCTCCACAGACATTCGGCGCACCTGGAGCACTGCTGCAGGAAACGTGTTTGCAGCGTGTGCCACGGTTGTCGCAGTTTGTGTCATATTGTTCTATGTATAGAAGGTGCAATTTCATCCAGGGCACTTTGCAGGGTTTCATTTTAATGCTTCAGTGCAGAATCTGGACATGAGAGAGAGGAGATAGGGGCCAACGATGACTGCAAGTTCTTCATAAGTTTCTGGGTGTTAATGGCTTGCATGTTTCTATATATGTGGAAAGTCAGGGTGACCTGAGCGTGATGGCAGTTCTTGATAGAGAATGAAAGAAGGTTGTGGTCAGAGAGCGGGAGAGGGGAATTTGTGAAATCATCCACTAAGCAAAATTGGGAGAAAACCAAGTCGAGGGAGTTTCCGTCTTCATGCGTGGGGGAGTTAGTATGCTGCAAGAGGCCGAAAGAGGAAGTTAGAGCTAAAAGGTATGTAACAAACACTTTGTTCTCTTGTGTAGTTGTGGACTTACTAGGGACTAATCCCACCTGATACCTCTACCTTATCCAATATACTACAGTACGCTCTATCCATTTCCTGCACCATCTCATGCATCTATTCATAGAACTGGGCATTTTTTGATTGTACCTAGTTGTCTTCTCTTACTCCGCCTATTACATTATTATCTGTATATGACCATTGTCAACATTTTGTATATACCTTTGTTGTTTTTCGTGATATCTCTCCTATGTTTATAATGGTACGAGTCTCGCCTGATGGTTTCGGGATAGAGAATAGAGAGGAAGTGTCCCCTTCCCATCTCTGCTGAGGGGACTGAAATTATGACCCCTGAGCTGATCATGTCCTGAAGGTCGCCCCACATGGGAGAGTCTAGATGGATCACCGTAGGGGTAATATATCTTTCGGGGGGGGGGGGAGAGCTCTATGATGTACCCCTCTAATAGTTTTGAGAACACAGTGGTTCCAGATAATTTGAGCCCAGTTTCCTGGAAAATGGCCGAGTCTCCCTCCGATGCCCCTGGCATCATTGTCTTTTGGACCTGGAAGTCGAAGCAAAGGGGAGGGGCCTTCCTCCCGCTCTGACTATGGGAACTCCTATATGTCACACTGTTGGACCTGCCCTGGTTCCTAAAGTCAGGCTGTCATCTAGAGGGGAAACCCCTACGAAAGGGCTGGGGCTGTTTTGATCTATCCTCAGGGAACCCCTTCTTTGTGTCGGAAGCAAGCTCCAAGATATTGTCGAGGGCTGGCCCGAATACTCTTAACCCTGAGAAGGGGATGGAACACAGTCTGGATTTTGAGGCGTTATCCCTCGACCAAGACCGCTGCCAAATAGCTCTTCGAGCCGCGTTAGAGAGCTATTTCTTGCTGCGAATCTTACAGATTCCGCTGATGTGTCAGCTAGAAACGCAGTGGCTGATTTCATTAGGGGAAGGGAGGCAAGAATATCAGCTCTAGGGGTCTTATTGGTGAGATGCGTTTCAAACTGCCCCATCCAGAGGAACATAGACCTGGCTACAGATGTGGCCGCTATGTTAGTTTTAATAAGGGCTGCAGAGGATTCCCAGGCCTGTTTTTAATAGAATGTCAGCCCTTCTGTCTACTGGGTCAAGCAGGCTTGAAGAATCTTCAAAGGGAATGGCCGTTTTCTTGGCCACCCTCGCCACCGGGACGTCAATCTTCGGTATTTCCTCCCAAAGTCTTACTTCCTCAGGGTCACAGGGTAAACGACCCTTGAAGTCACGGGACTTTACAAGCCTACGCTCCGCATCCTTCCATTACCATAGATCGAATATGCTCACTAATAGGCAACACAGTCTGCCTCTGTGGCCTAAGACCCCCAAACATTAAGTCCTGCCTGGACTGGGGCCTCAGGAGCTCTTCAATCTGCATAGTACTTCTGACAGGTTTTACCAGTTCGTCGGTCTCCTCGACCTGGAACAGGTATTTTCTACCCCGGTTCTGTATGTCCGGTGGTAGCTCCCCTTCCTCCCAAGGGTCAGAATCCAGCGGATCAAACTCCTCTCCTGAACTCAGGTCAGATTCTCTTAATTCCGTCTCCCACCTCACTCGCTTGCGGTCACGATTCAGACTGGAAGGCTGCTGGCGTGAGAGACTGGCCATAGAGGCCTGCACTTCCTCGTGTATCAGGGATCTCATCTCTGAGAGGAGGGACGGCTGCTCTTCTCTCATAACCTTGGAAGTACAGGGTTTGCAGAGGGATTTGTCATAGGAGTCCGGTAGTTTGATGTGGCATAAGGGACATCTGCTAGACTTTGATAAAGCCTTGCCCGACTTTTTGGATGTGGCTGGGAGAGCAGTTGAGGATCCCTTATCCTAGGTGTAAGATAGTGAATAGGTCAGGCTTTTTATTCAGGGGACTCTAGGAGTGCTGCGGGCATGCCTGTGGAGGGAATATTCTGCGCCCAGCGCACTTACCCCTCCATTGTCCGCCAAGTCTGCCTCCATGCCTGAGCTGTGTAGGACTGGTGGCGCTTCCTTTTCCCCGGCGTTCCGATGCTGGAGTGCACGCTGCTGCCCCAGGAACTGTTGTTGACGTCACTGATAGTGATGTGCTCCCCACAAGAGACCAGGAAGCCTTCTTCTGCCTGTCTCCCCTCTGAGATCCAGCCTGGAATGCAGACTGACGTCTGGCTGCGGCGTCGGCCTGCGTAACGTCCGTACCCACCCGGAAGTCTCACTGCCTGTGGGCACCCGAGTTCGGGAGAGCTCACCAGACCCGGATCCTGTCTGGTGTCCTGAGCCGACAGCCTCCCACCGGGAGGAGCGGCTCAATCCAGGAGTCCCGTCCACTCACTGGCCTTTGGGACAGAGGGACTCTCACTTGGGAAGTTTCGGTCCTGGGCTGCTTGGCAGGGAAGAGGCTATTGTCCCGGCCACACCGTCCCCCTGAGCCCTCCGGTAAGCTTCTCTGTGCCGCGCTCTCTCATGCGTCCCTCCATGCAGGGAGAGGAAAAACACTGAGGGAAAAGGGGTGGGTCCTTTAAACCTCTCGTGTGCTTTCCTTTCACTGCAAGGAGGAGGAGGACGTCCTCCAGGGTGCTATCAGGAGGGACGTCCTGGAAAAAGGTACTTCTTTCCTTCTTTTGGAGGGTCAGTGAAGACTTCCCCTTCCTCTTGGTCAGATTCATCCGACATCTCGTCTTCAGAGGACACTTCCGTTTCCCTTGGTCTTTTATGGGACCCTCCTTGGGATTCGGATTGTGAGGCATAAGTATATACAATGGTGGCCAAAAGTATTGGCACCCCTACAATTCTGTCAGATTAAATACTCAGTTTCTTCCTGAAAATGATTGCAAACACAAATTCTTTGGTATTATCTTCATTTAATTTGTCTTCAATGAAAAAACAAAAAATTGACCTAAAGCCAAATTGGATATAATTCCACACCAAACCTAAAAAAAGGGGTGGACAAAAGTATTGGCACTGTTTGAAAAATCATGTGATGCTTCTCTAATTCGTGTAATCACCAGCACCTGTAACTTACCTGTGGTACCTAACAGGTGTTGGCAATATCTAAATGACACTTGCAGCCAGTTAACATGGATTAAAGTTGACTCAACCTCTGTCCTGTGTCCTTGTGTGTACCACATTGACCATGGAGAAAAGAAAGAAGACCAAAGAACTGTCTGAGGAATTGAGAAACCAAATTGTGAGGAAGCATGAGCAATCTCAAGGCTACAGTGGTGGTCAAAAGTATTGGCACCCCTGCAATTCTGTCAGATAATGCTCAGTTTCTTCCTGAAAATGATTGCAAACACAAATACTTTGGTATTATTATCTTCATTTAATTTGTCTTCAATGAAAAAGCACAAAAATAATTGACCTAAAGCCAAATTGGATATAATTCCACACCAAAATTAAAAAAGGGGGTGGACAAAAGTATTGGCACTGTTTGAAAAATCATGTGATGCTTCTCTAATTCGTGTAATCACCAGCACCTGTAACTTACCTGTGGCACCTAACAGGTGTTGGCAATACCTAAATCACACTTGCAGCCAGTTAACATGGATTAAACTTGACTCAACCTCTGTCCTGTGCCCTTGTGTGTACCACATTGAGCATGGAGAAAAGAAAGAACACTGTTGTGAATATGCTGGAGGCGGCCTCTGAGCTGGGGCTCCCTCCAGTGATTGCTGTGGGTAATGAAATGATTCATTAAATGGCCTTCAGCTGGCGCTGAATGGTAGGATATAAGTGGCCTGAGTTCCCAGCAGCCTTGCCGGTTATCAATTGTACCTTCTGGTCTTGCTTGAAGCACTGCTAGTTTCCTGCTCTCCTTCAGATAAGTGTTTGCTGTTTTTTTTTTTCTCTGTTTGATTTTCTCTGCTGGTTTGCTGCCTGCAGTGGACTGCAGCCTGTCCCCTTTGGGGGTCTGGCGCTGCAGTTGTGCTCCGTTTGTGTCTGCACTTTTGCTTTGCTCTTTTGTTACTTTTTATTTGCTGAATAGCGTTTTGTTACACCAGAGATCTGATTTAGGTGGATGAGATCGTGTGATCTCAGGTTTTTTGGCAATCAGAAGTGTTGGTATTTTTGTTAGGGTTTTCTTGGATTGCAGTCAGAATTCTTTCCTGTATTTTTCTGTCTAGACAGATTGGGCCCCAGCGTTTACTCATTCTATTTTCCGTCTGTGTCCGTGCTTTCTTCTTGTCTAACCGCCATTACATGTTTGGGGGCTTCCTATTTTCTTTGGGGATCTGCTCCGGGGCAGATAGCTTTCATCTTTCTGCCTTTAGGTGTAGTTATCTCTCAGGCTGTGACGAGGCGTCTAGGATCAACGTAGAAACGCTCCACAGCTACCTCTAGTTGTGTGGTTAGTTCAGGTTAATGCAATCCAATAGGTTCCAGCCTCTCTGGTGTATTACCGCTTTTGCTATTTTTTGCTATTTCTCCTCAGTTACCGAAACATAACAGTATAACCGGCCAGAAAAAACTGAAAATTGTATGGTACTCACAGAAGGGGAAAATAGTAATAAGGAAACTCTGTTGCATTTTTTTTTCCCTCTTTTCTCTGGGTGCTGAGGAGGAATTTTTTTTTTTTCTTCCAATGGAGTTTGCAAAGTTGTCTGGCAGTGTGGATCAGCTTGCCACTGAGGTTCGGAGTATTGCTACCTATCTTGTTGAGTTGCCAGTTGTTGAACCTAGGATCCCCATGCCAGATTTGTTTTTGGGGGATCGATCTAAATTTCTGAATTTCAAAAATAACTAAGTTGTTTTTTGCCTTAAGGCCTAAGTCCTCAGGGAACACGGCACAGCAGGTTCAAATTGTCATCTCCCTGCTGCGTGGCGACCCTGAGGATTGGGCTTTTTCCCTGACACCTGGGGATCCTGTTTTGAATGATATTGATGTATTTTTTCAGGTTCTGGGGTTATTGTACGATGAACCTAATGTCACTGATCAAACTGAAAAGTGTTGGCATTAAATCAGGGTCTTGAAGACGCTGAGTTGTACTGTCAGAAATATCGAAAGTGGGAAGTTCTGACCAAATGGAATGATGATGCTTTGGCAGCCCTTTTTCGGAAGGGTCTGTCAGAAAATGTAAAGGACGTTATGGTGGAATTCCCTGTTCCCTCTGGTCTCAATGATTCTATGTCTTTGGCTATTCAAATTGACAGACGTTTGCGTGAGCGCAGAGGTATGCGTGAGATAGTGTTGCCTTGTGAGCCAGCTCCTGAGCCCATGCAGTGTGATCAAGTAACTTCTGGGGCTCAGCGTCATGAGTTTCGTAAGCGCAATGGGTTATGTTTCTACTGTGGTGACGCTTCCCATGCTATTTCCGTCTGCCCTAAGCGAGGAAGACGTTTTGCATGCTCAGTTGTCTTGGGTAGTGTTCAGACTAAATTTCTGTTGACTGTTACCCTGATTTGCTCCCTGTCCACATTTTCTGCTCAGGCTTTTGTTGATTCTGGAGCAGCTATTAACCTGATGGATTTTGACTTTGCCAAACGTTGTGGGTTTCCCATGATACCCCTGCGGAAGTCTATTCCCCTACTGGGCATTGATTCTACCCCTTTGGCGGAGAATAAACCCCAGTTTTCTACTCAGGTGATAATGAGGGTTGAACCAGATCATCAGGAGAGTTGCAAATTTCTAGTGTTGCATAATCTGCATGACATTATTGTACTGGGTTTCCCTTGGTTACAGACTCATAATCCTGTTTTGGATTGGAAATCTGTGTCTGTGACCAGTTGGGGCTGCCAATGTGTTAATACTGACACTCCTGTTTTTTCTGCCTCTCCCCAGTCTCAGGATGTCCCTGACTTTTTGACTGATTTTTCTGATGTGTTTAGTGAAAGTAAATCTGCATCCTTGCCCCCTCACAGGAGCTATGATTGCGCTATTGAATTAGTGCCTGGTGGTAAATTTCCTAAAGGTCACCTTTTTAATTTATCTGTACCTGAACACGATGCTATGCGATCTTATATCAAGGAGTCATTGGAGAAGGGTCATATCAGACCATCCTCTTCACGCTTGGGCGCCGGTTTTTTCTTTGTGGCCAAAAAGGATGGTTCATTGAGGCCGTGTATTGATTATCGCCTCCTGAATAAGATCACTGTTAAATATCAATATTCGTTACCTTTGATTTCTGACCTATTTTCCAGAGTGAAAAGTGCTATTTGGTTTACCAAGCTTGACCTCAGGGGGGCGTATAACCTTATTCGCATTAAACACGGGGATGAATGGAAGACGGCGTTTAATACCCCAGAGGGGCATTTTGAGTACCTAGTGATGCCTTTTGGGCTTACTAATGCCCCTTCCGTCTTCCAATCCTTCATGAATATTTTCAGGGATTTTGTGGATAAATTTCTGATTGTTTATTTGGATGATATCTTGATTTTTTCCAATGACTGGGACTCTCATGTGAAACATGTTCGGACTGTGTTCCAGACTTTGAGAGAGAATGCTCTGTATGTGAAGGGATCAAAGTGTCTTTTTGGCGTACAGAAGATCTCACTTCTGGGATTCATTTTGTCTCTGTCTGTTATTGAAATGGACCCGGTCAAGGTTCAGGCCATCTGTGATTGGGTTCAACCTACTTCATTGAAGGCTCTTCAGAGATTTTTGGGTTTTGCCAATTTTTATCGTAAATTTATTGGTAATTTCTCTGGTATTGTTAAACCATTGACTGATCTGACCAAAAAGGGTTCCGATGTGGTGAATTGGCCTCTTGAGGCAGTTTCTGCATTTCAGGAACTTAAGCAGAGATTCACTTCTGCTCCTGTTCTACGGCAGCCTGATGTTTCTCTGCCGTTTCAGGTGGAGGTTGATGCCTCTGAAATTGGGGCAGGTGCCGTTTTGTCCCAAAGGGATCCAGAGAACTCTAAGATTAACCCTTGTGCCTTTTTCTCTCGAAAATTTTCTCCAACTGAACGTAGTTATGACGTGGGTAATCGGGAGTTATTGGCCATGAAGTGGGCCTTTGAAGAGTGGAGACATTGGCTGGAAGGAGCCAAACATCAGGTGGTGGTCCTCACGGACCATAGGAACCTGGTTTATCTCGAATCAGCCAAGCGACTTAATCCTAGACAGGCCAGGTGGGCCTTGTTTTTCACAAGTTTTAATTTTGTGGTTCCTTTTCTTCCTGGCACTAAGAATGTCAAGGCGGATGCCCTCTCGAGGAGTTTCTTTTCAGATTCTCCTGAATTACCTGATCCTGCTGTTATTTTGAAAGAGGGTGTGGTTCTTTCCGCCATTTCGTCCAATTTGAGACTGGCTCTGGAAGGGTGTCAGGATGATAAACCTGAGCGCTGCCCTGTTGGGAAGTTGTGTGATGTCTGAGATTCATTGTTCCGCATTGGCTGGTCATCCCGGGACTTGGTGAGTCACTCCTTTTCGTGGCCTACTTTGTCTCGTGACATCAGGGAGTTTGTGCAGTCCTGTGGGACTTGCTCTCGTTCCAAGCCTTGCTCTCGTTCTAGTGGTTTGTTAATGCCATTACCTGTACCCAAAAGGCCATGGACCCATATTTCTATGGATTTTATTTCTGACCTTCCTGTCTCTCAGAGAATGACCGTTATCTGGGTAATCTGTGATAGGTTTTCCAAGATGATACATCTTGTGCCATTATCTAAGTTGCCTTCCTTCTCCGAGTTGGTGCCTTTGTTCTTTCAGCATGTGGTTCGGTTGCATGGCATTCCGGAGAACATTGTGTCTGACAGAGGAGTCCAGTTTGTTTCCAGATTTTGGAGGACATTTTGTTCTAAACTTGGTGTCCAGTTGTCTTTCTCCTCTGCATTTCACCCTCAGACTAATGGACAAACCGAGAGAACCAGACCTTGGAGACTTATTTGAGATGTTTTGTGTCTGCTGATCAAGATGACTGGGTCTCTTTTTTTGCCCTTGGCTGAGTTTGCTCTTAATAATAGAGCTAGCTCTGCCACTTTGATGTCTCCATTTTTCTGCAATTCCGGGTTTCACCCTCGATTTTCTTCAGGACAGGCGGAGGCTTCTGTCTGTCTGGAGGTTGACTCTATTGTGCAGCGTATGCAGATTTGGGACCAGGTGGTGGAGAGGTTGTCTCTCTCTCAGGAGAAGGCCCAGTGGTTTGCCAACCGGCATAGGACTGATGGTCCTCGTTTTAAAGTGGGGGACTTGGTTTGGTTGTCCTCAAAGAATATCCCTATGAAGGTTGCATCTCCAAAATTTAAGCCAAGGTTCATTGGACCTTATAAGATCATGGAAATTATTAATCCAGTTTCCTTCCGTTTGCTTCTTCCAGGGACGTTTAAGATCCATAACGTGTTCCACAAATCCTTATTGAAGAGGTTTGTCGAACCAGTGGTTCCTATGGCTGCACCTCCCGACCCTGTTTTGGTTGAGGGCAATTTGGAGTATGTGGTTGAGAAGATATTGGATTCTCGTTTTGCTAGACGGAAACTCCAGTATTTGGTTAAGTGGAGAGGTTATGGTCAGGAGGACAATTCTTGGGTGTTTGCTTCGGACATTAATGCTGTGAGACTTATCCGTGCCTATCATCAAGCCCATCCTGATCGGCCTGGTTGCGCAGGTGAGGGTTCGGTGACCCCTCCTCAAGGGGGTTACTGTTGTGAATATGCTGGAGGCGGCTTCTGAGCTGGGGCTCCCTCCAGTGGTTGCTGAGGGTAATGAACTGATTAATGAATGGCCTTCCGCTGGCGCTGAATGGTAGGATATAAGTGGCCTGAGTTCCCAGCAGCCTTGCCGGTTATCAATTGTACCTTCTGGTCTTGCTTGAAGCACTGCTAGTTTCCTGCTCTCCTTCAGATAAGTGTTTGCTGTTTTTTTTTTTTTCTCTGTTTGATTTTCTCTGCTGGTTTGCTGCCTGCAGTGGACTGCAGCCTGTCCCCTTTTGGGGGTCTGGCGCTGCAGTTGTGCTCCGTTTGTGTCTGCACTTTTGCTTTGCTCTTTTGTTACTTTTTATTTGCTGAATAGCGTTTTGTTACACCAGAGATCTGATTTAGGTGGATGAGATCGTGTGATCTCAGGTTTTTTGGCAATCAGAAGTGTTGGTATTTGTTAGGGTTTTCTTGGATTGCAGTCAGAATTCTTTCCTGTACTTTTCTGTCTAGACAGATTGGGCCCCAGCGTTTGCTCATTCTATTTTCCGTCTGTGTCCGTGCTTTCTTCTTGTCTAACCGCCATTACATGTTTGGAGGCTTCCTATTTTCTTTGGGGATCTGCTCCGGGGCAGATAGCTTTCATCTTTCTGCCTTTAGGTGTAGTTATCTCTCAGGCTGTGACGAGGCGTCTAGGATCAACGTAGGAATGCTCCACGGCTACCTCTAGTTGTGTGGTTAGTTTAGGTTACTGCAATCCAATAGGTTCCAGCCTCTCTGATGTATTACCGCTTTTGCTATTCTTTGCTATTTCTCCTCAGTTACCGAAACATAACAGAAGACCAAAGAACTGTCTGAGGACTTGAGAAACCAAATTGTGAGGAAGCATGAGCAATCTCAAGGCTACAAGTCCATCTCCAAAGACCTGAATGTTCCTGTGTCTTCCGTGCGCAGTGTCATCAAGAAGTTTAAAGCCCATGGCACTGTGGCTAACCTCCCTAGATGTGGAAGAAAAAGAAAAATTGACAAGAGATTTCAACGCAAGAGTGTGCGGATGGTGGATAAAGAACCTCGACTAACATCCAAACAAGTTCAAGCTGCCCTGCAGTCCGAGGGTACAACAGTTTCAACCCGTACTATCCGTCGGCGTCTGAATGAAAAGGGACTGTATGGTAGGGTACCCAGGAAGACCCCACTTCTTACCTCGAAGACATAAAAAAGCCAGGCTGGAGTTTTCCAAAACTTACCTGAGAAAGCCTAAAACGTTTTGGAAGAATGTTCTCTGGTCAGATGAGACAAGTCGAGCTTTTTGGGAAAAACCATCAACATAGTGTACAGGAAAAAAAAAAAAAAGAGGCATTCAAAGAAAAGAACACGGTCCCTACAGTCAAACATGGCGGAGGTTCCCTGATGTTTTGGGGTTGCTTTGCTGCCTCTGGCACTGGACTGCTTGACCGTGTGCATGGCATTATGAAGTATGAAGACTACCAACAAATTTTGCAGCATAATGTAGGGCCCAATGTGAGAAAGCTGGGTCTCCCTCAGAGGTCATGGGTCTTCCAGCAGGACAATGACCCAAAACACACTTCCAAATGCACTATAAAATGGTTTGAGAGAAAGCACTGGAGACTTCTAAGGTAGCCAGCAATGAGTCCAGACCTGAATCCCATAGAACACCTGTGGAGAGATCTCAAAATGGCAGTTTGGAGAAGGCACCCTTCAAATATCAGGGACCTGGAGCAGTTTGCCAAAGAAGAATGGTCTACATTCCAGCAGAGCTTTGTAATAAACTCATTGATGGTTACCGGAAGCGGTTGTTCGCAGTTATTTTGGCTAAAGGTTGTGCAACCAAGTATTAGGTTGAGGGTGCCAATACTTTTGTCTGGCCCATTTTTGGAGTTTTGTGTGAAATGATCAAGGATTTGATTTTTGCTTCATTCTCTTTTGTGTTTTTTCCCTGCAAGCAAATTAAATGAAGATAAAAATAGCAAATAATTTGTGATTGCAATCATTTTCAGGAAGACACTGAGTATTATCTGACAGAATTGCAGGGGTGCCAATTCTTTTGGCCACCACTGTATTATCCCGGAGATGGATGCCTGGACCTCCTCTTTTATTATGGACCTCATGTCCGACAGCAACAAAGTCTTTTCCTCTCGGATGATCTTTGAAGTGCAGGGTTCACATAGGTGTTTCTGCCAGGACTCTGCTAGTTTAGGGCTACAGATAGCAAGAAGTCAGGGAAAATCAAAAAATGTGCTATCTTTTGTGGTTGCAAAGACAGGTGTTCCCCCTAGAATACACAGAGTATATGCCATGAGTTTCTAAGTGTAGGGTAAGGGCTAATGGTGGTTGCTTGCTTTTTGTAAGCTTACTCACTCACATGCTCCTGGCTTTGCTCCAAGCCAGTCTGTCTGAGTGGGATCCTCCATGTCAGAATTACTGGTATGCAGTCCCAGCTTACTGTAGGGCAGCCCACACACACAGGGACCCTATTTATACGATACCCCTGCCAGGTGTAGGCCCTTGCCAGATCCTTTTCCTGCATTCTATCGCGGAACGCACGCTGGAACGCATTCCCCGGAAGTTCTCTGCCCGGCCAGCAGAGATGATGCCGCCGTGGAATTAATGCCAGAGCGCACGCCGGCCTTGACCCGGAAATGCCCTGGCCAGTCTGCAGAGATGAAGCATATGGAAGTGCACCCTCAGGGCTTACAGCACTCCGGAGGCAGACGTCTGAGCCGCGAGAGTTCCCGGGCAGGGGCAAGCAGCTCGTAACGCAGGAGCAGCGCTGCACTGAGATAGGCTGAGGGACCCCCCATCGGAGGGTGTCGGCCGCAGACCTCTTGGCAGCAGGAAGGGAAAGGCTGGGCCCCCTGATCCATGACGATCTGTCCGGTACAGCCAGGGATAGGAGCTTCCTCTCAGAGTTCCTATCCTCAGTGGGACAGGAAAAAACACTAAAGGGTGGAGATGGGAGGGTCCCTTTAACCTCTGTTGTTTCCTTATCCTGAGGATAAGAAGGACTTCTTCCATGGTGCTGTCAGGATTGATGAACTGGAAAACAAAAATTCTCCATTGTGCGAGTCAGTGGATATGTCATCCTAGTGCAGTCCGATGTTTTCTATGCAGCCACATACTTGAATTGGTGAGTGTTTTTGGATTTCAGAGTGAAATTGCAGCATGCAAGTAGGAAAAAAAAAATCTAATCAGCACTACCCACTGAAAAACATAGGCCTGAGTGCTATCTGAATAAATATGAAGATAACAGTTATCCAATTTATACGCTTCTATGACCCTGGCCTCAGCAGAGGTCATCAATATCAGATCAATGGGGGGGTCTAACACCCACCAATTAGCTTATAGTAGGTCGCAGGCAGAACACAGTGTACATATACTTCAATAGGAGCTGAGCTACAGTACCCTAAAAAAGTACTTTGAGCAGCTGTGCAATCTGCTAATAGCTGATCAGTAGAGGGGTCGATAATACCAAATAGAGTACACAACTATGGTGTTCCACTCTATTCAGATCTGTCTGGCACTAGAGGGCAACCTCCATTCTATGCATGACAAAAAAATATTAGCACTCTAAAGTAGATCTGATATGAAAAGCCAAATATCACATCATTTAACGTGATTTATGGGGAAAAATGATAATTACTTACGGGTAATTTGATTTTCCAGATCCATGACAGCACCGTTAGTGAGAGATGGCTTCCGACCCCAGGAAACAGGAAACCTGCTGCAAAGATAAAAGAAGGGGGCGGTACCTCTCTCATTTTTGTTACAGAGTATGGAAGGTGACTGCCTTATTAGTTTAATATGCTCACATCTTTGTTAAATGTCATATTTTGTAATGCATCAATATCCTCTATGTTATTAACATCATTCCTTTGTGAATCATACCACCATCACCAAGCTAGGGCGGGAATAATGCGGTGCTGTAATGGATCTGGAAAATCAAATTACCCGTAATTATCATTTTTTCCCTTCCCCATGACAGCACCGTTAGTGAGAGGATGAAATAGAAAGACTCTAAGGGTGGGACGACAGCAGATAGGACTTTTCTACCGAAGGCAAGATTTGAACGCCCTAGGTCTAGCCTATAGTGACGGAAGAAAGTGGAAGGTGAAGACCATACTGCTGCATTACAGATCTGTTCTATAGATGCATTTGCCCTTTCTGCCCATGACGTGGCAATGGCTCTTGTAGAGTAGGCTGTTACCCCGGGGGGGAGTTTTCCCTATAGAGGAGTAAGAAAGAGAAATAGACATACGCAGCCACCGTGCAATAGTTAATTTTGAGGCCTGCCTTCCCGTTTGTCCCCTGAAAGGAAACAAAAAGGGCTGACGATTGTCGCCAGGGCTCTGTCACTTCTAAATATTGAAGTAGACATCTTCTGACGTCTAAGCAATGAAAAATTTTCTCTCCCTGGGATTTAGGGTTGGCACAGAAGGATGGTAAGGTTATCTCCTGGTCTCTATGGAATTTTGAATTCACTTTTGGGAGGAAAGCAGGGTCAATTCTAATCAGCACCCTGTCATCCAGGATAGTAGTATATGGTACGTTAGCAGAAATAGCCTGCAATTCACTAATACGTCGAGCAGACGTTAACGCTACCAGGAGGACTGTTTTTAGAGTCAGAGACTTTATGGAGATAGTTGTGATAGGCTCAAACGGAGGTAGTGTCAGAGCTTTGAGTACTAAATTTAGATCCCAGGGAGCCACCTTTAAACTGGATTTAAACGGTCCAGATGTAAATGAGGCCCGAATAAATCTACACACCCAAGGGTGGTTGGCAAGCTTTTGGTCGAATAACACACCTAATGCTGCCACATGTACTTTTAAGGTGCTGGTGGATAGACCCTTTTCCAGCCCTTTCTGGAGGAACTCCAATACTTCGGATATCGGGACCTCTTGAGTTGTATCCGTTAGGGAACGCCCTGAGAACTCCAGGAATTTCTCCCAGACCTTCTGATATTTTTCCCTTGTGACTTTTTTCCTGCTTGCTAGGAGGGTAGTAACTAAGGGATCTGAGAAGCCTTTCCCTAGCAGGAGCCTCCTCTCAAGTTCCAAGCGTTTAGATGTAATCTGTGTACTTGAGGGTGCCACACAGGGCCCTGATGTAGAAGATCTGGACGCTCCGGCAAGATCCATGGGTCCGGGATGGATAAACCACGCTCTTTTTGGCCAAAACGGTGCTATTAGAATTATCCGCACCCTCTCTTCCCGAATTTTCTTCAGGATTGTTGGTATCAGTGCAAATGGAGGAAATGCATAACCTAGTTGGAATGTCCACTGGTGTAGCAAGGCGTCCACTCCTATCGGACTTTCTCTTGGATTGAGGGAATAGAATTTTTCTACCTTCCAGTTTTGTCTTGTGGCAAACAGGTCCACTTCCAGAGTTCCCCAGCCTGCACATATTTCTCCAAACACTTTTTGATTCAGGGACCACTCTCCCTGGTGTAATACATGGCGGCTTAGGAAGTCTGCTACTAAATTGTCCGCTCCTTTCAGGTGAGTGCTGGACAGAGATCGCAGATTGGCTTCTGCCTATAGAAATAATTGGCCGGCTTCTTCCATCAGTGGCTCCGACCTCGTACCTCCCTGTCTGTTTATATATGAAACGGTTGTAGTGTTGTCGGACAACACCACCAAATGTCTTCCTCTGACTTCCTCTGGTATCTGGAGGATTGCCTGTCTAACGGCCGCTAACTCCTTGAGGTTGGAAGATGCTCTTTCCATCATGGGTCCCCACTGCCCCTGTAAAATATGGTCTGAGATGTGCGCCCCAGCCGAGGGGTCCTGCATCTGTGGTCAAGACCAGCGGATCCTGGATTGACCAGGACACGCCCTTTTTTAGATTTTGCGGTTCTTGTCACCATTTTAGTGAGTCCCGTACCTGTGGTGACATTATAATTTTTCGGTTTAAGCTTGTCGGATTCTTCACTTGCTCGGCTATTACTTGCCGCTGCAATATTCTGGTATGTGCTTGTGCCCATTGAACCGCTGGGATTGTTGCCGTTACCCTTAGGGAAGTGGACTCTCTTGACCGTATGCCGTTTATCCTTTGCTGTATGACATGTATTTTTCTGTCTGGAAGCACACTTTTTTGCGTGAGAGAATTTAATTGGATACCTAGAAACTCTTGTATCTGAACCGGCACCATTTTTGAAATTTATCATCCAACCTAAGTTGGTTAGTACTTCTCGCACTTTCGTTACTGCTCTCACGCCATCTTTTTGGCTGTCGGCTATAACCAGAAAATCGTCCAAGTATGGTACTATTAGTATACCTTCTTTCCTTAGGAAGGATGCTACTTCTGCAATTATTTTCGTAAAAATACGTGGGGCTATAGAAACCCCGAAGGGTAGACACTGATACTGTTGGTGAATGGGGATTCCTGCAATCTCCACTAAGACCCTCAGGAATCTCTGGTGCCCCGCATATATTGGTACATGATAATATGCGTCAGAAAGATCCACCACCGCCATGTAGCAGTCTGGATACAGCAGTTTTACCGTTGTTTTTAGTGTCTCCATTTTGAATCTTTCTAACCGTATATAACGGTTTAGGGCTTTTAGATTGCATATTACCCTTACTGATCCATCTGGTTTGGGCGTTAAAAACAGGGTGTTGTAAAAATCTTCCCCTTCCTCGTGGGCAGGGACCCTCACCAGGACCTCTTTTGTTATTAGAAGCTGAACTTCCCTTTCCAAATTGGCCTGATTTGTTTTGGTGACTCGGGTGGTTACTATGCGTTGTGGAGGGAGGGTAGCGAAATTTAACCTTGCGCCCTTTGACACCAAGTTGATTATCCACTGTGAAGACGGCAGTGCTTCCCACTGATGGGCAAAAAAACGGAGTCTCCCCCCCACCGGCCCTCTGGCGTCATTGATGTTTTGGGTCTGGCTTGTGGGGAGGTTTATTAAAAATGAATCCTTTATCCTTTCTATCTCTCCACCCTTTCCCTCGCATGAATCTATCATCTGAGCGGCCTCGGCTTCCCCTCCCGGACCCTCGAAAGGACTGCCGAGAATCACCCCAACGCCTCCTAAATAAGTATGGCTGTGGGAAATGTTTCTTTTTGTCCGCCGCCTTCTCTAGGATGTCATCTAGAGGTTTTCCAAATAGGTATTGGCCTTTACAGGTGACCCTGCAGAGGCTGACTTTAGAAAGGTGTCTGCTTTCTTATCAAGGGGATATTTTAGTGCTCCCATATCTTCGAAAGGGAGAGCTATGCCCTTAGAGGTACTGGCTATGGCTGCGTCTAACTTTGGCGCTTTCTCCCACTTTTCACAGACCTCCTCCCCAAAGGGATACTTCCGTTTCAAGGCCTGCGGAACCGACATTTTTTTATTCGGTTTCTTCCACTCTTTTTTAATTATATTTAATACATTATCATGAAACGGAAAAACTTTCCTCTTTTTTTCCTCCAGGTTGCTAAACATAGAATCCTGGACTGACTTATGTTCCCTAGGTGTCTCTACACCCAAAGTGGACCTAACCAGCTTCAATAGCTTTCCAATATCTTCCGATAAAAAATATGGATGACCATATTCATACTCCGAAGACTCACTTCCTGAATCATCAGAAGCTATTATTTCACCCGGCTCATCCCCCGAATCCATTACTGAACTGTGCACAGGTGGAGGGGGATTTTCAGCATGTGTCATTTGTTGTTTAACCCCTTCATGACCCAGCCTATTTTGACCTAAATGACCTGGCCATTTTTTGCAATTCTGACCAGTGTCCCTTTTATGAGGTAATAACTCAGGAACGCTTCAACGGATCCTAGCGATTCTGAGATTGTTTTTTTCGTGACATATTGGGCTTCAAGTTAGTAGTAAATTTAGGTCGATAATTTTTGCGTTTATTTGTGAAAAAAATGGAAATTTGGCGAAAATTTTGTAATTTTCAAATTTTTAACTTTTATTCTGTTAAACCAGAGAGTTATGTGGCACAAAATAGTTATTAAATAACATTTCCCACATGTCTACTTTACATCAGCACAATTTTGGGAACAACATTTTTTTTTGTTAGGAAGTTATTAGGGTTAAAAGTTGACCAGCGATTTCTCATTTTTACAGCAAAATTTACAAAACCATTTTTTTTAGGGACCACCTCACATTTGAAGTCACTTTGAGGGGTCTATATGGCAGAAAATACCCAAAAGTGACACCTTTATAAAAACTGCACCCCTCAAGCTACTCAAAACTACATTCAAGAAGATTATTAACCATTCAGGTGTTTCACAGGAACTAAAGCAACGTGGAAGGAAAAAATGGACATTTTAATTTTTCCAACAAAAATTTTCTTTTAGCATCAATTTTTTCATTTTTACATGGGCAACAGGATAAAATGGATCCTAAAATTTGTTGGGCAATTTCTCCTGAGTACACAGATACCTCATATGTGGTCATAAACCACTGTATGGGCGCACGGCAGGGCTCAGAAGGGAAGGAGCGCCATTTGACTTTTTGAATGGAAAATATGCTGGAATATTTAGCGGTTGCCATGTTGCATTTGGAGAGTTCCTGTGTGCCTAAACATTGGAGCTCCCCCACAAGTGACCCCATTTTGGAAACTAGACGCCCTAAGGAACTTATCTAGATGCATAGTGAGCACTTTGAACCCCAGGTGCTTCACAGAAGTTTATAACGCAGAGCCGTGAAAATAAAAAATCATTTTTTTTTCTCAAAAAATGATTTTTTTTTAGCCCACTATTTTTTATTTTCACAATGGTTACAGGAGAAATTGGACCCCAAAAGTTGTTGTCCAGTTTGTCCTGAGTACGCTAGTACCCCATATCTGGGGGGGAACCACTGTTTGGGCACACGTCAGGGCTCGGAAGGGATGTAGTGACGCTTTGAATTGCCGACTTGATGGAATGGTCTGCGGGCATCTTGTTACGTTTGCAGAGCCCCTGATGTGCCTAAACAGTAGAAACTCCCCACAAGTGACCCCATTTTGGAAACTAGACCCCGCAAAGAAGTTATCTAGATGTGTGGTGAGCACTTTGAACCCCCAAAGGCTACACAGAAGTTTATAACGCCCGGGCATGAAAATAAAAAAATCATATTTTTTCCACAATCAAGATCTTTTAGTCCCAATTTTTTTATTTTCCCAAGGGTAACATGAGAAATTAGACCCCAAAAGTTGTTGTCCAATTTGTCCTGAGTATGCCGATATCCCATATGTGGGAGAAAACTACTGTATGGGCACACGTCGGGGCTCGGATGGGAAGTAGTGACGTTTTGAAATGCCCACATGATGGAATGGTCTTCGGGAGTCATGTTACGTTTGCAGAGTCCTGATGTGCCTAAACAGTAGAAACTCCCCACAAGTGACCCCATTTTGGAAACTAGATCCCCCAAGGAACTCCTATAGATGTGTGATAAGCACTTTGAATCTCCAAGTCCTTCACAGAAGTTTATAACGCAGAGCCGTGAAAATATAAAATCATTTTTTTTTCCACAAAAATAATTTTTTAGTCCCCAATTTTTTTTCCCAATGTTAACAGGAGAAATTAGAACCCCCAAAGATGTTTTACAATTTTTCCCGAGTACGCTGATACCCCATATGTGGGGATAAACCACTGTTTGGGCATAAGTCGGGGCTTGGAATAAAGGGAGCACTGTTTGACTTTTTGAACGCAAAATTTGCAGGAATCAATGGTGGCGCCATGTCGCGTATGGAGACCCCCTGATGTGCCTAAATAGTGGAAACCCCTCAATTCTAACTCCAACCCTAACCCCAACACACCCCTAACCCCAACCCTAACCCCTACACACACCTAACCCTAATACAAACCCTAACCATAACCCTAACCCCAACACACCCCTAACCCTAATCCCAACTCTAACCATAAACCTAACCACAAGCCTAACCCTAATTCCAACCCTAACCCTAATTCCAACCCTAACCCAAATTCCAACCCTAACCCTAATTCTAACCTTAACCCTAATGCTAACCCTAACATGAGTTCTAACCCTAAGGCTGGGTTCATATTGCGTTTTACCAGCCCATTCAACACGTAGCGTTGACCGGCTGGTAACGGTAAAGCATAACGCGATCGCCTTATGCTATACCCGCTAGCGCAGATGAATCAGCAGATGATTCATCTGTGCTAGCGGTGACGGAGCCCAGACGCTGCAGCCCGTGTCCGAGGCTCCGTCACTGAATGACGGCACGTCGCGAACGCATGCCGCTTTATGGCATGCGTTGCGATGCGCACACAAATGGGGTGAATGGCAGCGTTAACGGACTGCGTTACACCGCGTTATACCGCGGTGAAACGCAGTCCATCTAATGGACTGCCATAATGCAATATGAACCCAGCCTAACCCTGAGGCCCCGTGCACACGTTGCGGATTCACTTGCGGATTTTTCTTAAATCCGCAGGTAAAATGACCTGCGTTTTACCTGCGAATTTAGCGCGGATTTGTTGCGGTTTTTCCCTGCGGTTTTACACCTATAATGGAATAGGTGTAAAACCTCTGCGGAATCCGCACAAAGAGTTGACATGCTGCGGATTTAAAACCGCAGCAAATCCGCATGTGCACAGCGTTTTTTTTAACCATTTATTTGCATTGTACTGAACATGGTTTCTGGATATGCTGTGGATCCGCAGCGCCAAATCCGCTGCGGATTCCCAGCAAAATCTCCGGCGGATCAGCAGCAAAATCTCCGGCGGATCAGCAACAAAATCAGCCGCGGATCCGCAGCAAAATCAGCCGCGGATCCGCAGCAAAATCCGCCGCGGATCCGCAGCAAAATCCGCCGCGGATCCGCAGCAAAATCCGCCGCGGATCAATCCGCCGCGGATCCGCAGCAAAATCCGCCGCGGATCCGCAGCAAAATCCGCCGCAAAATCCGTCGCGGATCAGCAGCAAAATCCGCCGCGGATCAGCAGCAATATCCGCGGCGGATCAGCAGCAATATCCGCGGCGGATCAGCAACAAAATCCGCGGCGGATCAGCAGCAAAATCCGCCGCGGATCCGCAGCAAAATCAGCTGCGGATCAGCAGCAAAATCTGCTAGGAAAAAAAAAAAAATCTTTATTTTATTATTTGTCCCTACCTATGACAGGGGGGGGGTTCATTTACTTTTTTTTATTTTGATCACTGTGAAGCTAAGTTCACACGTTGCGGAATTGCCGCGGAAATATACAAAAAAAAAAAAACATTTATACTCACCTTTCTTCACTCTGCTCCAGCGCTGTCCCGTTCTGCTGGAGGCAGGGGGAGAAGTGGGGCGCCGGAGTATGCGCATGCCCATACCGCGCTGTCCGGAAACATATTGCTGCAGACACACTGCAAATGTGTCTTCAGTAAAATGGCGCCGATAACGCTATGCGCATGCGCGAGAAGAGAAGTACCGCGACAACGCTCCTCCCTGTCAGGTAAGCATGGAGCCGGAGATAGCGGTATGTATTGTGTCTACGCGTACCGCGATCTCCGGCGCCATATACTCTCCTCTTACCTGTAACTGCTGGAAGCCTTCTTCCGTCTGGAGCCAGACTGCGCAGGCGCGTTGCGCTTGCGCAGTCTATAAAGGCTTCAGACAGAGTGATGCTCCCAGCGTTATATTACAGATGTAATTCATTAATTAAAACTATTACAGTTCTCACCACTAATTATAATTACATATTACAGTTTATACATGTATAAAAATTACTTAAGTTAAATTGTAAAAAACTGCAGCATTTCTCTCTACTGAACAAGTCTGAATTGTAGCCCAGAACTGAAGTTACAATTCAAGCTTGCTGACTAACAAATTTTCTTTCCATACATGAGATTACTCTGCAGTGTTGTTCTAGAATAAAAATGACCAAAGATGAGTGCAATTTTGCTGAAATCAATAGTGCATGCAATCATAAGAAAGAGGGGAAGAAAGATGATTTCTCTAATTACCGTATTTTTTGGACTATAAGACGCACCGGACCACAAGATGCACCTAGGTTTTAGAGGAGGAAACTAGGACAGAAAAAAAAAAAAAAAAAAAATGTGGTCAATTTTGTACGTAATATCCCCTATCCTGGTATACAGTGCCTACAAGTAGTATTCAACCCCCTGCAGATTTAGCTGGTTTGATAAGATGCAAATAAGTTAGAGCCTTCAAACTGCAAACGAGAGTAGGATTTATTAACAGAAGCATAAATCTTACAAAACAAAAAGTTATGTTGCTCAGTTGAATTTTAATAAATTTTAAACATAAAAGTGTGGGTCAATTATTATACAACCCCTATGTTTAATATTTCGTGGAATAACCCTTGTTTGCAATTACAGCTAATAATCGTCTTTTATAAGACCTGATCAGGCCGGCACAGGTCTGTGGAGTTATCTTGGCCCACTCCTCCATGCAGATCTTCTCCAAGTTATCTAGGTTCTTTGGGTGTCTCATGTGGACTTTAATCTTGAGCTCCTTCCACAAGTTTTCAATTGGGTTAAGGTCAGGAGACTGAATAGGCCACTCCAACACCTTGACTTTTTCCCTCTTGAACCAGGCCTTGGTTTTCTTGGCTGTGTGCTTTGGGTCGTTGTCTTGTTAGAAGATGAAATTACGACCCATCTTAAGATCCTTGATGGAGGAGCGGAGGTTCTTGGCCAAAATCTCCAGGTAGGCCGTGCTATCCATCCTCCCATGGATGCGGACCAGATGGCCAGGCCCCTTGGCTGAGAAACAGCCCCACAGCATGATGCTGCCACCACCATGCTTGACTGTAGGGATGGTATTCTTGGGGTCGTATGCAGTGCCATCCAGTCTCCAAACGTCACGTGTGTGGTTGGCACCAAAGATCTCGATCTTGGTCTCATCAGACCATAGAACCTTGAACCAGTCTGTCTCAGAGTCCTCCAAGTGATCATGAGCAAACTGTAGACGAGCCTTGACATGACGCTTTGAAAGTAAAGGTACCTTACGGGCTCGTCTGGAACGGAGACCATTGCGGTGGAGTACGTTACTTATGGTATTGACTGAAACCAATGTCCCCACTGCCATGAGATCTTCCCGGAGCTCCTTCCTTGTTGTCCTTGGGTTAGCCTTGACTCTTCGGACAAGCCTGGCCTCGGCACGGGAGGAAACTTTCAAAGTCTGTCCAGGCCATGGAAGGCTAACAGTAGTTCCATAAGCCTTCCACTTACGGATGATGTTCCCAACAGTGGAGACAGGTAGGGCCAACTCCTTGGAAAGGGTTTTGTACCCCTTGCCAGCCTTGTGACCCTCCACGATCTTGTCTCTGATGGCCTTGGAATGCTCCTTTGTCTTTCCCATGTTGACCATGTGTGAGTGCTGTTCACAAGTTTGGGGAGGGTCTTAAATAGTCAGAAAAGGCTGGCAAAAGAGATCATTAATCCACACATGTGAAGCTCATTATTCTTGGTGCCTGAACTACTTCTTAATACTTTAGGGGGACCAAACAGAATTCTTGTGGTTTCAGGGGTTGAATAATAAATGACACTCTGAATTAACTTTTAACGTTTTAAAAAAAAAAAAAAAAAAATTAAAACAAAAATTTTTGCTGCAGTGCATTTCCCACTTCCAGGCTGATCTACAGTACAAATGTCACAATGCCAAGTTAATTCCGCATGTGTCAACCAGCTAAATCTGCAGGGGGTTGAATACTACTTGTAGGCACTGTATATGGTCCCCTCATCCCTATCACTTAAGAGAAATGAATATTCACCTCTCCACGACCAGAGAGGTGAATATTCATTTCTTTTAAGTAGTAGCACACCTGACCGCACAGCAGCTGTAGGAAGGCTCCGGCTGACACTGCGCGATACTGAAGAGCAATGAATACTCACTGCTCTCTGCGCTCATAGTGCCGGCCAGCGTGCACAGCAGTGAGTATTCCGACAGCTGCCCTTCGCCTTGCAAGCAGCGCATGATGTCCCTGTCATGTGCTGCTTACAAGCATAAAGTAGCTGCTGGCAACTGAGCAGGACACTGCAAGGGAGAGCCGGGAAGGTAAGTGTAACGTTTTTTTTATTTTTAATGTTTTCTGATGGGGCCATGCATACCAGGATGAGGGTGGGGGCCAATCATACCAAGATGCTATTAAAGAGAAATGAATTGCCCTCCATGCCCATGGGCGTGGAATGCAGTGAATATTCATTTCTCTTTAGCAGCGGGCACAGGAGTTAACCAGAGCAGCAGGCTCCTGCCTGTGACCCGCTGCTCCGCCGATGTCGCTCCCCCACCTCAAAACCACAGCAGAGCCTGTACATCCGGACTACAAGAAGCACCCCCCCCCAAATTCCTCCATATTTTGGAGAAAAAAAAGTGTGTCTTATAGTCCAAAAAATACGGTATATTACAGACATTTGATTCCCTCCCCGTCTCCGAAACTCATCTTCAACTCTGAAAAAACAGCTCAAATCCATCTTGCTCAGATGAGACTCACTGCAGATGTCATGTTACACAGCAAACTATATAGTTAGAGAGAGAGGAGAGGGGGGAGAAGTACGGAGCAGGGAGAGAAAACAGGCAAAGGGAGAAATTAAAAATATCTTTCTGAACTTTCTAACAACTCTCTTACATGAGAACAGAACCAATTCCCATCCAGACAACTCAGCACTGCTGTATAATTTCCTCCATGCGGCTGCACCTTATGTGTGCTAACAAATAAATGAAGAGCAGGAATACCTCTGTGTACTGTACGTGGAAGAGATCATTGCAGCTCATCTGCTCCCATCAGCTCCCAGTGAACTGAAAATTAAAGATAGAGCATGCAGAAAGAAAAACAAGTAAAAATGCAGGACACAAGACCAGATGTGGTGCTATTCCTCAGGTACGCACAGGACCTCTTATTCTGAAAAGTTACTTGAAAAGGAGAATTTACCCTTTATTCCATCTGACGTACTATTCTGTCCATGTGCCCTGGGACTTAATTCCCAAGGACGTAATAGTACGTCACATGCGATCAGCCGCGATCTCGGGGGGAGCGCAGCCGAGTGTCTGCTGATTGTCACAGCTGACACCCGGCACCATGTGCCAGGAGCGATCTCGGACCGCTCCCAGCACATTAACCCCTGGCACACTGTGATCGCAGTGTTCCGGCGGTATAGGGAAGCATCGCGCAGGGAGGGGGCTCCCTGCGTGCTTCCCTGAGACCCTCAGAACAGCGCGATGTTCCGAGGGACCCTCCTCCCTGCAGGACTCCGGTTCCAAGATGGCCGTGGGGTCCTTCCTGGTCCTGCTGGGAGGTAGCTTCCTCAGGTGCTGGGAAAGCCTGCAGCAGTGCCAGTGAGATCGCTGAATCCTAAATAAAGCAAAAAAAATAAAAAATTCCCCAATAAATTCATTTCTTCATGTAAATAAAAAACAAAACAAAAGTACACATTTAGTATCGCCGCATTCGTCACGACCCACCCTATAAACCTGTCCCACTAGTTAACCCCTTTAGTGAACCCCTTAAAAAAAAAAAAACAAGGCAAAGAAACAAAGATTTATCATCATACCGCCGAACAAAAAGTGGAATAACATGTGATCAAAAAGACGGATATAAACATAGTACCGCTGAAAACGTCATCTTGTCCCGCAAAAAACGAGCCGCCACACAGCAACATCAGCGAAAAAATAAAAAAAGTTATAGCTCGCAGAATAAAGCGATGCAAAAATAATTATTTTTTATATATAAACATTTTTATTGTATAAAAGCGCCAAAAACAAAAAAAAAATGATATAAATGAGGTATCGCAGTAATCTTACTGACCCGAAGAATAAAACCACTTTATCTAGTTTACCACACGCGGAACGGTATAAACGCCCCCCCAAAGAAATTCATGAATTGCTGGTTTTTGTTGATTCTGCCTACCAAAAATCGTAATAAAAAGCGATCAAAAAATGTAATGTGCCCAAAAATGATACCAATAAAAACGTCAACTCGTCCTGCAAAAAATAAGACCTCACATGACTCTGTGGGCCAAAATATGGAAATATGGAAAAATTATAGCTCTCACAATGTGGTGATGCAAAAACTATTTTTTGCAATAAAAAGTGTATTTTAGCGTGTGACAGCTGCCAAACATAAAAACCCACTATAAATAGTAAATCAAACCCCCTTTATCACACCCTTAGTTAGCGAAAAATAATAAAATTAATGGGAAAATGGAAATAAATACATTATTTTTTTTAGAGTTAGGGCTAAAGTTAGGATTAGAGTTGAGGCTAAAGTTAGGGTTAGGGTTGGGATTAGGGTTAGGGGTGTGTTAGGGTTAGGTTTGTGGTTATGATTAGGATTGGGATTAGGGGTGTGTTGGGGTTAAGGTTGGAGTTAGAATTGGGGGGTTTCCACTGTTTAGGCACATCAGGTGCTCTCAAAACGTGACATGGCGTCTGATCTCAATTCCAGCCAATTCGGCGTTGAAAAAGTCAAACGGTGTTTCTTCCCTTCTGAGCTCTGCCATGCGCCCAAACAGTAGTTTAACTCCAAAAATTGCACAATAACTCTTGGGGTCCAATTTCTTCTGTTACCCTTTAGAAAATAAAAATTGGGGGCGAAAACATCTTTTTTGTGGAAAAAGTTATGATTTTTTTATTTTTATGGCTCTATGTTATAAACTTCTGTGAAGCACTTGTGGGTTCAAAGTTATCACCACACATCTAGAAAAGTTCCTTTGGGGGTCTAGTTACCAAAATGGAGTCACTTGTGGGGGGTTTCCACTGCTTAGGCACACAAGGGGCTCTCCAAACGCGACATGACGCCCGCAGACTATTCCATCAAAGTCTGCAATGCAAAACGTCACTACTTCCCTTCCGAGCCCCGACGTGTGCCCATACAGTAGTTTTCTCCCACTTATAGGGTATCAGCGAACTCAGGACAAATTGAACAACTACTTTTGGGGTCCAATTTCTCCTGTTACCCTTGGGAAAATAAAAAATTGGGGACTAAAAGATCATGTTTGTGGAAAAAATATGACTTATTTTCACGCCTGGGCATTATAAACTTCTGTGAAGCACTTGGGGTTCAAAGTGCTCACCACACATCTAGGTAAGTTCCTTTGGGGGTCTAGGTTCCAAAATGGGGTAACTTGTGGGGGATTTCCACTGTTTACGCACATCAGGGGCTCTCCAAACGCGACATGACACCCGCAGACCATTCCATCAAAGTCTGCATTACTAAACGTCACTACTTCTATTCCGAGCCCCGTCGTGTGCCCATACAGTAGTTTTCTCCCACATGTAGGGTATCAGCGTACTCCGGACAAATTGGACAACAACTTTTGGGGTCCAATTCCTCCCGTTACCCTTGGGAAAATAAAAAATTGGTGACTAAAAGATTTTTTGTGTAATTTTTTTTTTTCTCACCCAGGCATTATAAACTTAAGTGTAACAATTGGGGGTTGAACGTGCTCCCAACAGATCTAGATAAGTTCCTTAGGGGGTTTAGTTTCCAAAATGGTGTCACTTGTGGGGGGTTTCCACTGTTAAGGCACATCAGGGGCTCTCCAAACACGACATGGCGTCCAGCCAATTCTGCATTGAAAAAGTCAAACTGAGCTCCTTCCCTTCTGAGCTCTGCCATGCACCCAAACAGTGGTTTACCCCAACATATTGGGTATCAGCGTACTCAGGACAAATTGCACAATAACTTTTGAGGTCTTGTTACCCTTGGGAAAATAAAAATTGGGGTGAAAAAATCATTTTTGTGGAAAAAATATGATTTTTAAATTTTACGGCTCTACGTTATAAACTTGTGTGAAGCACTTGGGGGTTCAAAGTGCTTACCACAGATCTAGATAAGTTTCTTAGGGGGTCTAGTTTCTGAAATGGTGTCATTTGTGGGGGGTTCCCACTGTTTAGGCACATCGGGGGCTCTCCAAACGTGACATGGCATCCAATCTCAATTCCAGCCAATTTTGGTTTGAAAAAGTCAAACGGTGCTCCTTCCCTTCCAAGCCCTGCCGTGCGCCCAGACAGTGGTTTTCCCCCACATATGGGGTTTCGGCGTACTCAGGAGAAATTGCACAACAACTTTTTCTGTTCTTTTTCTCCTTTTACCCTTGTGAAAATAAAAAAATTGTTTGTAAAAGATCATTTTTGTGACTAAAAAGTTAAATGTTCATTTTTTCCTTCCAAGTTGCTTCAGCTCCTGTGAAGCACCTGAAGGGTTAATAAACTTCTTGAATGTGGTTTTGAGTACCTTAAGAGGAAAATTTTTCAGAATGGTGTCACTTTTGGGTGTTTTCTGCCATATAGACCCCTCAAAGTGACTTCAAATGTGAGGTGGTCCCTAAAAAAATGGTTTTGTATAATTTGTTGTAAAAATGAGAAATCGCTTGTCAACTTTTAACCCTTATAACTTCGTAACAAAAAATAATTTTGGTTCCAAAATTGTGCTGATGTAAAGTAGACATGTGGGAAATGTTATTTCTTAACTATTTTGTGTGACATATTTCTCTGTTTTAAGGGAATAAAAATTCAAAGTTTGAAAATTACAAAATTTTCCAAATTTTCACCATATTTCCATTTTTTTTCATAAATAACCGCAAGTAATATCAAAGAAATTTTACCACTATCATGAAGTACAATATGTCACGATAAAACATTCTCAGAATCGCGAAGATCCGTTGAAGCGTTCCAGAGTTATAGCCTCATAAAGAGACAGTGGTCAGAATTGTAAAAACTGGCCCAGTCATTAACGTGCAAACCACCCTTTGGGCTTAAGGGGTTAAACATTTACTGAGCTATTAATGCAATTCTGGACTACAATACTGACTCATAGTACCCAGGAGCCTAACAAACCAAAGCAGATGTATATTGGGTGTGATTAATCACACCCAAGAGCCTACCAATAGTATTCTAGCTATATGCCATCATTGAAAAATGTGTTAAATCCTGTGGTTTAGAAAATGTTTTTTCATACACCCCCAAAAAGCACTTTTATAATGGAAGCAGTCATCAAATAGCCGCGGGTGGAGTCGCATTCCACCCGCGGCTATTCACTAATTAAATGCTGCTGTCAACCGCTGACAGCGGCATTTAAATGGCGCTTCCGGCCATTGGGACGGAAATACGCACACGGGTGACCCGCGTCACGTGATCGCGCGTCACCGGTGTGTCGGCATGACAACCCGAGGTCTCCTGGAGAACTCTATGGTTGTCAGTGTCGGATTGCTGTGAGCGCCACCCAGTGGTCGGCGCTCATAGCAAATCAGCTGCATAGAGGCGATCTGCTCATCGCCTCTATGTAGCTGAGCCAATCAAGTTGTGCCAGCTTCTAACCTCCTATGGAGACTATTGAAGCATGGCAAAAGTGAAAAAAAAAAAAAAAAAAGTGTTTAAAAATATTAAAAAAATAAAAAAAAAAAATATAAAAGTTCAAATAACCCCCCTTTACCCCATTCAAAACAAAACAATATAAATAAAATCAAACATACACATTTTTTCTCTCGCAGTGTTCATAATCACCCGATAAATAAAAAAGGATTAACCTGTTCGCTCAACAGCGTAGCGAAAAAAAATTAAAAAAACGCCAGAATTAAGTTTTTTTTGTCGTCGCGACATTACATTAAAATGCAATAACAGGTGATCAAAAGAACGTATCTGCACCAAAATTGTATCAAAAACGTCAGCTCGGCGCACAAAAAAAATAAGCCCTCACCCAACCCGAGATCTCGAAAAATGGAGATGCTACGGGTATCGGAAATTGGCGCAATTTTTATTTATTTTTTTTAGCAAAGTTTGGCATTTTTTTTCACCACTTAGAAAAAAAAGAACCTAGGCATGTTTGGTGTTTATGAACACGTAATGACCTGGGAAATCATAATGGCAGGTCAGTTTTAGCATTTAGTGAACCTAGCAAAAAAGAGAAAACAAAAAACAAGTGTGAGTTTGCACTTTTTTTGCAATTTCACCGCACTTGGAATTTTTTTCCCGTCTTCTAGTACACAAGATGGTAAAACCAATGGTGTCGTTCAAAAGTACAACTCGTCCCGCAAAAAATAAGCCCTCACATGGCCATATTGACGGAAAAATAATTTTTTTTTATGGCTCTGGGAAGGAGGGGAGCGAAAGACGAAAACGCAAAACCAAAAAAAGCTCCGGGGGTTAAAGGGAACCTGTCCGCTGTTTTGGCCACTAAAAAGTGCGGCCACTGCCTTTCATGGCTTATCTACAGCATTCTATAATGCTGTAGCTAAGCCCCTAATCCGACCTGCAAGATAAGAAAAATAAGTTTTATTATACTCACCCGGTGGCATGTGGGAGGTGTATCTGTCCGGTCCGATGAGTGTCGCAGATCTGGGTCCGGCACCTCCCATCTTCTTTCGACGACGCCCTCCTGCTTGCTTGATGGCACCCCGACATCGTGTTCCTGCGCAGGCCTACTTCTCTGTTGAGGGCAGAGGAAAGTACTGCAGTGCGCAGGTGTCGGGAAAGGTCAGAGAGACCCAGCGCCTGCGCACTGCAGGAATTTGCTCTGCCATCAAGAGGGCAGAGAAGTACACCTCCGCAACAGCGCAATGCCAGGAAGCCATCAACCAAGCAGGAGGGCAGTGTTGCAAGAAGATGGGAGGTGCCGGACCCAGACCTGCGACACCCATCGGACAGGACCGCCCCCCTGGTGAGTATAATAAAACTTATTTTTCTTATCTTGCAGGTCAGATCTGGGGATTATCTACAGCATTATAGAATGCTATAGATAAGCCCTGAGAGGCAGCGGCCGTATCTTATATCGGCCAAAAGTGATAACAGGTTCCCTTTAAATAAGGTTTGTGTGTTACATGCATAAAAATAAACTTATTTTAATTTATTTTTTTTAGATATTGATCTTTCTTTGGTAATTTAGTTGTTTTTTTTTTATCTTGCACCACAGTGGCTGGCCTTGTTTAGACATTCACTTCCCGTCATTTCAGGAAGTATTCAGCCAAGGTCCTTAGCGGAGTTAGGACCAGAATGACAGCTAATACCGCTGAAACATTGGATCCACCAATGACAGTTGGTGATGTCAGAGCTCCCTCTCCCTTCACAATGATTTTTGCACAGGTTCAGATGCTTCAATACAAAAACATAGGTTCATGTGTTTATGTACTTATGTTACTCATGTGGCCAGTGTGAAAATTGCAAGATTAAGTAGGGTCTCTCCTTCTGTTAGGCCAGTCCCATCTTGCAATACATAGACAACCTGTGTATGTGTTTTAGGCCGGTGTGTGTGATGCGAGAAACTCGCACGAGTCTCTTGCATCAACACCTGGCACTGTATTTCTATGCAGCAGCACGCTCCGGTCCGAGTGCCGGCAGCAGTGTCGGGTGTTGATGCGAGAGACTCGTGCGAGTTTCTCGCATCACACACGCAAGTGTGACACCAGCCTAAAAGTGAAAATGAAGTACACTGCTGCCATAAATTTATGCTAGTGAGGTCTATAGATTGACAGATGAAGCTCCTAAATATTCAAACATTTTCTTTAGGTTACTGTACAGAAAATAAAATAAAGACAAATGTACCAGAGTTAGACTGAAAGTAGATCTAATTTTACAGATTGTTAAAACCACTTGACATATACAAAATCCATAACTGTACATATGTATGTGGGGGTGTAATTCAATATAATAGCCTATTTTCCAGAAAGGAAAACACAAAAAGCTTCTCTCCAAGGTGAAATGGTGAGCTCTGTCCAATGCTCCATTTGCAGGAATTCTTTTTGGACAATCCAGGTGGCTGCGGACACACTTTGGACAGAATGTGGAGGGCCCCGCAGCTGTGTAGAAAGCATCCTGCATTCCCTAATACAGCAGATTCAGTAAGGGAATATACTGAGCATTTATACAAAGCAGTGTGTTCATCAAAAATGTCATCCATGAGGTCTAGTTCATTCTATTGTATAACCCACAATACTGCTGTGAGGGTGTCAGCAAGAAAGCCATAGTTTCAGGACTCCACACTGTTCGTCTAACTGTATATAGTTTGTAATGGCTTTTTAAATAAGGGGTGTGGGCTTTTTACCAGGCCATGCCTCTTTTGCATACTTCTTTTTCTTCGGCTCATTCACAGTTTCTGCAGTGAAGCTGGATGAAGTAGGAGCAGCAGAGATGGGGGCAGCAGTGGGTGTAGTGGGAGCAATATCCACTTCTGGTGCCAAATTGGGGAAAGGCATGCCTCCTATCAGAGCTGTACCATGGCCACCTGCTGTCTGTGCACCTGATTCAGCATGAGTGGGAGGTAGACCACCGTACAAGCCTCCAGAAAATGGGAAGTTCTGCACGCGACGTCCCACGGAGTCTTCTAAACTGAGAGTGCCAGATGTTTCAATTTTCTTTTTCTGTGGGATTAGCAGCAGAAATTTGTAAACATAAAATCAGAAGAACAGTGGAAATATGATCTCTACACACCTCTCAGTAATGTCAGGTTTTTTGTAATGTGAAAAAAACAACTCATACTGACAATTCATTTCTAGAAGGATTTCCCTGACATTTTCTTAGTTGCATTTTACAGCACAAGCCATTGTCCATAAACAGCTTATAACACAGCAAATCGTTCTCATTGTTGAAAGTTATCAATAAGGAGAAGGGTAAAAAATTTCTCAAGCATTAGATATGTCATGGAACAGTATGAAGACAATTTTCAAGAAGTGGCTTAAATCTGGAACAAGTGACATTACATAGAATTAGATGCCTCTTAGAAATAGATGAAAAGACAAGAAAATTAGTCCTGGAGGCTGCCAAGAGACCTGCAGCAACATTAAAGGGTTTGTCCGGTCCAAAATGGTAAGTCTGCAGTCTGTGTGACTGCAGACCTATGATTCTACCCAGTGCACGCACTGTGCGCTGTAAAGATTTGCTTGTTTCTGAGTAACGACTGACAGGTACGTATGCGTTATGCATACTCCTGGGCAGATCCTGACCAGTGGGTGCGACCTCGCCCCGTCTAGTGACGTGGCCTCATTCAATACAATTATATGGAGCGAGGCCACGCAGGAATTTCTGACAAAGACTGGTTGAGCACTGCATATAACAATTTCTAGCCTGTGAGCTAGACATACTAAGAATACTTTTCTTACAATGGGAAACATCCAAGCTCAACTATGTTTTGCCAAAACCTACATCAAGCCTGCCAAATGCATGTGGGAAAACATGTTATGGTCTGATGAGACCAAGGCCGAACTTTTTGGCCACAATTCCAAAAGGTATTTTTGGTGCAAAGCCAATACTGCGCATCACCAAAAGAACACCACGCCCATAGTTAAACCTTGTGGAGGCAGCATTATGCTTCGGGGCTGCTTTTTGGCAGCTGGAAATAGGGCTTCAGTCAAGGTGGAAAGAATTATGAACAGTTCCAAATGTTCATTTTTCATCAAAACCTTCATGCATCTGCTAATAAAAATAAATAATGAAGATGAAGGGGAATTTCACCTTTCAGCATGACCACACCAAGCATACCTCCAAAAGAAAATAAAAATTGACTTCACCAGAAGATCATCGTTTTGCAATGGCCCAGCCAGAGCCGAGACCTGAATCCAAAGAAAAATCTTTGGGTTCACCTGAAAGGGGCACTACACACAAGAGATGCCCTCACAACGAGACAGATTTTGAGTGTTACTACAAGAGTGAACAAAGAGTGGCAATTCTAGATGGGTCATGCTGAGATACTCTTACCCTTGCTGTCATAAATCCAAAGGGTACTTCAACAAAGTGTTAATTTAACATTGTGCATATTTATGCAACCACAATTTATTTTTTCCACCCAAACAACTAAAGTTAATTCTTCTATTGAATTGTACATGTTGCATTTTGGCTGCAAAAATACACAGCGTTTTACAGTACCAGCAAAGTGAATGAGATTTCTGAAATCTCATGGACACGCGCTTTTTTTTTTTTTTTTTTTTTTTCTTCTCCTTGCAGATTTCAAGCAGTTTCTAATATGCAGCTTTCAATTCTTGTTTTTCACTCAAAAGAATTGGGGAGGAGGGGTAATGCATGCAGCATTTTTCCTGCAGAAATGTCTGCTGCAAATACTTAGCATGTGAACATACTCTGAAGATGGAAAAAGTTCTGAGGTGATTATTCTTGATATAAATTTTCTTAAAATGATACACCTGACATTTTAACAGGTGTGTGTAGCCTTTTTATATTGTAAAAGCAGATATTACATTTTGCCAAGAAATAAAACCTACCTTTACTGGTACTACTGCTGTCTGCACCATGTTCCTGAAACGCCCGACTGAAGGGTCTACATCTTCTGTTAGTAAAAAAAAAACAAAAAAAAAAAACTAGTTTGTAGTGTTGTCTATATTTACAGGTTTAATTCAAAAGTGAAATGTGAGAAAACCTATTATCCACTCACATTATAAAGCCTTGACTATGGCTTAATCAGTTTCATTTGCGCCTTCATAAAAAAAAAAAAAAAAAAAAAAAAATCACAATTGGGGAAAAAAAAAAAAAAAAAAAAAGACTTTCATGGCCCTAAACTGTCCACTACAATGTCTATAAGGTCGGGGTCACACTTGCGAGTGTGATGCGAGTCTCTCAAATCAATACCCGGCACTGCCGCTGGCACTCGGGACCGGAGTGTGGTGCTGTATGTATTGATTCACGAGTTTCTCGCATCACACTCGCAAGTGTGACCCCAGTCTAAGTCTTACATGCATTGCCTCACCTGGATTAATAACCTCATCGTCTTCACTAAAGGTGACTCTGTAATTCCTCTTCTTTCTCCTAGATCTTTGGATGTCCAAGTTGCCCTCTTCTATGGTTAATGTGGATATTCTCTTGTTATGAGCTGTGTTGAACTCTGTAAGATTCTACAAAAAGAAATTGAGTTTTAATTCCATTGTCCATTTGATATCTACCATTTGATCTACTATATAATTGTCTAACTTTTCACTTCCGTCTGTAACGGAAATCCTGCGTCGCTGATTGGTCGCGTCCGGCCAGGCACAACCAATCAGCGACAGGCACTTCCGGTCCACGCCACCGCTATCGTCGGGAGATCAGCGGCGCTGGCCGCTGATTTCCCGACGGTAGCTGCGGGTCATCTTCAGTACATACTCACCTTCCGTCGCTGCATCCCTGTCCCGGCATTTCTGCTTCTATCCTGTGTGGTGCGGTCACGTAGTACCGCTCATTAAGGTTATGAATATGGACACGACTCCACTCCCATAGGCGTGGTGTCCACATTCATGACCTTAATGAGCGGTACCACGTGACCGCACCACAGAGGAAGAAGCTGAAGCGCCGGGAGAGATGCAGCCACGGAGCGATGAGGGTAAGTATGATGGGGAGGACAGCGGAGGGTGGGAGCGGAGCCATGTATACAGGGTGGGAGCGGAGCCATGTATACAGAGTGGGAGCGGAGCCATGTATACAGGGTGGGAGCGGAGCCATGTATACAGGGTGGAAGCAGAGCCATGTATATAGAATTGGAGGGTGGAAGCTGAGCCATGTATACAGAATGGGAGGGTTGGAGCGGAGCCATGTATACAGAATGGGAGGGTTGGAGCGGAGCCATGTATACAGGGTGGGAGCGGAGCCATGTATACAGGGTGGGAGCGGAGCCATGTATATAGAATTGGAGGGTGGGAGCGGAGCATGTATATAGAATTGGAGGGTGGGAGCGGAGCCATGTATACAGAATGGGAAGGTTGGAGCGGAGCCATGTATACAGAAAAGGAGGGTTGGAGCGGAGCCATGTATACAGGGTGGGAGCGGAGCCATGTATATACAGGGTGGGAGCGGAGCCATGTATATAGAATTGGAGGGTGGGAGCGGACCATGTATACAGGATTGGAGGGTGGGAGTGGAGCCATGTATACAGGGTGGGAGCGGAGCCATGTATATAGAATTGGAGGGTGGGAGCGGAGCCATGTATATAGGATTGGAGGGTGGCAGCGGAGCCATGTATATAGGATGGGAGGGTGGCAGCGGAGCCTTGTATACAGGGTGGGAGCGGAGCCATGTATACAGGGTGGGAGCGGAGCCATGTATACAGGGTTGGGGGGTGGGAGCGGAGCCATGTATACAGGGTGAGAGCGGAGCCATGTATATAGAATTGGAGGGTGGGAACGGAGCCATGTATATAGTATTGGAGGGTGGGAGCGGAGCCATGTATACAAGGATGTGAGGGTGGGAGCGGAGCCATGTATATAGGATGGGAGGGTGGGAGCGGAGCCATGTATATAAGATGGGAGGGTGGGAGCGGAGCCGTGTATATAGGATGGGAGGGTGGGAGCGGAGCCATGCATAAATAAACCACATACATATTCTAGAATACCCGATGCGTTAGAATCGGGCCACCATCTAGTATAATATAAACTGCCTTTTTCCCATTCTATGGCACCATTCAGACAAAGACATAAAAAAAGCTTTTACCATCAGCTTTTTTTTTCTGCACGAGAAGGTTTCTCAGGCATCTCCTATGAAACATGAAAATCGGACAGAGTTTTTTTGTGTGCTGAAAACGCCCCCCTCGGCTTATACACGAGTCATTGTGACAGATGGCAGGGCAGGGGGAGCGGCAGAGCAGCGGGTCACATGAGGCAGAAGCCGAAGGCTGTGGAGGTAACTGTGCCTGCTGCTAAATAAGTTAATATTCACTGCACTGGCAATGCATATTAATTTCTCTTATAGCACGCACAGTTATAGCAGCTGCCGCCGGCTTCCAGCAGCTCCTGCAGCTGGCCGATCATGTGTCCCCACTAGTGTTGAGCGATACGATACTGCAAATATCGGGTATCGGCCGATATTGGCTGTATCGGAATTCCGATTCCGAGTTCCGATATTTTCGTCATATCGGATACCGGAATCGGAATGTCACTGTCACTGTCCGTCGGTCGGGTCTGTCAGGAGTCAGCGGCACTTACCCGGCAGAAGATCTCCGGCGGTCACATCCCGGACTGCTTAATGGCCGCCATCCTCTTCTCCCCGGCGGTCACATGCAGTATCTCGCGATAACTGCAGTGACTGCTGGGTAATCGCGGCCGTAAAGCAGTCCGATGACGTCACCGCCGTGGAAGCTGGTAAGCAGCTGTGCTGCGCCGGGATGTCAGGCTCTGCCTGTCATTCCGATGTAGCAGAGCTGGATCGTCATGGGACAATCTTTTACTATGGACTGCGTCGGACAGGTGGTATACTGTTGGTTTGTTTTTTTTCTTTTTTTACAGGAGATCGATGGCGTCGCAGGAATGAGAGAGTAATAAAAAAAAATGAAAACTGTGTTGTCTCTTTTATTTCATTAAAAGACTTTTTTCTTGCTGTGTCTTTTTTTAAACATTTAAAAACTTTGGGATTAATAATGGATCGGTGTCTTATTGACACCTCTCCATTATTAACCGGGCTTATTGTCACCGTGCAATCAACGGTGACATTAACCCCTTATTACCCCGCTTGCCACCGCTACAGGGCAAGTGGGAAGAGCCGGGTAAAGTGCCACAATTGGCACATCTTTTGATGCGCCAAATGTGGGGCTGCTGTAGCCTGGTATTATCAGGCTGTTGAGGGCCAAAATCCATGGGCCTTGACAGTCTTTTAATACCAGGCCGCAGCAGTCTGCATTTTACTTGGCTGGTTAACAAAAATAGGGGGGATCCCCACGCCGTTTTTTTTTCGAGGGGATCCCCTATTTTTGTTAACCAGCCAAGCTAAGCAGACTGCTGTGGCCTGGTATTATCAGGCTTGCAAGGTCCATGGATATTGGATCCTTACCAGCCTGAAAAACCAGGCCTCAGCGGTCTGCTTCATCTGGCTGGTTAACAAAAATAGGGGGGACCCCACGCTAATTTTTTTCGAGGGGATCCCCTATTTTTGTTAATCAGCCAAGATATGCAGACTGCTGTGGCCTGGTATTATCAGGCTGGCAAGGTCCATGGATCTTGGCTCCTTAACAGCCTGAAAATCCAGGCCTCAGCGGTCTGCTTCATCTGGCTGGTTAACAAAAATAGGGGGGACCCCACGCCATTTTTTTTTCGAAGGGAACCCCTATTTTTGTTACTCAGTTCCCTCTGACGTCACTGATGGTGTCCCTGGCTGACCTGAAGTGAAAGTGGAAAGCAATCAATTAAGCTTTCCACTTCCTCTCCTGTCAGCCAGGAGAGGAGCTCATTCATTTGGGGGTTTACTGTGAGGCTGCAGCATTAGCTGCGGTCCCTGCAGTAAACATTAACCCTTTCTGAAGGATTACACCGTGGTACCTGACCGTGCATCGGATTGGTAAGAATAATTTTGCTTTATTATTTTATTTTTATTACAGGAAAGGGTTTTAGCAGGTAAATAAAATATGGTCAAAAACTGTGTGATTATTTCATTAAACTTTTTTATTAAATTATTAAAGTGTGTGTGTTTGATTTTTCTTTCATACAATAGGATTAATAATTGATAGTTGTCTAATTGACAGCTCTCAATTATTAACCTGGCTTAAAGTGACCTTTCAATTGCAAGGTCATTTTAACCCCTTATTAACCCATTCGCCACCGCTACAGGGCAATGGGAATAGACGGGCAATGTGCCAGAAAGGGCAAATCTTATTAGAGATTTGCCCTTTCTGGGGTGTCTGGGGCAGATGTTAGTAGCCGGGGGGGGGGGCCAAAAATAATGGTCCCTCTCTGGGCTATTATCTGCCCCCACTCACTGGCTTTGTCTGTCTGGTTGCGAAAATAGGGCGGGAGCCCACGCATTTTTTTTCAGCAATTTTACACCTCATATATATACAGTCATGGCCAAAAGTTTTGAGAATGACACAAATATTATATTTTCACATGATCTGCTGCCCTCTGGTTTTTATGTGTGTTTGACAGATGTTTTTATCACAGACAGAAATATAATAATTGCAAACATATGAGTAACAAAAGCTTATATTGACAGTTAGAATGAGTTAATGCAGCAAGTCAATATTTGTATGTATACAGCATGTATATCTTGAACTGTCCTCCCACCTTTCCTCCTGCTCCCTCTTTGACCGGTTACAATCAGGCTTTCGACCGCATCACTCAACTGAAACTGCCCTAACTAAAGTCACCAACGACCTACTAACCGCCAAGAGCAAGCGACACTACTCTGTCCTCCTTCTCCTGGACCTGTCTTCTGCCTTTGACACCGTAGACCATTCCCTCCTCCTACAGATTCTCTCATCTCTTGGCATCACAGACTTGGCCCTATCCTGGATCTCATCATACCTAACAGGCCGAACTTTTAGTGTCTCCCTCTCACACACCACCTCCTCACCTCGCCCCCTGTCTGTCGGTGTTCCCCAAGGCTCAGTCCTAGGACCCCTACTCTTCTCCATCTACACCTTCGGCCTGGGACAGCTCATAGAATCCCATGGCTTGCAGTATCACCTCTACGCCGATGACACGCAGATCTACCTATCTGGACCTGACCTCACCTCCCTACTGACCAAAATCCCACAGTGTCTGTCTGCTATCTCAGCCTTCTTTTCTGCTCGCTTTCTCAAACTGAACATGGACAAAACAGAATTCATCATCTTTCCCCCACCTCATTCTACCCCTCCACCAGGCCTATCCATCAATGTCAATGGCTGCTCGCTTTCCCCAGTCCCACATGCTCGGTGCCTTGGGGTGATCATCGACTCTGCCCTCTCTTTCAAACCACATATCCAAGCCCTCGCCACCTCCTGCCGCCTCAAACTCAAAATATTTCCCGGATCCGCTCATTCCTCAACCATGAAACCACAAAAACACTAGTGCACGCCCTTATCATCTCCCGCCTCGACTACTGCAACCTCCTACTGTCTGGCCTCCCCTCTAGCACTCTGGCACCACTCCAGTCCATCCTACACTCTGCTGCACGACTAATCCACCTGTCTTCCCGCTATTCCCCAGCCTCCCCACTATGCCAGGCCCTTCACTGGCTTCCTATTGCCCAGAGGCTCCAGTTCAAAACCTTAACCATGACATACAAAGCCATCCACAACCTTTCTCCTCCATACATCTGTGACATGGTCTCCCGCTACCTACCTACACGCAACCTTCGATCCTCTCAAGATCTCCTTCTCGACTCCCCCCTCATCTCTTCTTCCCACAACCGCAAACAAGACTTCTCCCGGGCTTCCCCCATACTCTGGAACTCCCTGCCGCAAAACATCAGACTTTCACCAACAACGGAGACCTTCAAGAAAAACCTGAAGACCCACCTGTTCCGACAAGCCTACAACCTGCAATGATCCTCAGTCTACTGAACCATCGCACGACCAGCTCTACCCTCTCCTAGTTATTCTCACCCATCCCTGTAGACTGTGAGCCCTCGCGGGCAGGGTCCTCTCTCCTTCTGTACTTGTGTGTCCCTTGTCTAGCACATGTTTATTGTATCTGTCTATATTTTTCCCTTTTCATATGTAAAGCGCCATGGAATAAATGGCGCTATATAAATGTATAATAATAATAATAATAATAATAATTTGCAGTGCTGACCCTTCTTCAGGACCTCTGCAATTCTCCCTGGCATGCTCTCAATCAACTTCTGGACCAAATCCTGACTGATAGCAGTCCATTCTTGCACAATCAATGCTTTCATTTTGTCAGAATTTTTAGGTTTTTGTTTGTCCACCCGTCTCTTGATGATTGACCACAAGTTCTCAATGGGATTAAGATCTGGGGAGTTTCCAGGCCATGGACCCAAAATCTCTATGTTTTGTTCCCTGAGCCATTTAGTTATCACCTTTGCTTTATGGCAAGGTGCTCCATCATGCTGGAAAAGGCATTGTTGATCGCCAAACTGCTCTTGGAGGGTTGGGAGAAGTTGCTCTTGGAGGACATTCTGGTACCATTCTTTATTCATGGCTGTGTTTTTAGGCAAGACTGTGAGAGAGCCGATTCCCTTGGCTGAGAAGCAACCCCACACATGAATGGTTTCAGGATGCTTAACAGTTGGCATGAGACAAGACTGGTGGTAGGGCTCACCTTGTCTTCTCCGAATGAGGCGTTTTCCTGATGTCCCAAACAATCGAAAAGGGGATTCATCAGAGAAAATAACTTTACCCCAGTCCTCAGCAGTCCACTGCCTGTACCTTTTGCAGAATATCAGTCTGTCCATGATGTTTTTTCTGGAGAGAAGTGGCTTCTTTGCTGCCCTCCTTGAGACCATGCCTTGCTCCAAGAGTCTCCGCCTCACAGTGCATGCAGATGCACTCACACCTGCCTGCTGCCATTCCTGAGCAAGCTCTGCACTGTTGGTAGCCCGATCCCGCAGCTGAAACACTTTTAAGAGACGGTCCTGGCGCTTACTGGTCTTTCTTGGGCGCCCTGGAGCCTTTTTGGCAACAATGGAACCTCTCTCCTTGAAGTTCTTGATGATGCGATAGATTGTTGACTGAGGTGCAATCTTTCTAGATGCGATACTCTTCCCTGTTAGGCCATTTTTGTGCATTGCAATGATGACTGCACGTGTTTCTTTAGAGATAACCATGGTTAACAGAAGAGAAACAATGATGCCAAGCACCAGCCTCCTTTTGAAGTGTCCAGTGGTGTCATTCTTACTTAATCATGACAGATTGATCTCCAGCCATGTCCTCATCAACACCCACACCTGTGTTAATGGAGCAATCACTGAAAAGAGGTTAGCTGGTCCTTTTCAGGCTGGGCTGCAATGATGTTGAAATGTGTTTTGGGGATAAAGTTCATTTTCTAGCCAAATATTGACTTTGCAAGTAATTGCTGTTAAGCTGATCACTCTTTATAACTTTCTGGAGTATATGCAAATTGCCATTAGAAAAAGTGAAGCAGTAGACTTTGTAAAAATTAATATTTGTGTCATTCTCAAAACTTTTGGCCATGACTGTATATATATACATGTCATTGAGTTTGTGACACATATATATATATATATTTATAGTTCATACACTTCTACATAGTATAATAGCCGCTAATTCAATTGCCGGCTTTTGTGAAAATGCAGAACCCGACATGAAATGACACTTGGTTTACATAGAGTTAACCATGTCTTTTCATGTAGTTTGATATCTGATTTGCACAAACAATTACATGAGTGTAAGTGTGCAAAATTTCACACCTGTAGGGGTTAATTAAAGGTGTAAATTCGTAGCAAACAAGTCCTTTTTTTTTACAACGAATTTACACCTTTAATTAACCCCTACAGGTGTGAAATTTTGCACACATAGACTGATGTAATTGTTTGTGCAAATCAGATAGCAAACGACATGAAAAGACATGGTTAACCCTATGTACACCAAGTGTCATTTCATGTCGGGTGCTTCTGTCTTTTCACAGAAGCCGGCTTTACCCGGCAATTGAATCAGAGGATATTTTACTATGTAGAAGTGTATAAACTATACATATATGTATATATATATGTCACAATGACATGTATATATATATATATATATATATATATATATATGTATTCTATGTGTGTATATTTAGTGTTTACAAGGAAAGAATGGGGTTTTTTTTAGTTCCGATATTTTGTTCCCATAGACTTACATTGGATTTCCGGTATCGGGTATCGCCGATATTTTAATGGTATCGGCGATACCATTCCGATTCCGATACTTTGGGATATCGGAAAGTATCGCTCAACTCTAGTCCCCATTCATTAAGGTAATGAATATTCACCTCTCTCCACTCCCATAAGCGTGGAGTGAATATTCATTCCCTCACTGAAAGGGGACACGTGATCGGCCGGCCGCAGGAGCTGCTGGCACCGGAACAATATGCTGCGAGGCCATGCAGGGAAGGTAAGTAGGATGTGGGTTTTTTTATGCTTTTCTCATAGGGGCCACTTGTACAAGGGTGGGGATGAAGAGCCACTTATACAGTCATGGCCAAAAGTTTTGAGAATGACACAAATATTATATTTTCATTTGATCTGCTGCCCTCTGGTTTTTATGTGTGTTTGACAGATGTTTTTATCACAGACAGAAATATAATTGCAAACATATGAGTAACAAAAGCTTATATTGACAGTTAGAATGAGTTAATGCAGCAAGTCAATATTTGCAGTGTTGACCCTTCTTCTTCAGGACCTCTGCAATTCTCCCTGGCATGCTCTCAATCAACTTCTGGACCAAATCCTGACTGATAGCAGTCCATTCTTGCACAATCAATGCTTACATTTGGTCAGAATTTTTAGGTTTTTGTTTGTCCACCCGTCTCTTGATGATTGACCACAAGTTCTCAATGGGATTGTTTTGTTCCCTGAGCCATTTAGTTATCACCTTTGCTTTATGGCAAGGTGCTCCATCATGCTGGTAAAGGCATTGTTGATCGCCAAACTGCTCTTGGAGGGTTGGGAGAAGTTGCTCTTGGAGGACATTCTGGTACCATTCTTTATTCATGGCTGTGTTTTTAGGCAAGACTGTGAGAGAGCCGATTCCCTTGGCTGAGAAGCAACCCCACACATGAATGGTTTCAGGATGCTTAACAGTTGGCATGAGACAAGACTGGTGGTAGCGCTCACCTTGTCTTCTCCGAATGAGGAGTTTTCCTGATGTCCCAAACAACGAAAAGGGGATTAATCAGAGAAAATAACTTTACCCTAGTCCTCAGCAGTCCACTGCCTGTACCTTTTGCAGAATATCAGTCTGTCCATGATGTTTTTTCTGGTGAGAAGTGGCTTCTTTGCTGCCCTCCTTGAGACCAGGCCTTGCTCCAAGAGTCTCCGCCTCACAGTGCGTGCAGATGCACTCACACCTGCCTGCTGCCATTCCTGAGCAAGCTCTGCACTGCTGGTAGCCCGATCCCGCAGCTGAAACACTTTTAAGAGATGGTCCTGGCGCTTGCTGGTCTTTCTTGGGCGAACTGGAGCCTTTTTGGCAACAATGGAACCTCTTTCCTTGAAGTTTTTAATGATGCGATAGATTGTTGACTGAGGTGCAATCTTTCTAGCTGGATACTCTTCCCTGTTAGGCCATTTTTATGCATTGCAATGATGACTGCACGTGTTTCTTTAGAGATAACCATGGTTAACAGAAGAGAAACAATGATGCCAAGCACCAGCCTCCTTTTAAAGTGTCCAGTGGTGTCATTCTTACTTAATCATGACAGATTGATCTCCAGCCATGTCCTCATCAACACCCACACCTGTGCTAATGGAGCAATCACTGAAAAGGTTAGCTGGTCCTTTTAAGGCAGGGCTGCAATGATGTTGAAATGTGTTTTGGGGGATAAAGTTCATTTTCTAGCCAAATATTGACTTTGCAAGTGATTGCTGATAAGCTGATCACTCTTTATAACATTCTGGAGTATATGCAAATTGCCATTAGAAAAAGTGAAGCAGTAGACTGTAAAAATTAATATTTGTGTCATTCTCAAAACTTTTGTCCATGACTGTACAAGGGTGGGGATGAGGAGTCACGCATACAAGGATAGGGATCAGGGGACAATGCATACCAGGATAGGGATGAGGGGACAATGAATACCCAGCTTATACTCGAGTCAATAAGTTTTCCCAGTTTTTCGTGGCAAAGTTAGGCCTCTTTCGCACTTCAGTCATTTGGCGTCAGTCCCAAACCGTCATAGTGTGAATTAAACGGATCTGTTGCAGATTGTAAAAAAGTGATGCAGCGGAACGTTTTTTTGATGGATCAGTCAAGGGTGCCAAGTGAAGATTATGGTTTTGTTTGCAATAAACATATATTACAAAACCTTGTGAGGTAAAATGATGACCGTGTTAATAATAAGTAGGCTTTGTACCTAAATCAGATTATTCCAATGCAGTCTAAAGGCACTGCCACACTTAGCGATCGCACTAGCGATCACGACAACGACTTAACCTGGCGAGATCGCTAGTGTAATCGCTATGTGATCGCTAGTTCGATTCCAAACACAACTCATCAGCATCTGTGATTCCAAACATCTCATCAGCGATCTATATAACGACCTCTGCGGTCGTTGGGAAAACCTAGTCCCACCTGCGATGCTGGTGAAGTCGTTCATAAAGGGTGTCACACTCAGCGATTCAGGCTCACCAGCGGGACACCAACAACCAAAAAACGGCTCAGAACGTTCATAAGCGATCAACGACATCTCAGCAGGGGCCACATCGCTGCTACATGTCACACGCAGTTAAGTCGCTAACGAGATCGAACCTGCGTCATAAATGGTGACGCAGTAGCGATCTCGTTAGCGATCTCGCTTGCGATCTCGCTTAGTGTGGCATACCCTTAAGATACTGAATGGCATATTTGGTCAATTGCCTGGCTATAATTTTCAACACAGCTCCACTCCAAGCTTTGCAGTCCTTTCCAGGAATTATGCAGAGGTCCGAGAAAATATGCTGCAGAATTTTATGGGGGAATGCTAACATTTACTAAAACAAACTTGTCATTTCATGTCACGTGATCCAAACCTGAATATTTTTTTTACCTGATATTTCAGGATATTTATTTTCTTTGGTGTTTTTGAAGTGGTACTTTAGTGAATTAATAATATAAAGTTTTACATTTTTATCTTCATTTGTTAATTTTTATAGATTTGTAAAGTTTTGGAAAAAAAACCATGAATTTTGGGCTTGTATGACTTTACATTTGTTATCATATCTCGGGCTAGAATTAAGGTAAAGAGCTGGGAGAGGCATCATTTTGTTTAGAATTGTTCATGCTGTAATTTGATATGTCACTTGTACCATATTTTTCAGACTTTAAGGCGCATATAGGTTTTAGAGGAGAAAAAAAAATTAAAGTAAAAAATGTGGTCAATTCTGTACTAATATCCCCTAACCTTGTATGCATGGCCCCCCTCATCCCCACCATGGTATGCATGGCCCCCCCCCTCATCCCCACCCTGGTATGCATGGCCCCCCCTCATCCCCACCCTGGTATGCATGGCCCCCCCTCATCCCCACCCTGGTATGCATGGCCCCCCTCATCCCCACCATGGTATGCATGGCCCCCCCCATCCCCACCCTGGTATGCATGGCCCCCCCTCATCCCCACCCTGGTATGCATGGCCCCCCTCATCCTCACCCTGGTATGCATGGCCCCCTCATCCCCACCCTGGTAAACACGGCCCCCTCATCCCCACCATGGTAAACACATTATTGGAGACCCATACTTCATAATCACTAAGGTTGGACTCACCAATCTGAACATCTTTCATCTTACCTCCTCCAATCCTAAGCTCAGAGTACCGGATCGCTGTGCATACGCTTCTACACTATTGTAAAACCTTTCACTGTATTCACTACAGATTTAACTAATGATTTGCCTGGTTTAAGATTCGGACAAGTAATGAAACTTTTCATTATTTTTTTTCTAATTTGGAAAATATAAAAATTCTACACTTTCATACCACAGGCTGAACAGCAACCAAAGAATGTATTCAAATAGAAAATCAATATGTATTCATATATTATGCATTCATATAGAAAATCAACGTGAAAAATCAATATGCTGAATAAAATTGTAAGAATATAAGACATCAATGGTGGAAAGCAAAGCTGCTGTACATTAATAATTGCCACATAAGTAACAAAATACATCAGTTAGTAAGATAGGTGCATAATGTAATTATTTGAAGATATCAATGCCAATATTGCCTTAACAAAAAAAAAATGCATGATAAATAAATAAATGGATATAAGACATATGTTGAACTAAATATACAGCAGACAGAGGTACAAAACAATAGAAAAAAAAAATCAACCAAAGTGACATACTACTGATTGCCAAATATATGATAAAGTGCATCAATTAATGAAAAAGGTGCTTAGTGCGATCATTTCAGGATACAAGTACCAAATACTCCCATAATTAAATTATTGGTAATATTCATATAAGAAATATATACCGTATATACTCGTGTATAAGCCGACCCGTGTATAAGCCGACCCCCCTAATTTTGCCACAAAAAAATGGGAAAACTTATTGACTCGTGTATAAGCCGGGTGTATAAACTGCCCGTCCTGCTACTTGCTCCCCCATCCAGCTCTGTGCTCCCCCATTCTCCTCTGTACTCCCCCTCCTGCTCCGTCCTCCGCTGTGCTCCCCCATTCCTTCTCCGTCCTCCTGTGCCCCCCCGTCCTGCTCCGTGCTCCTCTGTGCCCTCCATCCTCCCCCCCGTCCTGCTCCGTGCTCATTGTCCTCCTCCATGCTTCCCCCGTCCTCCGTTCTCCCCCCGTCCTCCTCCATGCTTCCCCGTCCACCGTTCTCCCCCCGTCCTGCTTCATGCTTCCCCCGTCCTCCGTTCTCCCCCCCGTCCTCCTCCATGCTTCCCCCGTCCACCGTTCTCCCCCCCGTCCTGCTCCATGCTTCCCCCATCCTCCATTCTCCCCCCGTCCTCTTCCATGCTTCCCCCGTCCACCGTTCTCCCCCCCCGTCCTGCTCCATGCTTCCCCCGTCCTCCGTTCTCCCCCCCGTCCTCCTCCATGCTTCCCCCGTCCACCGTTCTCCCCCCCGTCCTGCTCCATGCGTCTCCCGTCCTCCGTTCTCCCCCCCGTCCTCCATGCTTCCCCCGTCCACCCCCCCGTCCTGCTCCGTGCTCATTGTCCTCTCCTCCATCATACTCACCCCTCCCCGTGCCATCGCTGAACGTCCCTGCAATCCTGCGTTCTCCCCGGCTTCCTGCAGCTCTCCAGCGCTGAGCGGTGAGCTCATTAAGGCCATGAATATGGACGCCACGCCTATGGGAGTGGCATCGCGTCCATATTACATGACCTTAATGAGCGGGTATTACGTCACCGCTCAGCGCTGGAGAGCTGCAGGAAGCTGGGGAGAACGCAGGATTGCAGGGACGTTCAGCGATGGCACGGGGAGGGGTGAGTATGATGTCCCAGCCACCGGCTCCTGCCGCGGCATCCCCTCCCCCGCTGGTTTCTGCCCTATGACTCGTGTATAAGCCGAGGGGGCATTTTCAGCACGAAAAAAGGTGCTGAAAATCTCGGCTTATACACGAGTATATACGGTATATATGGTAATTGATATACAAAATGATACAAGGAAAAGATTAGGCTGAATATACAGCAGGCAAAAATCAATGAAGAAACGATCTGAAAAAGATGACTGAATGGGCAAACACTTGACAAATGAGATTTAATGCAGATAAATGTAGAGTGATGCACCTAGGACGGAGTAATCCTATTGCTGCATATACATTAAATGGGAGTATACTTGGGACTACAGAACAAGAGAAGGACTTGGGTATTCTGGTTACAAGTAAACTGAGCAGCAACCGCAAAAGCAAACAAGATTTTAGGATGTATAAAAAGAGATAAAATCCCGTGATCCGAACGTATTATTACCCCTTTATAAATCACTGGTGAGGCCACATCTAGAATATGGGATCTAGCTTTGGGCTCCACATTTTAAAAAGTATTTTCAGAAGTTAGAATCAGTTCAACGACGGGCAACTAGATTATTACAAGGGATCGAAGGCCTCTCAATAGAAAAAAAAAAAGATGCCTCAGAGGGGGATCTCATTTACATGTATAAATATATGTGTGGCCACTGGCCAGTACAAAATACTGGCGCATGACTTGTTCCTTCCAAGGACCGTGCTGAGGACTAAGGGGCAATCATTATGGGTGGAAGAAAGGCGATTCCAACAGCTAAACAGGAAAGGTTTCTTTCCAGTTAGAGCAGTCAGACTGTGGAATGCCCTACCAGAGGAGGTAGTAATGGCTGACACTAGAACAGCTTTTAAAAAGGGCTGGACGATTTCCTGGATACACATTACCCACATAACATTATGGGTTATAATTAGATTAGTGATGAAATGTACAGTTTGTGGAGAAAGGTTGAACTTAATGGACCTAGTTCTTTATTCAACCTACGTAACTGTGTACCTATGAAAATACATGATGAAAATGAAAAAAACACCAAAGTGACACACCACTGCCCCTTCACACCACTCCAATGCGCGTTTCGCTATCGCTTCGTCAGGGAGTCTTTTATATATTAGCCAATCAGTATGTCACGTTGGTTGATATAGCTTTTACTCTTACGTATTTTTTCTATTTATTCGTGCCTCTGCTCGGTCTGCTGTATATTTAGTTCAACATATGTCTTAATGTCCATCTATATTTATCATGCATTTTTTTTTAATATTAAGACAAAATTGGCGTTTACATCTTCAAATAATTGCACTATGCAACTATCTTATTAAAGGGAACCTGTCAACAGCTTTCGATAACACGAGTTACAGCCATCGCCTTTCAGGGCTTATATACAGCATTCTATAATTCTGTGCATAAGCCCAAACTCGACATCTAAGAGAAGAAAAAGACCTTTTATTATACTGACCTGCGGTGCGGTCCAATCTGCGGGGTGTCGCTCTTCTAGGTCCAGCGCCTCCCATCTTCTTACGATTGCCGTCCTTTTTGGTTCGTGTGGATGACACATCCCTGCATCATTCACAGTATGCTCGGCATCACGCTCCTGTGCAGGCGTACTCATCTGCCCTGTTGAGGGCAGAGCAAAGTACTGCAATGTGGAGGCATCAGAGCTCTCTGACCTTTCCCTGTACCTGCGCACTGCAATACTTTTTTTAAAAAATTTTCCCGGCGCCTGCACACTGCAGTACTTTGCTCTGCCCTCAACAGGGCAGAGAAATACGCCTGCGCAGAAGCGCTATGGCTCCGGAGCTATGAAGAAAGCAGGAAGAAGGCGCTGCAAGAAGATGGGAGGCGCCGGACCCGGACCGCACCAGACCGTCCCTGGGTGAGTATAATAAAACTTGTTTTTCTTCTCTTTTAGGTTAGATCAGGGGTTTATCTACAGCATTCCAGAATGCTGTAGAGAAGCTCTGAAAGGCTGTGACTGCAGTTTATTGCGGAAAAATGAGCTGACAGATTCCCTTTGAGCTGTTTAATTTGTGCTTGGGGAGGGCGACAGACTCTTTTTATGGGTTTAAATACCCAGGATTAAAATTATCCCCAGAAGTTGCAGCAGACTAATGTCTTCGCTTGAGTTTACTATATCCTCATACAATACATATGAAACAATTGCCCTAACTCCTAGGTGGCAGAGCAGCCTATACACAGCGGCTGTTGATATGGATAGCAATAAAGAACCTTTGGGAGCTTAGATCCCTAGAATAGAATCAAAAAGACGGATTTTGGTAAGAACCTACCTGTAAAATCCTTTTCAGCGAAGGAAGGAAGAGAGACACACTAGTCATTACTAGTGGGTAGGCGGAGCCCAGATGGGATAGACACCTCAGATTAAAAAGAGTGTTGACCGGCCCCTCCAGCTCGGGCTCCTCCTACTCAGCTCTCCAGTCGTACACAAGCTAAGGAAGAGCAAATATCACCAGCGGAGCAACATAACCCCTTCTGAAGGACTTCAGAGAAAAGACAAGAATACAGGTTATGCATGTAACAGGAAAAAACCACACAGTCCCAGGTACTACTCACTGGACCTGACCACTGCGATGAGCTGGCAATGCTGGAACAGAGCCGTAGCGCGTCGACCTCAGCCCAGATAATCGCTATCAGAGAAGGGTCACGCCGCATCTGAAAACACAACAACACACTTCTGCCAAGGGAGGGAGCTGTGTCTCTCTTCCTTCCTTCGCTGAAAAGGATTTTACAGGTAAGTTCTTACCAAAATCCGTCTTTCAGCAGCAGATGGAAGGAAGAGAGACACACTAGTCATTACTAGTGGGACGTCCCAAAGCAGTCCAAAAATTAAGGGTGGGAAAAAAACAGAAAAGGCAGAACCCAACAACCTAAGAAAATGCGCAACCAGCGCTAACAAATAAGTTAACGAGAATTTTAAACTACAGCCGCCTGCAGGACCCTACGTCCTAGGGCCGCATCAGCGGAAGCACTAACGTCCACCTTATAAAATTTTGTAAAGGTGTGGACGGAGCGCCAGGTCGCAGCCCGGCAGAGCTGAGCTGCCGAGGCCCCTTGATGGAAAGCCCACGATGAGCCCACAGCTCTCGTGGAGTGAGCTCGAACCTTAATCGGGCAAGGTTCGCCCTTAAGTCGGTAAGCCTCCAAAATGGTCGACCGGATCCAACGAGCTATAGAATCTTTGGAAGCTCGTTGACCACGTCGACGACCTGCTGGAATCACAAACAGAGAGTCCGACTTCCGAAAACCTTGGGTAACAGATAAATAGAACTTCAAAGCCCGCACCAAATCCAATGTGTGCAAGGCTCGTTCCTTCGCATTCCTCGGCCCCGGACAGAGTGAGGGTAACAATATCCTGGTTGACATGAAATTGTGACACCACCTTAGGTAGAAAATCGCCCCGTGTGCGAAGTATTACTCGATCCGGGTGAAACTCCAGAAAAGGAGGCGAGCAAGAAAGAGCCGCCAACTCAGAAACCCTTCTCAAAGAGGTGACCGCCACCAGGAAGGCAACCTTCCAAGAAAGCAACGAAAGGTTAACGGAATCCATAGCCTCAAAAGGCCCGTGTTGAAGAGCCTCCAAAACAAGATTGAGCCGCCAAGGAGACACAGGCGCCTTCCGCGGCGGAAACTGACGGGTTACGCCTTGAAAAAAGGAACGTACGTCCCTACGCGAGGCGATAACCTTCCTAAACAGCAAGGACAGAGCAGAAACCTGCCCCCTCAGGGTGCTTACTGCCAAACCTTTGTCCAGCCCGAATTGCAGAAAAGCCAACAAATTGGGAATGGAAAAAATCCTCGGGTTCCTTGAAGAACCCGAACACCACGAAAAGAAGCTTCCCAAGTCTTGTGATAAATCCTAGTAGTAGCCGGACCTCTGGCAGCTCGCAAAGTGGCAATGACTTCGGCTGAAAAACCTTGACGGGTCAATATTTCGGTCTCAAGAGCCACGCCGTCAAACGCAGAGACTTCAGGTCCGGATGACAACGGGCCCTTGGGTTAACAGGTCCGAGCGAAGAGGAAGTGGAAGTGGCGGCGCTGCCAGGAGCGACACCAGTGTCGAGAACCACGTCCTCCTTGGCCAATCTGGGGCTATCAACATAGCCGAGATTCTCTCCAGTCTGATCCGACGTAGCACCAGAGGAAGTAAGGAAATCGGCGGGAACACATAGACTAGCTCGAATTGGTCCAACGGAGCCACTAGAGCATCCACCGCCACAGCTTTCGGATCCTTGTACCTGGACATGAAAGTCGGTAACTTGGCATTGAACCTGGATGCCATCAGATCCACCTGGGGAGTTCCCCAACGGGAGCACAGCAGTGCAAAAATTTCCGGATGAAGACTCCATTCTCCGGGATCCATCTTCTCGCGACTGAGAAAGTCCGCCGTGATATTCTGAACTCCTGGAATGTGGATCGCAGAGATGGCTGATACTCTGGTCTCTACCCATACTAGGATCCGAGATACCTCCACCATGAGTCTGGAACTTCTTGTCCCGCCTTGGTGGTTGATATATGAGACCGCCGTCGCATTGTCTGTCTGCACTCGGTCTGGCAGACCGCTTAAATGGACCGTCCAGTGTTGGAGGCAAAGGAAAATCGCCCTCAATTCCAGGATGTTGATCGGCAAGACAGACTCCTCCGACGACCATACTCCCTGAGTCCAGAGATCGTTGCAGACACCCCCCAGCCCGTCAGGCTGGCATCTGTGGTTATGACCGACTACTTCGGAGGGAGGAAGGACTTCCCCAGGGATAGCGCTTCCGGACGTAACCACCATCCCAGAGACTCTCGTACCCTGTGGGAGATGATGACACTGCAATCCAGCGAAATCTGGATCGATCCCAACGGTTCAGAATGAACCTTTGGAGGGCCCTGGAATGAAACTGGGCAAATGGAATTGCTTCCATGGACGCCACCATCAAACCCAGAAGGCGCATACAGCTTCGAAGGGACATTGCTGTAGAAGACTTCATAACCTGTGCATGTCGAAGGAGACATGCTTGCTTGTCTGGGGGCAGGGATACCACTGCTTGTAACGTGTCGAAGTGCATCCCCAAAAACAGGATTGACTGCGACGGTTCCAGAGACGACTTCTCCCAATTGACCAACCACCCGAAGTCCTCCAGGAGCTGAAGGGATAGATTGCGAGCAGTTACCGCCTCCTCCTTGGAAGACGCCACAATCAGAAGGTCGTCCAGGTAGGGAAGTATCGTGACCCCGTCTTCGAAGAATCGCCATGAGAGGCGCCAGAATTTTTGTAAAAACTCTGGGCGCTGAGGCCAACCCGAATGGCAGAGTCACAAACTGGTAATGGTCCTGGCCTATGGCAAAACGAAGGAAGCGTTGGTGAGCCCTTCCGATTGGAACGTGTAAATAAGCGTTGCGAATGTCGATTGACACCAAAAAGTCGTTCTGCGACAAGGCTGCCACAACGGAGCGAAGCGACTCCATGCGAAATTTTCGGGTGTGGACATGCCGATTCAATCTTTTGAGATCCAGATGGGGCGAAATTTGTCCTCCTTTTTGGGGACCACAAAGAGGTTGGAATAAAACCCTCTTCCCCTGTCCTCTGGCGGAACCGGTACTACCACACCCTTCTGCAGAAGAGAGTCGACCTCTCGCAGTAGAGCGGCACATAGCTCGGGCTCTGACGGAATGCGAGATTGGCAAAAACTGTTCGGGGGTCGAGAAGAAAACTCTAGAAGTAGCCTGCCGACACAACCCGCGTCACCCAGGCGTCCGGAATGCGGGACACCCAAGTCGATTCGAATTGGAGCAGGCGACCCCCCACTCGAGAGCCCTCGAGTGGGACCCTGGCGTCAATCCGCCTTAGCGGGCTTTTTGTCAGATTCCCGCTTGTCTTGACGGAAACTTTGTTTCCAGGGAGTTGGCTGGGAATTTCTGGGAAGTCATTTTTTCCCGGAAAAAGAGGGACGCGACCCCCAGTATCGCTCCAAGAGGCTGACCGAAATTCCGATCTCTTCTTTAAAAGGACGACCATCCCCAAGAGTGACGAAGCTGGACCAGACGCGACCACTACCGGCAGTAGGCCTGCCAGACGTAGAAGCCACAGTTCTTCGCTGCGGTAAAGCTGCTTCTTTTGCCTTTGCCTTGGCAATTAACTCCGTGAGGTCAGATCCAAATAGCTGACCACCCTTGTAAGCCAAAGATAGCAAACCTTGCTGGAAACCGCATCCCCGGTCCACTGTCTAAGCACAGTGCTCTCTGACTGGACCGCGAGGATTGTGTCCTGGACGCAGTGACGCAGTATCCAGACCTGCATCATAGCCATACCGAATTGCATTCTCCAACAATTCGAAAAGTCCATCTTCCTCGGATAACGGATATTTCCTCCGTAGACGGTCCAACCAGATCAGAGAAGCTTTATAAGCACACATGGATCCTAGCACTGCTCTGAAACCATGACCCGCGGCCTCGTAGATGGATTTTGCCGCCATCTCCGTTTTTCTGTCCAGCGGGTCCTGCAGACTCGCCTTCCCTTTAACAGGAAGTAATGATGATTTGCTAAGCTGGGATAAAGGAACATCCACTTCAGGAGAAGGAACCCAATTATCAATCAACTCCGTAGCACACGGATACAGTGACTCAAAAAGCCGTGTCCCCTGAAAACGTTTGTCTGGACACAGACGCTCCTTCTCCACTGCCTCATTAAGCTCATCCAGGGATGGTAAGGTCGAAAACGACCTATGCGACTCCTGAAACATCCGGGCTGACTTACCAGGACGTGTAGTTACTTCCTCCGGTAACTGCAACGCCCCCCTCATAGCTTCAATAAAAGCTTCCACACGGCCCGAAAAAGAGGCAGAGTACCTTTGCCGATCCTCTTTATCCGAATCGGACATCTCTCCCGAACTTGAAGGGGAACCCTCCATACCAGAGATCTCCGAGTCGCTACGTGGGTAGGAAGGCACCGGCCTGTGTTGCTTCCTGCCATGAGAAGATCTGGCTGACACCCAATAACCTATAAAGTCAGACAGGCCATCAATAGAACGAGTGAGGGCCTCCATTTTGGCGTCACTGGGGCCTCCGACTGCTGCGCTTGACGTAGTCGAGGTCTGCGTGTCAGATACGCGAGACTGATCCTGTAGCGGATCTGGGAAACGGTCCGCACCTGGGTCCTGATCTGACATGTCTTCACACAGTATATGGCAGGTTAAACCTGTCAGTAACTAGAACAGTGTGGTTTCTTAAAGAAACAAAAACGAACGCTGAAGGGTTAAGCTCTTAAAGAGAGAGCTACCCCAGCCGTCCCCCAGTTAAGGGTTAACCGCCTAAGAAGGGGTTAATGTCACAGACTCTCCACAACCTGTATTAATGTAACGGGTGTGCGAGCCCCAGGTGCCTCTTATGAGGTAGCAAGTGCAGACAGTACAGTCCTCAAGGTATGCCACACTAAACAAACAAATCGCTAAAATATTGCGCTATTTTGCGCATCTCAAAGAACGCTTATGCGACTTTAAAGACGTCGCTATCGCGATCTTAGTGGCCGTTCAGTGTGCCAGAACCCCAGGAAGGTGCCCTGCGCTGCGGGGGTGAGGAGTTTTTAAGCTTCTGCCCTGATAGGCAGAAGCGACTCACTGAGCTTCGCGGTGCTGTTCTTCTTAGTACAGGAGGAGCGGAGAGTGAGGAGCCCGAAGCGAGCAATGGCCGCCGCGCTGAGGAGATAGCCGGAAGAGAAGGGCAGAGGAGATCTCGCGCTTCAGAAAGCGCTTCCTGCCCGGGAAACGCTAAGCCACGCCCCCCGCCGGCTTCAAAAAAAGCGCGGGACTCCTCCGTTCTCCGGTCCCGTCCCCGTCCCACGTCCTGCAGGCATCCACCTGCGGACAAAAAAACACACAGTCACCAATCATTCACTGTAACAGCGGCTGCCGCAGCAGTCGCTGAAGCACTCGAACACATATTAACATGTGGAGTACTCACCCTGCCAAGCGCCACAGGGACCCCCAGGGATTTGTGGCGCTATGCCCATCGCTTCCCCCCAGGGCGAGGAACGCAGTGACCCCTGCAGAGCGGTTTGCGTCCCCGCCAGGGAAGCCATCCTCATCCCCCCGGGCCGGCAGGGTTCTGCAGGGACCACCATATAGGGTAATACAGATCCGCCAAGGGAGAGGTGGGGGTCCAGCAGCGCTGAGACCCCTGAGACCTCTAGACCACTTCTGGTGATCCAAGTCTCTGTCCGATAAAAAATAACAAAATCTTCTGAGGAGCTGCTTCCAGCAGCGACTATCCTCTGAGACCTCAAATTTTAAACTGGAGAGCTGAGTAGGAGGAGCCCGAGCTGGAAAGGCCGGTCAACACTTTTTAATCTGAGGTGTCTATCCCATCTGGGCTCCGCCTACCCACTAGTAATGACTAGTGTGTCTCTCTTCCTTCCATCTGCTGCTGAAAGATGTGTGTGTGTAAGTAAAGTCAATATGCAAATTGCCTCTTCAAAAAAAGAGGACTTGTACTCTATAGCGCCACCTATTGGAAGTAGCGATCCTACAAGTCACAATCAACCCTTTAACGAGTCTTGTAATGTGGCTTAGGATAAAAGCCAAATCAGAATCTCCATTTGCAGACACGGTGTTTCGGACTATTGGTCCTCGTCAGTGCAAAGTAGGAGAGATCTGATTTGGCTAGATGAGAGGCTCTGGACTAGGGTCTAAGGGGTAAGGTTTCTCCTTGTGGAGAGTGACATACCAGCTCTGGCATGTCGAGGTAAGGAGGCTTATTCGCCATGCAATGCTCCTCTGGGAAATTTAGTCACAAATTCAATCTTAACCCTGCTTGTGCCAAAGTATAAAAAAAAGTCTTTATTTAACCCCTTAATGACCGCCAATAAGTCTTTTTACTGACCTGAGATATAAGAGAATAGCATCCCCATACAGGCGACAATCCAGCCGTTGTCAGCTGTACACTATAGCTGACAACTTGCTGCACCAGCCACAATCAGTGTTGGCACCATCCATATCTGTTTAACACCTTAAATGCTGCTGTCAATAGTGACTACAACATATAAATGGTTAACAGAGTTTGGGGGCTTCTTCTTTATCTCCATCAGCACCCTGAGATCATGATTATGTGGTTCTGATATTTGCCATGGCAGTTCATGAACAAATAATGGCCTTAGAGTCTGCCAGCTGTAGTAATCTGTTCAGAAGTTATCGACATTTAGGTGGTAAAAATAATTTTTTTCATTCCTGTCATGTCACTTTGCATAAATTCCTGAAAATCACCTGAAGGGTTAATAAACTACCTGACAGCAGTTTCCAATATGTCAAGGGGTGCCGTTTTTAAAACGGTATCAGTTTTGGGGATTTTCCAATATATAGGCCCCCCAAAGTCATTTCAAACCTGGATAGGTCACTAGAAAAAAAAAAAAAAAAAATAGATTTCCTTGGGAAAAGGAAAAATTGCTGCTACATTTTTAAACCTCCTAAAATGCTAACAAAATAAAATAACATTTTACAAATGGCTACTTTCACACATCAGTTTTTTTCCGTCAGGCATGATCCGGCTTCGCGCTGGATCCGGCGTAAATTGTGTAAAAAACTGATGAAACGGATCCTTCTAGTGGATCAGGCTAAAAACCGGATCAGTTTCATCAGTTTTGCATCCGTTTCGTCCTTTTTTTATCCGTTTTACGACGGATCCGGTTTTTAAAACCGCCCATGGGAGGCTCCCAAATCATGATCTGTTTCCTGGGGGCTGGCCAATTGGATCTGAGCATGCTCAGACTTAAAAACCGGATCCGTCTTTTTCCAGATCCGGTGCCCATAGACTTCAATTGAAGCAAAAAGCCAGAAGCGCCGTATCCAGCGTTATCCGGTTTTTGTCGCAGACAAAAAACGTTACTGTAGACGTTTTTTTCCAGATGCCGGCAAAAAACTGAAGAAACGTGAGGCAATGCGGCGTGATCCGGCACTAATACAAGTCAATGGGAAAAAAAAACGGATCCGGCAGATTACACCGGATCCGGTATTTCAAAAAATAGCCGGATCATGCCTGACGGAAAAAATCTAATGTGTAAAAGTAGCCTAAAGCAGACATATGGGAAATGTTAGTTGTTAGTGTTTTGCTATGGGATGACTGTCTGGATTAAAAGGATAATCATTCAAAGTTTGAAAATTGCTATTTTTTTTTTACATTTTGTCAAACTGATATTTTTTTTATAAATAAACAAAACATATTGATCTAAATTTACCATTATCAAAGTATATGTCACAAAAAACAATAGGATATGTGAAGCGTTTCAGAGTTATCACATAAAATGGTCAGATTTCAGAAATTAGGCCCAGTCATTAAGGGGTTAAATTCATCAAAACAGGGCATATAAATATACATACAAGTTGCTCCACCTTAGGTACAAAAACTAATAAAAACAGGCAGACAACAGTGCCCCCCGAGGAAGCGAAACGTGCGTCGGAGCCTTGGCGCGATGCACAGGCATTTTGAACATGGGTAAGAGGGTTTGGTTTAATCTCATGTGAGCACTGGCCTTTTTCCTGCAATAAGGAACATTACTCTTGTCATAGTGAGTGGTCAGTAGTGCTGAGTGCATCACTGGTTTCCGTGAGGCCATCTTCCTGAAGCCGTGGGCCGCGTACGCGGAATGAGATCTCGGCTGGGCCTCTTGCGCTCCATTTTCCTGAGGCTGTGGGCTTTAGGATAATGGCCTCCGGAGGCCACACGTTCGCATATTGAGATCTCAGCGGCCCTCAGCTTCAGGAAAATGGCCGCCGAGAAACCAATGATGCACTCTGCTCTGCTCATTGTGGACACCGGGATATAGCATCACCACATTTCTGCCGCCGGCATCCTGAGGAAGGAACCCTGCTCCATGCAACGCACTCTGCTCTTCCTCACCGCCAACACAGGACCCCCAGCATCACACCACTGGGATACCCCAGTTCTCTATCTGAAACTTAACCTCTCCAAAACTGAACTTCTTCTGCTCCCGTCGTCTACTAACCTCCCTAAATCTGACATTTCCCTCTCCGTGGGCGGCACCATAATAACACCCCGGCAGCAGGCTCGCTGTCTGAGTGTTATGTTTGACACCAATCTCTCCTTCACCTCCCATATACAATCTCTTGCCCGCTCTTGCCGCCTACACCTAAAGAACATCTCTAGAATCCGCCCTTTTCTCACCATGGAAACAACAAAAACCCTCACTGTAGCATTGATCCACTCCCGCCTGGACTACTGCAACGCTCTATTACTTAGCCTCCCCGTTACTCGACTATCCCCTCTCCAGTCCATCCTTAATGCAGCAGCCAGGGTCATCCATCTGGCTAATCGGTACTCGGACGCGTCCGCTCTTCGCCAGTCCTTACACTGGCTGCCCATTCATTATAGGATCCAATTCAAAGTACTGGTTCTCACCCACAAAGCTCTCCACAGTGCAGCACCCCCCTACATCTCCTCCCTCATTTCTATCTATCGGCCTAACCGACTGCTGCGCTCAGCAAACGACTTTCGACTAACCTCTGCACTAATCCGTACCTCCCACTCCCGACTCCAAGACTACTCCCGCGCTGCGCCAATCCTCTGGAATGCTCTACCCCAAGAAATTAGGACTATCCACAATTTGCATGGTTTAAGGCGCTCCCTCAAAACACATCTGTTCAGAGCGGCCTATCACATTCACTAATCAAAGTCATTCTATGTGTGTGTGTGTGTAGCCCATTCACTATCTCCATCCATCCCTCACTCCCTCAAGATGGCTGGACCATCATTGTAAATGCACCATTGTATATACACACCTGTACTTTGTATCTCCCCCACCTCATTGTAAATTGTAAGCTCTCACGAGCAGGGTCTTCTTATTTTGCTTTAATTATTATATTGTTAACGTTGTTACTTATGACTTGTGTTTTGAAACTGTTAAACTGTAAAGCGCTGCGGAATATGATGGCGCTATATAAATAAAGATTATTATTATTATACCCCGGGACTTCAGCATTGCCCCACTTCTGACACCACCAGCTTACTGAGGAAGGGACCTTGCCTCCTGTGACCCCACTCTACCACCGCCGGCCCTCAGGTAAGGTACCTTAAATTCGGACGATAAGACGGACCCCCATCTTATAAAAATCTTTTTTTTTTTTTTGCTATTTTCCACCCCAAAATTTGGGGTGCGTCCTTTGGTCCACTGCGTCTTATAGTCCGAAAAATATGGTACTTTGGATCTGTAAATTGGCCATACTAGAGATTACTGCAATTTTTTTTTTTAATTTTTTTAACACTGACCTGAGGTCACATGAAAACCAGTTAATGTGCACTAGCACAGACTAATATCGGGTAGGCGTGTTAAACCACTCATTTAAATGTACCCTGTGTCAGATAAAAAACACTTACATCTAGCTCTGTCTCCTCTTCCGGAAGGCCCAAAAGACCTTTCAGCTCATCATCCTCCCCAGCTTTATCATCTCCCTTCAAAGCCGATGGAAGTGTTTGAGGTTTCTCTCGAAGCGTGTACATTCGTGTTGAAGCACCAAAGGAAACAGTGGAGTCAATAGGGATCTGTTGGGGCTTGTGTGCTTCTAAGCGAATATGGCCAAGGAAAGTACCATGGGCTGGAGAATAAAAAAGGAACAGTTATTCAATCCTCAATGAAATTGTAACACTAAGAAGTATAATTATGGAAATCACAGGATTGATACATGTAGACATGTTAATTATATGCAGTGTATAAAAGTAGACATATCAAAGGCTCAAAATTAAATTCAACTAAATTAATAGAAACATTAGATTCAGAACAAAATCTTATTGAGCATATACATACTGCTGTTGAGGTCTATGAGAAAGACTCGTTTCAAGTGCTTGTGATAGACTAGGGCTGAATGGACTCTGGAGCAAGACTGATGGTCGATTGTGAAGTCGCACATATCTGGATTTCTCCCAAACAAGTAGTATTTCTTCTCATCAATAATTAATTTCTGAAGAAAGTGAGACAGAAAAAAAAACCCACATTAAAAAGCTGACAGATCTCACTATAATTTGGTCTAGATACAAGAACTTTGTCCCAACCAGGAAGAAGTTTAGAGCCGCCTTAAAAGATTAAAATATACAAGTCACCATGTCTTGATGGGAAACACTTTTCTAACTATCTCCACTTGTTACATGGCCTGCGAGTCCACTGATGGCTGAAAAAACGTCTCTGAAGCATGCTGCTCAGCAGGCACAAGAAAGGGCCTCCTGCATGCGTGAGCAGAGTAGGCCATAGACTTTCTAATAAAAGAAGATTTCACAGTCAGGTCAATAGAACTGGCACATAGCAAGTAAGTGTGTCCGGTACTGTGGATACAATATTTTGGAAATGTATTTTGGAGTAGATGAATGAAAACTAACATAAAATGCCATAACAGCCTGGGTTTATGAAGAATCTAACCTGTTACATTAATATGATCTCCTTCTTTTAGGAACTAATCTCTAGACTTGATGATGATACGTTGCTGCATGTCATATCCTGATTTTCTGCAGCAGTTGATAGTGTCTCACATTAAACGTTGGTATATAAAATAAGAATGCGTAGACTGTGGGAAGAAATGTGAAAGTGATTGAATACGTCAATGATAGAAAACAGAGAAGGTGGTTGTTAAAGGGGTTGTCTGCTTTAAATTGTGTGCTGTGGGGCCACATCAATAGACGAGAAGGCTCAGTCAACACATGTATATGGAGCAGGGTCATGCCCACTAGACGGGCCCTAGCCAGGAGTATGTGTTATATCGGCCAGGGACGTCTAGTGGGCGTGGCCTTACTCCATCCAATAGTATTGAGCTCTATAAAAGTGTATGGTGTATGTATAACTCATACACACCCTACAGTCCTGGGTCGGATACAGACAAATCCCCGCAGCACACAGTGCGTGCGCAGGGGGGATTCATAAGGCTGCAATCACACAGAGACCTTGGGTATTTCCATGTCTGTTTCTCGCTCCTCCTCTTCCCAGAGCTATAACTTTTTTATTTTTCTGTAAATCTAGCCATGAGGACTTGTTTTTTTGGTGGACAAGTTGTCAAGGTTAAAACCAAACATGTATAGGTTTTTTTTTTTTTTTTTTTTTGTTTTTTTTTTATTTAAGGGAAAAAAAATCCCAAAGTTGTAAAATGTAAAAAAAAAAAAAAAAAAAAAAAAAAAAAGGGCCATTTTCTGAGACCCATAGTGTCTCTATTTTTCAGGATCTGGGGCTTGGTGAGGGCTTAGTTTTTTGCACGCCAAGCTGACGTTTTTGTTAATACCATTTTGGGGTAGATACGAGGTTTTGATCGCCTGTTAACCCCTTACTGCCAGATGACGGAATAGTACGTCATCTGGCAGTATCCCCCGCTTTGAGGTGGGCTCCGGCGGTGAGCCCACCTCAAAGCCGCGACATGTAAGCTGTTATAAACAGCTGACATGTGCCCGCAATAGGCGCGAGCGGAAACGCCATCCGCCCGCGCCTATTAACTAGTTAAATCCCGCTGTCAAAGCTGACTGCGGGCATTTAACTAGCGCTTCAGGCCGCCGGGCCGGAAATGAGTGCATCGCCGACCATGTCACGTGATCGGGGGTCGGTGACACGTTGCCATAACAACCTGAGGTCTCCTCGAGACCTCTATGGTTGTTGATGGCAGATTGCTATGAGCGCCACCCTGTGGTCAGCGCTCATAGCAATGCAGTAAATCTGCTACATAGAGGTGATCTATGCATCACCTGTATGTAGCAGAGGCGATCGTGCTATGGCAGCTACTAGCCTCATTGAACCATGCCAAAAGTAAAAGAAAAAAAAGTGTTTAAAAATTTAAAAAAAACAAAAATTTAAATCACCCCCCTTTCGCCCCAATCAAAATAAAAAAAAATAAAAAAATCACGAGATCCAAGATGGCTGCCGCACAGGGATCAGACACATGAGGGAGCTCCACATCCAGAGGAGTCAATCTGTGCCATCCATCCTAAATAGTGCTTCACTAACCATTCTGCTCTGCTCTGGTGGGTGCCCAGTGCCTGGGGGACCAGAAAACAGCAGTTTTAAACTAACTTCTTCAGCCTGAATCGCGGACCCCCTGCTGGAAAAAGTTTCTCCTGTGGCTGGGGATGGTCCCTGCACTCCTTCCCCTCCATCCACCTGTGACAGATCTACAGCGGAGGTCCGGCTGAGGGTGAGTGAACTTCTGGAGCCTCCAGCACATAGCATTTAGAGAGGCCTGCAACCATCATCCATCACTGGGTGGGCCGGCTTTCTGCATCTGTGGTGAAGACCCTGCAGGCAGTAAGATTCCCTCGGGACCAGTCCTCTCCCTACCCATCTGCTGCTTGTTGCACCCGGAGGGGGAGAGAAGGAGGATTGCTGATCGGGTTCTGTGTGATTGCAGGGAGCTGTGTTTCCTCTCCTCCTGTGCAGTTATACAACAGGGGAATTCCTCATATGCTACAGAATCACTGAGCAGCCTGGGGCCTTAGGCCTCTTTCACACTTCAGTTGTGCGACGTCAGTCAAAATCCGCCAAAGTGTGAAAAAAGCGGATCCGCCATTTTCCCATTGATTTGCATTAGTGGCGGATTTTGACGGATGATCGTCCGTTGGAACCGTTTTTTGACGGATCCGCCATAAATTTGGCGTCCATTTTGTATAATGGCCGCCTATGGGTGGCGGATCCGCGGCCATACGTTTTTGACAGAATCCGCCAGCGGATCCGCTGGTCCCATAGAAAATCCATACAAAATGCTAACACTGTCCGGGGTCTCTCTCTCCCCCCCCCACCTCCGTGCCAGACATGCGTACTGCATTTTCCGGGTTGAAAAGTTCATGACGGATCCGTCAAAAAACGGATCAGTTGACATCCGTTTTTGCACTTTAATGGCGGATCCGCTATTTTCACACTTTGGCTGATTTTAACCCCTCTCTGACATTAGACGTACTATCCCGTCCATAAAACCCGTGCCATTCTGCCCATGGACGGGATAGTACGTCATAGGTGATCAGCTGCGCTCCTGAGGGGAGCGCAGCTAATCGCCGCCGGTGTCAGCTGATTATCACAGCTGACACCCGTGACTGTGTCAGGAGCAGTCACGGACCGCTCCGGCACATTAACCCCTAGCACACCGCGATCAAACATGATCGCGGTGTACTGGGGGCACAGGGGAGGATCGCGCAGGGTAGGGGCTCCCTGCGCGCCCCCCTGAGACCCTCAGACCAGCGCGATGTGATCGCGCTGTTCTGAGGGCTTCCTCCCTCCCAGGACCCGGATCCAAGATGGCGCCGGGGTCCTGGAGGGAGGCGGCTTCCTCAGTGCCTGCTGAGAGCAGGCACTGAGAAGCCTGCTGCACTGCCTGAGCGATCGCTGGTGTGACAGTGTGCTGTGCACACTGTCACACCAGCGATTTGATAAAATACAGTGATGTCCCACCCTGGGACAAAGTAAAAAAGTTAAAAAAATAAAAATAAACATTATAAAAAAAAATCCAAAATAAATAAAAAAAAAAAAATATTCCCCAATAAATTCATTTCTTCCTGTAAATAAAAAAACCAAAACAATAAAAGTACACATATTTGGTATCGCCGCGTCCGTAATGACCCCCCCTATAAAACTGTCCCACTAGTTAACCCCTTTAGTGAACCCCTTAAAAAAAAAAAAAAACGAAGCAAAAAAATCAATGCTTTATCATCATACCGCCGAACAAAAAGTGGAATAACGCGCGATCAAAAAGACCGATATAAATAAACATGGTACCGCTGAAAACGTCATCTTGTCCCGCAAAAAATGAGCCGCCATACAGCATCATCAGCGAAAAAATAAAAAAGTTATAGCTCGCAGAATAAAGCGATGCAAAAATAATTATTTTTTATATAAAATTGTTTTTATTCTATAAAAGCGCCAAAACATAAAAAAAAAAGATATAAATGAGGTATCGCCATAATCGTACTGACCCGAAGAATAAAACTGCTTTATCAATTTTACCACACGCGGAACAATAAAAACGCCTCCCCCAAAAGAAATTCATGAATTGCTGATTTTTGTTCATTCTAACCTCCCAAAAATCGAAATAAAAAGCGATCAAAAATGTCACCTGCTCAAAAATGGTACAAATAAAAACGTCAACTCGTCCCGCAAAAAATAAGACCTCACATGACTCTGTGGCCCAAAATATGCAAAAATTATAGCTCTCAAAATGTGGCGATGCAAAAAACTATTTTTGCAATAAAAAGCGTCTTTTAGCGTGACAGCTGCCAATCATAAAAACCCGCTATAAATAGTAAATCAAACCCCCCTTTATCACCCCCTTAGTTAGGGAAAAATAATAAAATTAAAAAAATGTATTTATTTCCATTTTCCCATTAGGGTTAGGGTTGCGGCTAAAGTTAGGGTTAGGGTTGGCGCTAAAGTTAGGATTAGGGTTAGGGTTGGGATTAGGGTGTGTGTTAGGGTTAGGTTTGTGGTTAGGGTTGGGACTAGGGTTAGGGGTGTGTTGGGGTTAGGGTTGGAGTTAGAATTGGGGGGTTTCCGCTGTTTAGGCACATCAGGGGCTCTCCAAATGTGACATGGCGTCTGATCTCAATTCCAGCCAATTCTGCGTTGAAAAAGTCAAACGGTGCTCCTTCACTTCTGAGCTCTGCCATGCGTCCAAACAGTAGTTTATCCCCACATATGGGGTATCAGCGTACTCTGGACCCCAAGAGTTATTGTGCAATTTGTCCTATTTCTTCTGTTACCCTTGGGAAAATAAAAAACTGGGGCGAAAATATCATTTTTGTACAAAAAAAATTATTTTTTTGTTTTTACGGCTGTACATTATAAACTTCTGTGAAGCACTTGGGGCTTCATAGCGCTCACCACACACCTAGATAAGTTCCTTGTGGGGTCTATTTTCCAAAATGGGGTCACTTGTTGGGGATTTCCACTGTTTAGAAGGCGATCAGGGCTCTCCAAATGCGACATGACGCCCCCAGACCATTCCATCAAAGTCTGCAATCCAAAAAAATGTCACTACTTCCCTTCCGAGCCCCAACGTGTACCCATACAGTAGTTTACTCCCAAATATTGGGTATCAGCGTACTCAGGACAAATTGGGCAACAACTTTTGGGGTCCAATTTCTCCTGTTACCCTTGTAAAAATAAAATATTGGGGCGAAAAAATCATTTTTGCAAAAAAAAAAAAAAAAAAAGGATTTTTTATTTTTACGGCTGTGCGTTATAAACTTCTGTGAAGCACTTCGGGGTTCAAAGTGCTCACCACACATCTAGATAAGTTCCTTGTGGGGTCTATTTTCCAAAATGGGGTCACTTGTGGGGGGTTTCCACTGTTTAGGCGCATCAGGGGCTCTCCAAATGCGACATGACGCACCCAGACCATTCCATCAAAGTCTGCAATCCAAAACGTCACTACTTCCCTTCGAAGCCCTGACGTGCGCCCATACAGTAGTTTTCTCCCACATATTGGGTATCAGCGTACTCAGGACAAATTGGACAACAATTTTTGGGGTCCAATTTCTCCTGTTACCCTTGTGAAAATAAAATATTGGGGGCGAAAAAATCATTTTTGTAAAAAAAAAAAAAAAAGATTTTTATTTTTACGGCTGTGCGTTATAAACTTCTGTGAAGCACTTCGGGGTTCAAAGTGCTCACCACACATCTAGATAAGTTCCTTGTGGGGTCTATTTGCCAAAATGGGGTCACTTGTGGGGGTTTCCACTGTTTAGGTGCATCAGGGCTCTCCAAATGTGACATGACCCCCCAGACCATTCCATCAAAGTCTGCAATCCAAAACGTCACTACTTCCCTTCCGAGCCCCGACGTGTGCCCATACAGTAGTTTTCGCCCACATATTGGGTATCAGTGTACTCAGGACAAATTGGACAACAACTTTTGGGTTCCAATTTCTTCTGTTACCCTTGTGAAAATAAAATATTGGGGGCGAAAAAATCATTTTTGTAAAAAAAAAAAAAAAAAAAGATTTTTTATTTTTACGGCTGTGCGTTATAAACTTCTGTGAAGCACTTCGGGGTTCAAAGTGCTCACCACACACCTAGATAAGTTCCTTGTGGGGTCTATTTTCCAAAATGGGGTCACTTGTTGGGGATTTCCACTGTTTAGGCGCATCAGGGGCTCTCCAAATGCGACATGACGCCCCCAGACCATTCCATCAAAGTCTGCAATCCAAAACGTCACTACTTCCCTTCCGAGCCCCAACGTGTACCCATACAGTAGTTTACTCCCAAATATTGGGTATCAGCGTACTCAGGACAAATTGGGCAACAACTTTTGGGGTCCAATTTCTCCTGTTATTTTATTTGTAAAAATAAAATATTGGGGCGAAAAAATCATTTTTGCAAAAAAAAAAAAAAAAAAGATTTTTTATTTTACGGCTGTACGTTATAAACTTTAGTGAAACACCTGGGGGTTCAAAGTTCTCACCACACATCTAGATAAGTTCCTTGAGGGGTCTAGTTTCCAAAATGGTGTCATTTATGGGGGTTTCCACTGTTTAGGCAGATCAGGAGTCTCTCCAAACACGACATGGCGTCCAGCCAATTCTGCGTTGAAAAAGTCAGACGGCGCTCCTTCCCTTCCAAACTCTGCCATGCACCCAAACAGTGGTTTACCCCCACATATGGGTATCAGCGCACTCACGACAAATTGCACAATAACTTTTGGAGTCTTGTTGCCCTTGGAAAAATAAAAATTGGGGTGAAAAGATCATTTTTGTGGAAAAAATATGATTTTTAAATTTTACGGCTCTACGTTATAAACTTGTGTGAAGCACTTGGGGGTTCAAATTACTCATCAAAAATCTAGATAAGTTCCTTAGGGGGTCTAGTTTCCCAAATGGGGTCATTGTGTGGGGGTTTCCACTGTTTAGGCACATCAGGGGCTCTCCAAATGCAACATGGCATCCAATCTCAATTCCAGCCAATTTTGGTTGGAAAAAGTCAAATGGTGCTCCTTCCATTCCGAGCTCTGCCGTGCGCCCAAACAGTGGTTCCCCCCCACATATGGGGTATCAGCGTACTCAGGACAAATTGTACAACAACTTATGTGGTCCAATTTCTCCTGTTACCCTTGGGAAAATAAAAAATTAGTGACTAAAAGATAATTTTTGTGGGAAAAAAATAGTATTTTTTATTTTCATGCCCGGGCATTATAAACTTGTGTGAAGCACTTGGGGGTTCAAAGTGCTCACCAAAGATCTAGATAAGTTCCTTAGGGGGTCTAGTTTCCAAAATGGGGTCACTTGTGGGGGGTGTCCACTGTTTAGGCTCATCTGGGGCACAGCAAATGGAACATGACCCCCATTAACGTCTGCATTCCAAAACGTTACTACTTCCTTTCCAAGCTCTGCCGTGCGCCCAAACAGTTCCCCCCCCCCACATATGGGGTATCAGCGTACTCAGGACAAATTGGACAACAACTTTTGGGGTCCAATTTCCTTGGGAAAATTCAAAAATTTGGGACTAAAAAATCATTTTTGTGGAAAATTTTTTTTTTTTTTTCACACCCAGGCTTTATAAACTTTTGTGAAACACTTGAGGGTTCAAAGTGCTCACAACAGATCTAGATAAGAACCTTAGGGGGTCTAGTTTCCAAAATGGTGTCACTTGTGGGGGGTTTCCACTGTTTAGGCGCATCAGGGGCTCTCCAAACGCGACATGGCATCCAATCTAAAGGGTATGCCACACTAAACAACATCGCTAACGGGATCGCTAAAAAACGTCACTATTTAGCGATCCCGTTAGCGATGTTGTTGTGTGCGGCTTCTGCCAGCGACGAGCTTCCTGCTGTGATCTCGCTCGTCGCTGGAATCGTTCCGGACCCTATTTTATCGTCGGCGCTCCCGCTGGGTAAGTATATATCGCTGAGTGTGGCACCTTTTTTAGCGATTTAGCGGTACTTTTGTAACGCTAAAGTCGTTAAGGAGATCGCTAACCGCGATAGCGTCCTAACGACATCGCTAAATAAAGCCGCTACTAGCGATATTAAAACGATCCCGCTAGCGATCGCAATTAGTATGCGTCTTTATCGTGATCGCTAGCGGGATAGTTTAGTGTGGCAGTACCTTAAATTCCAGCCAATTTTAGTTTGAAAAAGTCAAACGTCGCTCCTTCCCTTACGAGCTCTGCCGTGTGCCCAAACAGTGGTTTTCCCCCACATATGGGGTATTGGCGTACTCAGGAGAAATTGCATAACAACCTTATCTGTCCATTTTCTCCTTTTACCCTTGTAAAAAAAAAAAAGTTTGTAAAATATAATTTTTGTGGCTAAAAAGTAAAATATTCATTTTCCTTCCACGTTGCTTTAGTTACTGTGAAGCACCTGAAGGGTTAATAAACTTCTTGAATGTGGTTTTGAGTACCTTGAGGGTGCAGTTTTTAGAATGGTGTCACTTTTGGGTATTTTCTGCCATATAGACCCCTCAAAGTGACTTCAAATGTGAGGTGGTCCCTAAAAAAAAATGGCTTTGTAAATTTTGCTGTAAAAATGAGAAATCGCTGGTCAACTTTTAACCCTTATAACTTCCTAACAAAAAAAAATTTTGGTTCCAAAATTGTGCTGATGTAAAGTAGACATGTGGGAAATGTTATTTCTTAACTATTTTGTGTGATATATTTCTCTGTTTTAAGGGAATAAAAATTCAAAGTTTGAAAATTGCAAAATTTTAAAAATTTTCGCCATATTTGCGTTTTTTTCAAAAATAAACGCAAGTTATATCGAAGAAATTTTACCACTAACATGAAGTACAATATGTCACAAGAAAACAATCTCAGAATCGCGAAGATCCGTTGAAGCGTTCCAGAGTTATAACCTCATAAAGAGACAGTGGTCAGAATTGTAAAAATTGGCCCGGTCATTAACGTGCAAACCACCCTTGGGGGTGAAGGGGTTAACTGACGCCAAACGACTGAAGTGTGAAAGAGGCCTTAGAGGGACACTGCAGGAGATTTCCTCTACTGTAGCCTGAGCAGTGCTGTGGCCTTTCCCCAATAGTGGCCAGAGAAGCTTGTTAAGAAACGCCAATAACTGTGACTGAGTGAGGGGTTTTGAGAGGATCCAGGCACTGGTTACCTTTGGTGGGGGCAGCTACTGGGACAAAACTTTCTTGACCTCCCACACACCCCCTCCCCGCCAAGAGGGCACATATAAAGCAGGAGACTATCTACTGCAAAAGCCACCTGATCCCATATTTACTATTTCATCCAACATCAGTTAAGTTGGAGATCTGCTGCTATCTGCTACTCATAACTAAAATAGCGCACTGATACAGGCTATAATATACTAACACTCTGGAAACCACTGCTGAGTGGCACCCAGTGCTCTCTTTTATACACAGAAGCCTCTCTTACGGGCTCCTCTTCTAAACTGCTGTGGATACCGGCCCAACTGGGGACCATTTTCAGCCTGTTTACCTTTATGATCTTTTGAGGGGTCCGTATTCCTTAAACCATCTTGGGTCTCCTCAGGACCAATTCTCCATGATGTCCTACCTAAACTACTTAGTTATGTAGGTTCTTGCACTTAAATCTCGACTGAGACGTCTCCCCTCTCCTTACAAGTGCATTTTTATTCATTTTCGATTTCTCTCCATCTACATGGAAAAATTTGTTAATCCCAGTAGCTCCAAGGCAACTAAAACAAGGGCACAGGCCACCAAATCTTCTCCTGAATCACCAGATTCTAACTCTGTCATGTCTAAAGAATCCCTACAAACCATTGCTGACTATCACAAAGCAACTTATGCCAAAAATAGATGCAAGACTACTTTCCTTTCAATCCTCATTGGACTCAATCACATCCCAGTTTCCAACCATTCCACCAAAATTTTGGCAGCAGAACAGCGGATCAGTGATTTGGAGGACACCGTACAGTCCTATGCTACTCAGCTTAAAGATAAGGACCATGTGATAAAGCAGCTCCAAGACAAATTCGATGATCTGGAAAACCGGAGCCGCCGAAACAATCTCCGCGTCATCGGCGTTCCCGAGTCGGTAAAGGATCTCCACCACTTTACTTCCTCCTGGCTCCCACGAGCACTTAATTTGCCTGACCGACCTGGCTCCATGAATGTCGAACGAGCCCACAGACTTGGACCTCCAACTCCAGAAACCAATGCTTGCCCTCGCCCTGTTATTTTTAAGTTACTTAATTTTCAGAACAAAATGCTAATGTTTCGGGCATTTTGGGCTATGTCTGCTGTGAAATATGAGGGACACTCACTTCTTATGTTTCAAGATTATTCTGCTGTGGTGGCAGCCAAGCGCCACACCTTTGCCCCAGTTTGTAAACTTCTGCACGGCAGAGGCTCCCGTTTTGCTCTTCTCTACCCGGCATGTCTGAGGGTGGAACTCCGAGGAAAGACAATGTTTTTTGTTGACCCTAATGAAGCGATGGAGGAGGTGAAGCACTCCTCCAGAGCCTCTTCTCCAGCCACTTGATTTTAATTTCATGGTTTTTTTAATTTTTTTTTCTAGCTGATAAGCTAATCTTTTGGTTTCTACTTAATGCATGTTGTTTGCTATTTTCTACTGCATTATGATTATGGGAGGTCTTAGTTGCAATACTGTTATATAATGTTTATTGTAGTTTCTCTATAGCTTGTGGGTTTGTTGGGGGATGAGGGGGTGGTCTCTTCCTCCCTAGGCACGATTTTTCTTCTGTTTTTCTGGGTGTTAGGGTTTGCTTGCTGGGACAGAGCTTTGCCCAGTTGTTTCTTCTCTGATATTACTCTTTCATGGCCTCAATGTGGCATAGGCTAATATGGCTGACCAATACTGTAGCTCCTCACATTAACCCCTTACTGCCATCGGACGTACCGCGCCCGGGTGTCAGCTGATTATCACAGCTGACACCCATGACTGTGTCAGGAGCGGTCACGGACCGCTCCCGGCACATTAACCCCTTGCACACCGCGATCAAACATGATCGCGGTGTACTGGGGGCACAGGGGAGGATCGCGCAGGGTGGGGGCTCCCTGCGCGCCCCCCTGAGACCCTCAGACCAGCGCAATGTGATCGCGCTGTTCTGAGGGCTTCCTCCCTCCCAGGACCCGGATCCAAGATGGCGCCGGGGTCCTGGAGGGAGGCGGCTTCCTCAGTGCCTGCTGAGAGCAGGCACTGAGAAGCCTGCTGCACTGCCTGAGCGATCGCTGGTGTGACAGAGTGCTGTGCACACTGTCACACCAGCGATCTGATAAAATACTGTGATGTCCCACCCTGGGACAAAGTAAAAAAGTTAAAAAAATAAAAATAAACATGTTTTAAAAAAAAATCCAAAATAAATAAAAAAAAATATATATATTCCCCAATAAATTCACTTCTTCCTGTAAATAAAAAAAACAAAGCAATAAAAGTACACATATTTGGTATCGCCGCGTCCGTAACGACCCCCCCTATAAAATTGTCCCACTAGTTAACCCCTTTAGTGAACCCCTTAAAAAAAAAAAAAAACGAAGCAAAAAAATCAATGCTTTATCATCATACCGCCGAACAAAAAGTGGAATAACACGCGATCAAAAAGACAGATATAAAAAAACATGGTACTGCTGAAAACGTCATCTTGTCCCGCAAAAAACGAGCCGTCATACAGCATCATCAGCGAAAAAATAAAAAAGTTATAGCTCGCAGAATAAAGCGATGCAAAAATAATTATTTTTTTATATAAAATTGTTTTTATTCTATAAAAGCGCCAAAACATGAAAAAAATGATATAAATGAGGTATCGCCATAATCGTACTGACCCGAAGAATAAAACTGCTTTATCAATTTTACCACACGCGGAACGGTATAAACGCCTCCCCCAAAAGAAATTCATGAATTGCTGATTTTTGTTCATTCTAACCTCCCAAAATTCGAAATAAAAAGCGATCAAAAAACGTCACGTGCTCAAAAATGGTACAAATAAAAACGTCAACTCGTCCCGCAAAAAATAAGACCTCACATGACTCTGTGGGCCAAAATATGCAAAAATTATAGCTCTCAAAATGTGATGATGCAAAAACGATTTTTGCAATAAAAAGCGTCTTTTAGCGTGACAGCTGCCAATCATAAAAACCCGCTATAAATAGTAAATCAAACCCCCCTTTATCACCCCCTTAGTAAGGGAAAAATAATAAAATTAAAAAAAGTATTTATTTCCATTTTCCCATTAGGGTTAGGGTTAGGGTTGCGGCTAAAGTTAGGGTTAGGGTTGGCGCTAAAGTTAGGATTAGGGTTAGGGTTGGGATTAGGGGTGTGTTAGGGTTAGGTTTGTGGTTAGGGTTGGGACTAGGGTTAGGGGTGTGTTGGGGTTAGGGTTGGAGTTAGAATTGGGGGGTTTCCGCTGTTTAGGCACATCAGGGGCTCTCCAAATGTGACATGGCGTCTGATCTCAATTCCAGCCAATTCTGCGTTGAAAAAGTCAAACGGTGCTCCTTCACTTCTCAGCTCTGCCATGCATCCAAACAGTAGTTTATCCCCACATATGGGGTATCAGCGTACTCTGGACCCCAAGAGTTATTGTGCAATTTGTCCTATTTCTTCTGCTACCCTTGGGAAAATAAAAAACTGGGGGCGAAAATATCATTTTTGTACAAAAAAAATTATTTTTTTGTTTTTACGGCTGTACATTATAAACTTCTGTGAAGCACTTGGGGCTTCATAGCGCTCACCACACATCTAGATAAGTTCCTTGTGGGGTCTATTTTCCAAAATGGGGTCACTTGTTGGGGATTTCCACTGTTTAGGCGCATCAGGGGCTCTCCAAATGCGACATGACGCCCCCAGACCATTCCATCAAAGTCTGCAATCCAAAACGTCACTACTTCCCTTCCGAGCCCCAACGTGTACCCATACAGTAGTTTTCTCCCACATATTGGATATCAGCGTACTCAGGACAAATTGGACAACAACTTTTGGGGTCCAATTTCTCCTGTTACCCTTGTAAAAATAAAATATTGGGCAAAAAAATCATTTTTGCAAAAAAAAAAAATATTTTTTATTTTTACGGCTGTGCGTTATAAACTTCTGTGAAGCACTTCGGGGTTCAAAGTGCTCACCACACATCTAGACAAGTTCCTTGTGGGGTCTATTTGCCAAAATGGGGTCACTTGTGGGGGGGTTCCACTGTATAGGTGCATCAGGGGCTCTCCAAATGTGACATGACGCCCCCAGACCATTCCATCAAAGTCTGCAATCCAAAACGTCACTACTCCCTTCCGAGCCCTGACGTGCGCCCATACAGTAGTTTTCTCCCACATATTGGGTATCAGCGTACTCAGGACAAATTGGACAACAACTTTTGGGTTCCAATTTCTTCTGTTACCCTTGTGAAAATAAAATATTGGGGACGAAAAAATCATTTTTGTAAAAAAAAAAAAAAAAGATTTTTTATTTACGGCTGTACGTTATAAACTTTAGTGAAACACCTGGGGGTTCAAAGTTCTCACCACACATCTAGATAAGTTCCTTGAGGGGTCTAGTTTCCAAAATGGCGTCATTTATGGGGGTTTCCACTGTTTAGGCAGATCAGGAGCTCTCCAAACACGACATGGCGTCCAGCCAATTCTGCGTTGAAAAAGTCAGACGGCGCTCCTTCCCTTCCAAACTCTGCCATGCACCCAAACAGTGGTTTACCCCCACATATGGGGTATCAGCGCACTCAGGACAAATTGCACAATAACTTTTGGAGTCTTGTTACCCTTGGAAAAATAAAAATTGGGGTGAAAAGATCATTTTTGTGGAAAAAATATGATTTTTAAATTTTACGGCTCTACGTTATAAACTTGTGTGAAGCACTTGGGGGTTCAAATTGCTCACCAAAGATCTAGAAAAGTTCCTTAGGGGTCTAGTTTCCAAAATGGGGTCATTTGTGGGGGGTTTCCACTGTTTAGGCACATCAGGGGCTCTCCAAATGCAACATGGCATCCAATCTCAATTCCAGCCAATTTTGGTTGGAAAAAGTCAAATGGTGCGCCTTCCATTCCGAGCTCTGCCGTGCGCCCAAACAGTGGTTCCCACCCACATATGGGGTATCAGCATACTCAGGACAAATTGGACAACAACTTATGTGGTCCAATTTCTCCTGTTACCCTTGAGAAAATAAAAAATTAGTGACTAAAAGATAATTTTTGTTGGAAAAAAATAGGATTTTTTATTTTCATGCCCGGGCATTATAAACTTGTGTGAAGCACTTGGGAGTTCAAAGTGCTCACCACACATCTAGATAAGTTCATTGTGGGGTCTATTTTCCAAAATGGGGTCACTTGTGGGGGGTTTCCGCTGTTTAGGCTCATCTGGGGCACTGCAAACGGAACATGACCCCCATCAACGTCTGCATTCCAAAACGTTACTACTTCCTTTCCAAGCCCTGCCGTGCACCCAAACAGTTCCCCCCCCCCCCCCCACATATGGGGTATCAGCGTACTCAGGACAAATTGGACAACAACTTTTGGGGTCCAATTTCCTTGGGAAAATTCAAAAATTTGGGACTAAAAAATCATTTTTGTGGAAAATTGTTTTTTTTTTTTTTTCACACCCAGGCATTATAAGCTTTTGTGAAACACTTGGGGGTTCAAAGTGCTCAGATCTAGATCTAGATAAGTACCTTAGGGGGTCTAGTTTCCAAAATGGTGTCACTTGTGGGGGCTTCCACTGTTTAGGTGCATCAGAGGTTCTCCAAACGCGACATGGTGTCCAATCTCAATTCCAGCCAATTTTAGTTTGAAAAAGTCAAACGGCGCTCCTTCCCTTACGAGCTCTGCCGTGTGCCCAAACAGTGGTTTTCCCCCACATATTGGGTATTGGCGTACTCAGGAGAAATTGCATAACAACCTTATCTGTCCATTTTCTCCTTTTACCCTTGTGAAAATAAAAAGTTTGTAAAAGATCATTTTTGTGGCTAAAAAGTTAAATATTCATTTTTTCCTTCCACGTTGCTTTAGTTCCTGTGAAGCACCTGAAGGGTTAATAATCTTCTTGAATGTGGTTTTGAGTACCTTGAGGGGTGCAGTTTTTAGAATGGTGTCACTTTTGGGTATTTTCTGCCATATAAACCCCTCAAAGTGACTTCAAATGAGAGGTGGTCCCTAAAAAAAATGGCTTTGTAAATTTTGTTGTAAAAATGAGAAATCGCTGGTCAACTTTTAACCCTTATAACTTCCTAACAAAAAAAAATTTTGGTTCCAAAATTGTGCTGATGTAAAGTAGACATGTGGGAAATGTTATTTCTTAACTATTTTGTGTGATATATTTCTCTGTTTTAAGGGAATAAAAATTCAAAGTTTGAAAATTGCAAAATTTTAAAAATTTTCGCCATATTTGCGTTTTTTCAAAAATAAACGCAAGTTATATCGAAGAAATTTTACTTCTAACGTGAAGTACAATATGTCACGAGAAAACAATCTCAGAATCGCGAAGATCCGTTGAAGCGTTCCAGAGTTATAACCTCATAAAGAGACAGTGGTCAGAATTGTAAAAATTGGCACGGTCATTAACGTGCAAACCACCCTTGGGGGTTAAGGGGTTAAAGGGAATCTGTCACCCCAAAATAGCCATATCAGATAAAGATATGGCTGAATAGTGCATCCCATAACTAAGCTAACGGTGGGTATCATATATCATGATACCCCCATTTTCATATCAAAATACCTTTTTAAAGTTGGTGATTGTATGTGTCAATCACTGCAGTCAGGTCAGGAGGGCAGCGGTTTTCATGTCCTCCCCCGCTCCTCGTCATCTGTTGCGTTACGCCGTCTGTGGATACCACAGACTGCGTTAGGTTCCCGCAATTGCGCAATTCAAAATCTGGCCCGGAGCATGCGCAGTATGCTTTGCCCAACAGTGGGCAAAGCATAAAATGACTAAAGCGCATGCGCTAGTCTTTCCTTGCCCCGGAAGTCGTCCAAGGCAAGCAGTAATTTCCGGGGCAAGGAAAGACTAGCGCATGCGCTGTAGTCATTTTATGCTTTGCCCACTGTTGGTATTCACAGACGGCGTAACGCAACAGATGACGAGGAGCGGGGGCGGGGGAGAACATGAAAACCGCCGCCTTCCTGACCTGACTGCAGTGATTGACACATACAATCACCAACTTTAAAAAGGTATTTTGATATGAAAACGGGGGTATCATGATATATGATACCCACCGTTAGCTTAGTTATGGGACGCACTATTCAGCCATATCTTTATCTGATATGGCTATTTTGGGGTGACAGATTCCCTTTAATGTAGACTCTCAAATTGTTATCTTGGAACGTGGCTGGGCTTAATACTCCGGTGAAACGCAGGAAAGTTTTAGACCATGTTACCCGTATACGCCCACACATTGTGTTTTTGCAGGAAACTCACTGGATTTGTGGGAAATATCCTCCGCTCCGTAACAAGCATTACCTGGACTGCATAAAGGCTTCTTTTTCAAGGAAGAAATGTGGGGTTGCCGTCCTGTTCCATAGAGACCTTGAATACTCCATTCAAGATGTGGTGAGAGACAAGGCGGGACGATATTTGCTGATTAGGATCCTTGCTGAGCAGAGGGAATACTGCCTTATTAATGTTTACGCACCAAATGAGGCTAGCCCTTCCTTTTTTTTCTAAGCTTGTAGAAGTCATCCATAGCTGGCATCCTACTATTTTATTAGGTGGGGATTTAAATCCTCTTCACAATATCTTTTTACATAGGTCTACCCCACCGCCTGCATTCCTCTCCCCAGTTGGAATGATTCCAATCTTATTAGATAGGCTTGATTTATTGGATTCCTGGAGATGCTGCCATTCTACGGAAAAAGAATATGCGTTTTACTCTAGGGTTCACGATGTACACACTCGCATTGGTTACTGGCTAAGATCAACCCATCTCTTCTCATCTTTAAAATCGGTTGAGATTCTTCCAATGGTTATTTCAGATCACTCTCCTGTCTTACTTACCCTAAACCTCCCCACAAGGAAAACTCTCTCCTTTCGTTGGCGTTTTCCCTCATATCTTTATACGTAGGATGATTTAAAAAAAATCACTCAAACCTATAGAGATTTCCGGCTACACAATACCTCCTCATTCAAGGAGGTTTACCTCACTGCTAAACGTAATCTAGACACCTTACTGCATGAACAAGCGCATAACCAACTTTGCCTACCAATGTAAAAGCTTCTTTCGTTGGGGGAATAAACCTGGGCGCCTTTTGGCATCACTAATGAAACCCTTCAAAACGGCTACTAAAATCACCATCAAACATCCTAATGGTTCCATTATCCGTGACCCAGTTCAAATATGAGCGGTTTTCAGAGATTTTTAGGCAGATCTCTATGGCCTACCCAACGATTCTCAGGAGGAAGGCTATAATTTCCTTTATAAGATTGATCCACCATAACTTTCCATCTCTCAAAGAAAAAATTTAAATGAGCCTATCTCTCCTGGGTAAGTTGGATTGGTCATCCAGTCTCTTAAATTGCTTAAAGCCCCTGGCCCGGACGGTTACTCAGCAGAATTCTGTAAAATATTGCGACCATTACCTATACCCCACCTTACCTCTCTTTTTAACCATATTATAGATTCAAGTTCCCTTCCTGACACCACTCCTCAGTCCTCAATTTGGCTCCATGGTATTTAGTCATCCCCTTTCTCAATTTTCAGAGGTACGAGGCAGGGATGTCCTTCATCCCCCTTATTATTTAATATTGCCATAGACCCTCTAGATATCTGGAGATAATTCCTTCCTTTGAGGGAATTGGGATAGGCCACCTTACACTCAAGTCCTTGGCATTCGCTGACGACACACTACTCATGATAGCCAATCCTACGAAGTCCATTCCTTTCATAATGGAGGCTTTCCATGAGTTTGGAGAAATCTCGGGATTCCGCATAAATTTTAACAAATCTAAAGGGTATGCCACACTAAACAATATCGCTAACGGGATCGCTAAAAAACGTCACTATTTAGCGATCCTGTTAGCGATGTTGTTCAGTGCGGCAGCTTCCAGCGACGAGCTTCCTGCTGTGATCTCGCTCGTCGCTGGAATCGTTCCGGACCCTATTTTCTCGTCGGCGCTCCCGCTGGGTAAGTATCTAATCGCTGTGTGGCACCTTTTCTTAGCGATTTAGCGGTACTTTTGTACCGCTAAAGTCGTTAAGAAGATCGCTAACGGCGATAGCGTCGTTAACTATATCGCTAAATGCGGCAGCATTTAGCGATATAGAAACAATCCCGCTAGCGATCGCATTAGTATGCGTCGTTATTGTGATCGCTAGCGGGATTGTTTAGTGTGGCAGTACCTTTAGGCTTTAAAGATCTTCAGGGATGATCGACAGAAGTGGCCCTTCCCTTTTCCATTTCAGTGGGGGCATGGTTCTTTACGATATCTTGGTATTCTTCTACCCTCCAACCCACATACTATTTACCAACTTAATATCCGACCTTTAATATCTGCCATTACTTGGGAAATACAATCTTGGACGTCTTTTAAATTATCTTTTGCGGGTAAAGCTCACCTCATTAAAATGGTTTCTTTTCCTAAAATACTCTTCCCTTTACAAACTCTACCTATTCTATTATCTAAAGCTGACGATCAACTCCTAAGATTTTTCAACAATTTATATGGGGCTCGAGGGGGAGATCTAGGATCAGTATTTTTAAATTGCAACAAGCTAAATCTTTGGGGGCCTCAATTTTCCAAATTTAAGATTGTATAGCGTTGCAGCCATTTTCAGACATTCTATTGATTGGATTTGGGCCCATACTAAATTTACCAACACCCCATTAGATGAAGCAATGTCTGGACCCATCAGTCTTCCTGCCTTACTACATATACAACAAAATAGAGTTCACACTGCAATCAGGGATAATCCTCTGCTATGGTCCAAGGTATTGGCATGGCATCATGCTAGAAGGATCAGCGGATTAGACCCTTACACCTCAGTTTTTCTTCCCTTTCAAGGCACCCTTTTTTTTGGAAGGCAGACCACTAGTGCTGAGGGAGAGAGGGTGCAAACTGGACTGCGATCTTCTGACAACTGCTCAATGTCCTCTTTCTCTAGAGGGTATTTTCTCCAAATATTCAATCTAGTGGGTAATATTTTATTACTACTCAGATTAAGCATTACGTTGACTCGGTCCGAGGCATACCAGACAGTGTAAGAACCTGTCCTCTCCATCTGATCTCCCTTGGCGCTCGTGTAGGAGTTTTTTCGCTAAGTCTTATCTATAAATCAATCAAACCTTCTACTTCATGGTCAGATTCTTCACCAGGCCCGGGCAGATGGGTATCACAACTATCTAATTATAGACTGACTGATCTTTTGAAAGCCACTCTACGTTTAAACTCTTAATTGCCATATGACAGCTACTCAACTATGGCCCTCATGATTTTCCATAGGGCTTACATCTCCCCGGAGGTCAAAGCTAGGATGTCTCTATCGGCTAATCCCTCTTATCCCAAATGTTTACACTCTCCAGCTGACATCTTGCATTGTCTCTGGGATTGTCCGAGGATACAGGAGGTTTGGGAAATGCTTCTTCGCCATCTCACCAACACCTTTAACATTCGTTTTACATTATCTCCGGAATGGGCGTTATTTAATATTCTCCCACGGAATCATCTGCTTGGACTCTCTGCTCAGCAACAATGTTTTTAACTATTTGGGCGGCGGCTACCCGCAAGAGTATTCTGCATTTGTGGGTACAGGACGCAACCCCTTCACTAAATCTAAATTCTTCGAAGGTAACATATTTGTTTAAAATGGATTGGATTGAGTCCATACTTCATAAAGAAAGTCATACGGAACGTTTTTTCCTCACATGGTGCTTCTTTACTGATCTGCAGACACTATTGGTGCGTCAAGCATTACATGGTTGCTTTCAATTCACCGATTGGTATATGAGAGCTTATATCTGGTAACACACCTATTAGGCTTACCTGATTAAACCTAAGGGTTTCAGACGTGCCTGGAGGGGGAGATGGGGTAGGGACTGACTATTAGGCCGGCGTCACACTGTCAGGCACACTGCACTGCACTTGCTCACTGAGCCAGTGCGTGTGTCCTAAGTGAACAAACTGTGCACAACGATACCTGTATAGTAGAACCGCAGCAGAGAAGATGTGTGCTTCTGAGGACACAGGACCTTCCGCACCATGTGACTGCCAAGGGGCGGAGCCAGCACACGTCTCTCAGAGGCAGCAGTATCAGGTAGAGAATGTTTCAGGCCGAAGGACCTGCAGGCACGTGACTGCCTAGGGGCGTGGCCTAAGCTCCAGAGATCTAGGAGGTAAAGGAAAACTCCTAGAAGGGTAACTACGAAATAAAGTTACCAAGGGGCATAGACAGAATGGATAGTCAGGATAGCCAGGTCATACACATAGAGGGCGACGAAGTACAAAAGGAGCAGGCAGAGAATAACCAGAACACAGCCAAGGGGTCATACACAGACAGAGCAACGCAGTACAAAAAGGGACAGGCAAAACTCGTAACAGGGACACAGCCAAATCAGAACCAAGCAAGCATAAAATGTAGCACAGGCACAAAGCACTGGCACAAGCACAGGGTCAGACACACTCAGCCAAAGGTCAGAGTATAAACGACAAAGGCTGGCTTCACAGTGAGGCTATAAAAAGCCTCCCAGGACCCAGAAAGAGGCCAACCAAGTTAACCCCGCGACTACCTGATCCAAGAACCCAGTAAACCATGACAGTACCCCCTTCTTAATGGGGGGCCTCTGGACCCCCAGGTTTCCCAGGATTCCGAGCATGGAATGCCCGAACCAGACGGTCAGCGTGTACCGATCTGGCCGGCACCCAAGACCGGTCCTCTGGACCGTACCCCCTCCAATGCACCAGGTACTGTAAGGACCGCCGGGAGTCTACAATATGTTGTACCTCATATTCCATGTGCCCATCAACCAAGACTGGGGAGGGAACAGCAGCTGGTTCTTCTACTACCGATCCCAAGGGTTTTAGCAAGGATCTGTGGAATACGTTATGGAGTTTCAAAGCGGGGGGAGGCGAAGACGATACACCACAGGATTAATTACCTCAATGATCTCATAGGGACCTATGAACTTGTTTGGCGGAGGGTAGACAAAGACTTATGTTTCGCGTGGAGAGCCACACCTTGTCTCCACACTGCAACACCTGACCAGGGTTCCTTTTTTTATCTGCAAAACGCTTATAAGTCTCCTGAGCCCTGAACATATTCAACCGAACTTTTGACCACAGATCCCTGATTCGGTTAACACAGTCCTCAGCTCCTGGACAGCCCGAATCTAAACGTGAGAATTCACCAAAATGAGGGTTCAAACCATAATTAATAAAAAACGGTGACCTACCGGTAGATTGATTGGTACGGTTGTTGAAGGCGAACTCCGCTAACGGTAGGGCATCACACCAGTCGCTTTGCAGAGTAGAAACCAAACATCGAAGAATTTGTTCAAGCGACTGGTTGGTGCGCTCCGTCTGCCCGTTACTCTCTGGGTGGTAGCCTGAGGAAAAGGACAAAGATATCCCCAACCTTTTGCAAAAAGCCCGCCAAAACTTGGCCACAAATTGTGCCCCTCTGTCAGATACAATATTCATAGGTACCCCATGTAACCGCACAATCTGTGCGAGGAAATGCTTAGCGAGAGTCTCTGCAGAAGGTAGACTTGCCATAGGTACAAAATGCGCTAACTTAGAAAACCTGTCAACAACTACCCAGATAACCGTGTTACCCCGAGAAGAAGGAAGGTTGGTAATGAAGTCCATGGACAAGTGGGTCCATGGCCTTCCTGGAATTGGCAAAGGCACCAATTCCCCGGCCGGCCGGCTGGCAATGAGAGCTCTTAGAACGAGCGCATACCCCACACGCAGCGACATGCTTCTTAATATCTAAAGCCATCAAAGGCCACCAAAAAACTCTAGCCACTGCCTCTCGTGTGGCAGAAATGCCTGGGTGAGCACTCAGTTTTGAATCATGGAACTCCCGCAGGAGCCTGGTGCGTAACTGCTGAGGAACTAACAATTTGTT
>JARQOD010000002.1:405791326-405870009 GCA_033576555.1 Oophaga sylvatica
GGATGCACATCCAGTTGAGCTTTGTGCTGGCGTCGGCAGGCCTCTCATCCCCATGGACCCAGTCACAGTCAAAACCTCTGCAACTGTGGTTGTTATGCCCCTTGTCCCTGGGTATAAAGGTTGTACAACCTAATGGTGGTGGTTTAACCTTACAGGTTCCCTTTAATTCTTCCAAATACATTAGATAAAAGTTGGTCAAGAACACTGACTTCAGCTGGATGGGCTGACCATAACCTGTATATTGGCCCCTGTCACGGAAACATGGATTGTGAGGATTGAATTTATGTAACAGATCCTTTGTTCTGCAGGCAGATAAGCTTACTCTGCTTTCCTCATAGAAATGCAAGAACGCTCGGCTGAGCATTTAAGTGAATGAGAGATTTGGGAGATATAACATTCTGGGAACAGGTATCTAAAGCTGTGTCGAGACCTTTACAAGGACATAACATTGGTTCAGATTGGCCACATTTGTTCAGTGACACTAGAAGAAGTAAGAACGATCTTTCTTAATATATTCTGGAAACGTTTTTCATGGAAAGATTTTTTGTGGACTAGCGACTGTAGTCTGTAGACTGTAGTCGCTATTAAAACAACCAATTTATTTCCATACAATAACAGTTTGTAAAAATGATTATTTGCAAAACTTCTGACGATTATTCTTTCGTTGAAATAATCCTTTTTGATCAATTTTATACTAATGGGTATGGCTACATTAAGTGATAGCGATCCAGCAAACATTGTAACCCAACAAATCTTCTCTTAAGTCTGTACAATATTCTCAGGAATAGAGATAATCCTCTTGCAAGCGTGACTACTTGAGAAAGGTCCATCTACATTCCTGATGTTGTCTGTGACATTGAAGAAGTGTAAATAATGAATAAAGGCTGCGAACAGCAAAGTAAGTGCAGATAAAGCCAACAGCACTCAAGTATAAAATGGACGTCTCATATACAGTAATTGCATTGTTGTCAGGGATCTCAGTTACACTCTAGGGACAATTAGCTGCTGAGCTGGTGTATCAATTCTTTACATGATGCCATCTAGAAAAGCTACTAAAATACACTGAAATTACTACGCAAAACAGAAAACATATGTTCAACTGAAAGTATTTTCCAACATTTAAAAAACATGTATGTAGGTTCATACAGATAGCAAAGGTTGGTAAAGTATATACACTGTTAATTTAAAGATGCCCTTTTTTGTTCCATGTTCATAAACATGTGGGTTGCTCTATGAGCATGTGGCTTTCAATCCCATAAAATATGGGCAAATGAATGGAATTGTTCCATATTAGAACAAAACAGCCTAGAAGATCAACGGTCTAGCTTCTATGAACCCAAGGATTTATTTCTGGAGAAGTTCAATGTGGTTTATCATTTTGGCTCCCATGTCAGTGAAAAGGAGCATTACATATGGGTTCATCAAAGTGGGAGCCACTTTTGTCATTGGCAATTATTATCTCCTCACAGAGAGGGGTCTTGAATGGCTGCAATGTCCATATGCCCAAATCGTCAGCATGAAAAAAGGATATTTGTGGTGCTGTGTGCTGAATGAATAAAGACGTCAGTCCAGAGATGGGTGGATGAAAGATATTCGTGGTTCACTCAACTATAATATACAGTTGTGCTCAAAAGTTTACATACACCGGCAGAATTTTTGCTTTCTTGACTTTTTTTCAGAAAATATGAATGATAACCCCAAAACTTTTTTTTACTCATGGTTAGTGGTTGGGTGAAGCCATTTATTATGAAACTACTGTGTTTTCTCTTTATAAATCATAAAGACAACCCAAAACATCCAAATGACCACTATCAAAAGTTTACATGCCCCATTTCTTAATACCGTGTATTGCCCCCTCTAAAATCAATGACAGCTTGAAGTCTTTTGTGGTAGTTGTGGATAAAGTTCTTTATTTTCTCAGATGGTAAAGCTGCCCACTCTTCTTGGCAAAAAGTCTCCAGTTCCTGTAAATTCCTGGGCTGTCTAGCATGAAATGCATGCTTGAGATCTCCCCAGAGTGGCTCAATGAAATTGAGGTCAGGAGACTGAGATGCCCACTCACTCCAGAACCTTCATTTTGATTGCAAATTTTCCTCTAGTATTTGCTGATAACTTGCTGGATTCATTTTTACTTCAACTTTGACCAAGTTTCCTGTGCCTTTGCAGTTCACACATCCCCAAAACATCAGCGATCCACCTCCATGCTTTATAGTAGGAATGGCGTTCCTTTCATCATAGGCCTTGTTGACCTCTCTCCAAATGTAACATTTATGGTTATGGTAAAAAAAAATCAATTTTGGTCTCATCACTCCAAATTACCTTGTTCCTGAAGTTTTGAGGCTTGTCTCTGTACTGTTTTGTGTATTGTAGGCGAGATACTATGTGGCATTTGCGCAGTAATGGCTTTCTCCTGGTGACTCGACGATGCAGCCCATTTTTCTTCAAGTGCCTCCTTATTGTGCGTCTTGAAACAGCCACACCGCTAGTTTTCAGAGAGTCCAGTATTTCAGCTAATGTTTTTTGTGGTTTTTCTTTGCATCCTGAACAATTTTCCTGGCAGTTGTGGTTGAAAATTTTGTTGGTCTACCTGACCGTGGTTTAGTTTTTACAGAGCCCCTGATTTTCCATTTCTTAATCACAGTTTGAACGCTGCTGACTGGCATTATCAATTACTTGGATTTCTTTTTGTATCACTTTGCTGTTTCATACAGTTAAACTACCTTTTCCCTTAGATCTATTGACAATTCTTTTGCTTTCCACATGATTCACAATCCAGAAATGTCTATAGCAGGATGAAAGATGCAAGAGTCTGTCTGGATCCAAGAAACTCACTCAGCTTTTATGCACACACACTGATTACAAGCAAACAGATCACATGTGAGGATGTTACTGTGGGGCCCTTGAGGGTTCAGTAACCACAGAGGCACTGCATCTCAGCCATAGATGTGGTATTTCAACTTTCAGGTAAGGTGGAGACATTATACCTGGCTCTGGCAACACTGCATCCATTACACACACTAGCTGAGTTCGTCTAGCAAGCCTGCAGCTAGCAAAGGGTGTTAGATGGTGGGTGGAGCTTCTGGGTCAGAGCAGGAGTTAGGGGGAAGTTATAGGACAGTTCCCCCTTGGGGGAGGAAGGAGATAGATGTGTTTAAAGCCCCCGTCTCACAAAGCGATCTCGCTAGCGAGATCGCTGCTGAGTCACTAGTTTTGTGACGCAGCAGCGATGTCCCCAGCGATATCGTTGTGTGTGACATTCAGCGACGATCAGCCCCCCTGCTGGGTATCGCTGATCGTCGCTGAATGTCCTGAACTTTTTTTGATCGCTGGTCTCCCGCTGGCAGGCACGCATCGCTGCGTGTGACAGGCAGGAGACCAGCGATCCGCTGGTAACCAAGGTACACAGCGGGTTTCCAGGCGCGGGGCCTGGAAACCCGATGTGTACCTTGGTTACCAGCTCCCTGCATCAGGGCGCTGGTATCCAAGGTGCACTGCGGGTAACTAAGCGATGTTACCCGCAGTGTCGCTGTGCTGATCGCTGCCTGAGCTGCCTGTTTGGCAGCTCAGCACCGATCATGTAGCGATACTGATCGTTGTCGGGATCGCTGGTGTATCGCTATGTGAGACCTGGGCTTTAGACAGCTCTCCCATAGGCACACAAAGCTATATCAAAAAATTATTAGAATGAAAATTAATAAAATAATTTATAAATTAATTTGAATATTAATTTGAGATACAGCCAAGAAAATAGGATGGCAAACCATGTGCAAAGACCACACTGAGAGATGGTGAGATGGTCAAATGGAGGGATGCAAGAGTATAAAATAAAATCAAAAATAGAAAAAAATAAAAAAAAATATATATATTTTTTAATTATTGTTAAAAAATAATAAATAATAAAAATATAATAAATATTACAAAAAATGAACATGAAATTGATATAAAAAGGATTTTATTGACATATAGCCCAATACAAATGCAACAATAATGAATATGTGTAGAATAATAATACAATTGAAACACTCCACTCATGAAATAGATGACCAAGGCAAAAATGGGTGTAACCAGGAGATTTGTTCACAAAAGCACTAATATCAATGGGTAAAAATAAGGTGCAGGTGTGCAAAAATAAACACGAATGCTGCAAACAGATGATGAACCACAAAATATAAATGTGTGCACCCAAGTTAATAATAAAATCTAAATATAAAAATAGATGATAAACAACAATAGTGCCACTATGTGCAAAAATTCACAAATAAATGAATAAAAATGTGCAAAAAAACAAATCAAGGCACATGATAAAAATGTAACATCTTTCAGCATGACTGGTTTGGCAGTGGATCAGTAATGGTGTGGGGTGGCATTTGTTTGGAGGGCCACACAGCCCTCCATGTGCTCGCCAGAGGTAGCCTGACTGCCATTAGGTACCAAGATGAGATCCTCAGACCCCTTGTGAGACCATATGCTGGTGCGGTTGGCCCTGGTTCCTCCTAATGCAGGACAATGCCAGACCTCATGTGGCTGGAGTGTGTCAGCTGTTACTGCAAGATGAAGGCATTGAAGCTATGAACTGGCCTGCCTGTTCCCCAGACCTGAATCCGATTGAGAACATCTGGACAGCATGTCTCGCTCCTTCCACCAACGTCACGTTGCACCACAGACTGTCCAGGAGTTGACGGATGCTTTAGTCCAGGTCTGGGAGGAGATCCCTCAGAACATCCGCAACCTCATCAGGAGCATGCCCAGGCGTTTGTGGGGAGCTCATACAGGCACGTGGAGACCACACACAATACTGAGCATCATTTTGACTTGTTTCCACTGTAATTTTGTCTTGTTTTGATTTTCATTTTGACTTGTTTCCACTTTCATTTTGGGGGTCTCTTCAAATCCAGGCCTCCATTGGTTCAAAAATTTGATTTCCATTGATGATTTTTGTGTGATTATGTTACAGTGGATCGCCAGCCAGGGCAGTGGGGTACTCGGTACCGGGCCAATTTTTAAAGGGGCAGTGTCACAGCGGCAGTGACCCGGTCCGTGGCCCTGGGCGTCCAATAAAAGGGGTATATTTACAAGGGATAATAAAGAGTTTGTTATAAGGTGTTCGTGACGCCACCTGTGGTTCCTGGTCAGGGGTGACCAGCACTGCAGTGCAGATCGTCTGAGACAGATGGTGTGATGCAGCAGAGTTGGAATAGCTCTCCACAGGCAGAGCTTATTGTCCCAGGGCAGAGAAAGATGTAGTAGGGAGTAGTGGTGCAGGTAGATGTAGCAGTGTGGAGTAGGTGCTGCAGGAAGAACTTGAGGAGACAGTCAGATGCAGTTTCCAAAGCTTTAGTTACAGTTCAGGTGCATGCTTGGTGCCACGTCCTACAGGTAAGGGAATCCAGCCAACTCCCAGGTAGATGGAGAACACCAGTCAAAAGCTTCCTGTCAGTATATGCCTTCCTTGGCCGTATCACTGTGCTGATTCCTGCTCCTACTTCCTTCCCAGCACCTCACAAACCAGTGTCCCAGTCCGGTAGCTGTGAATCCTGTCGGACAACGTGACCCAGGCGTTTCCTTGATTCTATATAGCTTTCCTTCCCGGAGAAGATGATTGTGGTTGTTGGCTGTGACCCCTAAAATTGTCACAGCTGTCGGCTTGCTAGCTGAGTCCTGTTGTACGCTCCACTAGGCTAGGGACCGAGTCCCTTCTGTGACCTGGATTCTCCCAGCTGACGTCCGTCAGCCTGGAATGAGCCCCACAAGTAGCCTTCTGCTCAGCCGTGCCTCTGAGAAATCCCTTTGCCTACAGGGAACCTTCTTTTCTGTCTTTCTATCTGTGAGCAGCTCCTCAGGACCTGGAGCCTGCTGCACGTTTCTATCTCTTCCCGCCTCCCCTACGGGAGGGCTGCCTAAGCACGTCCTTCCTCTTCTTCCCCTACGGGAAGACTCTCTCTCACTTCCCTCTACACTCCTGCTCTAACCCACAAGCTCCACCCACCATCTAACACCAGGGGCGGACACTGACAGCTTGATGCCCCTGTGCAAGAAATGTGTCTGGGCCCCCTTCCTTTTATGGCGACAAAGCTACATATATATATATATATAGTCACACACACATGCATGTATATATATTACATAGACTCCTTTATTATGTATATTGCTGTCCCTTTTACAGTGCCCTCTCTTATGTACAGTACCGTCCCTTACATATTGGATTATATAGAGCCCTGTTTTTTATTACATACTGTCCTCTCTTGTTAGCTGTATAATGCAATGATGGCTGATTGAGCATGGGAAAGCTTCCTTTCTAATGGAGGAGCTGATGGACTGGTAATCTGGTCACCGGCTCCTCGATCAGCAGTAATTTTATATCTATATGTAATAAAAGAGGGCGCTGTGAATAACAAAATTAACAAGAATACACTATGTAAGAGACAGCACTATACATAACAGCAGAGGAAGCTATATAATAAGGGACGGCACCATATATAACTAGAGAGGATGGTACGTAATAAGGGACGGTGTTATATATAATAAAAGAGGAAACTATGTAACTAAGGATGGTGTTATACAGAATTAGTGAATACACTATATACTAAGGGACTGTGTTAGACATGATAAATTATGTCTTCCTCCACCTCCCCCTGTTCCTAAGGCCATTATAAGTCCCCCTTCTTCCCTTCCCAATCCCCCACACCCCTCATTGTCCTCCTCCCCCCACATCCCATTATTGTCCTCTCCCTACCCCATCATTGCCCTCTTCACCACCTCCATCATTGCCTTCTACCCCACCATCTTTGCTTTCTCCCCTGCCCTCTCATCATTGCCCATTCCACTACCTTCATCATTTCCTCCTCCCCCACCACCCCATTATTGCCCTTTCCACCACCACCATCATTGCATTCTCCCCCCACCACCCATCATCATTTCTTTTTCCCACCACCCCATCTGTAAGGTTCTATGTATATATTTCTGAAACTCAGTTTGTTCGTCAGCCATTTTACTTTCTGTCTTGCTGCAGCTATCTTGCCCTCAGTCAAAATGGAGTTTCCAGCTTGCATGTTCCCGCCCTGATTCTCTCCTTTGCTTCTTAAGCAGCCACAGCTGAGCAATCAGTGCTTCAGAATCTAGCCTGCAGTGAACCTGTGACTTGACTCCTGTAAGCCTTGGACCTTGTACTCCAGCTATTCCTACTGAGGAACTCTGAAGCACTTGTGGACTCTGAACCCTGCTCTTTGAAAGACCCACGTTTGCATGGACTTACGGTAACAGAGAAGAAGATCCTGAATCTGTATTGGAGAGTGATTGCTGAGCTTGGATTACACTGGCCTGCTGTGTCTCCTGTTTCTGTGTCTGCAAACTGTGTGACTATTTCTGCCAACTTGTATGAAGTAATACAGGACTTTTCTATATCAAACCTGTGACTCCTGTGTTTTCATCGCACCCAAGCACAAGACGCTATATGAACTGTACTACATACATTACAAGATTCTGAAGCCAAAACGTTAGTGTCTGCTGGGTCTGGAAGGCTGTGTCTGCTGTACTGTGGATATCAGACGTCCGGTTGTACTTTCTGTGATGACAGTGGTTGTGACTTCTCACAACCATTCCAGGTGAGCAATTCCCTTAAGTTTTTTTCTTTTTGCAGTGTTACCACAGGTAAACACTATTGTTTTTTTTTTTCCTTTCTTTTCTCTTTTTTGTCTGCTGTAACTCTGGATATCAGATGTCTGGTTGAAACTTTCTGTGATGATAGTGGTTGTGACTCCTCACAACCATTCCAGTAATCCTGTCTTAAAAGATCTGGAAAATGGAGGCCCGCATAAAGGAACTTTGCGGAGTGACTGATAATATCCTTGCAGATTTGCAGAATATAAAGACCCGTTTTACAAATCTACAGGACCTCAATAATCACAATTTGCAAGTGGTTGGACAGACTACCCAGGATTTGCGAGCCAGGATTGAGGTTCTAGAGGGGCGAGTCCAGGCTCCTGCCGTAGCCCCGAGTGCTGGGATTCCCAAGTTGCCCCCTTTTCGTTTTGGCGGTGAACGTGAGAAATTCAGGGATTTATTAATCAATGCAATCTTTTTTTTTCTGCACATGCTTCACAATTTCCCACTGAACGATCTAAGGTGCTTACTATAATTATGTTGCTTACCAACAAGGCTTTAATGTGGGCAAACCCTCTGATTGAGACTGAGGATGATTGTTTGAATCACCTTGATGATTTTATTTCAGCCATGGGCAGGTGTTTGATGACCCCAATCGAGGTGCAACAGCTGAAGCAGCCATGTTAGCTTTGCGCCAAGGTAAGCACTCGGTAGCTGAATATGCCTTGGATTTCAGGAGATGGGCCCTTGATACCACCTGGGACAGTTCCGCCAAAAAATCTATTTTTCGAAAGGGGTTATCTCCACTGATTAAGGATGAACTTGCTCGTGCCGACCCTCCCACTGCGTTAGGTGACTTTATTAACTACTGCATCCGTATTGATACTCGTCTGACTGAACGCAGGCAAGAGAGATGGTTCGAAAGCAATCGTACTAACCTTTTCCTACCTTCCTCTCCAGCTAAGGAACCTTTGAGTAGGATTACACGGGAACCTGAACCTGAACCCATGCAGGTAGACTCTTTACAACGACGGGTTAGTGATGCACGCAAGGAACATCGTTTTAAGGAGAATCTATGTTTCTATTGTGGTAAGTCAGGGCACTTCATTAAAAAACTGCCCCAGCCGTTCTCGTAAGACTACTGCAGCACTCATTCATTGTGAGTGTTGCGAGAGGGGATCTGTCAGGTCCGAGCCTCAGGCTCCAGAGAGATCTGCAGCAACAGATCTTGATTTCTCGGACTTAAACTCCGTTACCTCTGAGGACGTTGACTGTGTAAACGCTGCCATTTTTCAAGTTTCCTCAGCGGTGTCCCAGCTGAGTTGTAAGAAAAACAATTCTCATTGCTTTCTTTCCATCAAACTCTGGGTTGACTCAGCTTGGGTGTCTAGCTCTGCTATGATCGACTCAGGGGCAAGTGGAAATTTTATGGATGTCTCCTTTGCTCTGAAACAGGGAATACGTTCAGTGAAGAAGGCTACTCCAGTACAGATGGAAACTGTGGATGGCTCCCTGCTGACCTCTGGACCAGTGGATCAGGAAACAGAGCCTTTGAGGGTTCTTATGGGTAAAGATCATCAAGAGAAACTGTCCTTTATGCTTATCTCTTCTCCCCACTTTCCCATTATTCTAGGGCTACCATGGCTGCAGGCTCGGAATCCTACCATTAACTGGGAGACCAAGGAATTACACTTTCCAGAGAAACAGATGAGTCCAAAAGTTTCAGCTTGCTCTGTTCCTAAAGGAATCATGTCAGTCCCTGAACTACCAGCTGTATACCAGGACTATGTGGATTTATGTGACAAGAAGAACGCTGACCAGCTTCCTCCTCACCGTCCATATGATTGTCCAATTGAATTATTGCCTGGAGCAGAGATACCTTTTGGTAAGATCTACCCCCTGGCGGGGCCCGAGCTAAAGGCTTTAAAGGATTACATAGATGAAAATCTAGCCAAGGGCTTCATACGCCCCTCTTCATCTCCTGCAGGTGCACCCATCTTCTTTGTAAAGAAGAAAGATGGATCTCTGAGACCATGCGTAGACTATAGGGAACTCAATAAGGTTACTATTAGAAACCGTTATCCATTGCCTTTAATCCCTGAGTTATTGGAGAGAGTGCGACATGCCAAAATTTTTTCTAAACTAGATCTTCGTGGGGCCTATAACTTAGTCCGTATTAGACCTGGGGATGAATGGAAGACTGCATTCAGGTCACGCTATGGACACTTTGAATATCTAGTTATGCCTTTTGGTCTGAGCACCGCCCCAGCCACTTTCCAACACTTGGTGAATGACATCTTCAGGGATCTCCTAGATACATTGTGGTAATTTATTTGGATGATATTCTAATTTTTTCTAACTCCACAGAGGAACATCATGGACATGTGAGAATGGTCTTGGAACGTCTAAGACAAAATCATCTTTACATCAAACTTGAAAAGTGTGAATTCCATAGGACCGAAATTCAATTTCTGGGGTATGTACTGTCTACACAAGGAATTAGTATGGATGGAAGCAAAACCCAAGCCATCAAGGATTGGCCAAGTCCTAGAAATGTGAAGGAGGTACAGCGCTTCATCGGGTTTGCCAACTTCTATAGACGTTTCATTAGAAATTTCTCTGAGGTAGTGTCACCTATCACTCAACTTACCCGGAAAGAGTCTAGGTTTTCCTGGACTCCCCAAGCCCAGGAAGCATTTTCCCGTCTAAAAGATAAATTTACCACTGCACCTATCCTAGTACATCCCAACCCCGAGCTTGCCTTCATAATAGAGGTGGATGCTTCAGACTGTGCCGTTGGAGCTATACTCTCTCAGAGAACAGGTGAGAAGAATGTCTTGCATCCCTGTGCCTTCTTTTCCCAGCAGTTGTCTTCGGCTGAGAGGAACTACGATGTGGGCAATAGAGAGTTGTTGGCCATTATTGCCGCCTTCAAAGAATGGAGACACCTTCTTCAGGGAGCTGCACAGCAAATAGTCGTCCTGACAGACCATCGTAACCTTGAGTTTATCAGGTCGGCTAAGTGCCTGACTCCTCGCCAGGCTCGCTGGAATCTTTTCTTAAACCAATTTAATTTTATCATCTCTTATAGACCAGGATCGCGCAATGGAAAGGCTGATGCACTCTCTAGGATTTACTCAGCAGAGACACGTCCAATTACTCCTCCTAAGACTATTCTTCCTGACTCTAGATTCCTAGGAGTAATTCATAATCAAGACCTACTTAAGGACATCAAGGAAGCATACCATGCGGATTCCTTTTTGGCACAACCCCCAAGGGACGTAAGTCTTGTCTTTAAGAATGGTGTGTGGATTCAGGGACAACGTCTGTATATTCCTGAAACAGTCAGATTAAGAGTATTGCAACTCATTCCCGATTCCAAGATAGCTGGGCATAGAGGAATTCTAAAGACACAGGAATTTCTTTCTCGTTTCTTTTGGTGGCCCACTTGCAGGAAGGATGTTTTGAATTATGTCACTTCTTGTGAGGTCTGTGCAAGATGCAAAACACCTCGCTCCTCACCAACTGGTCTGTTACAGCCTCTTCCCACCCCGTCCCGCCCGTGGGGATCCATTTCTATGGACTTCATTGTGGAGTTACCAACCTCTCAGGGGAAGAACACCATTCTAGTGGTGGTTGACCGTCTAACAAAGGCAGCTCATTTTATCCCTTGTGTCGGCTTACCCACTGCAAAACAGACATCAGATTTGATGATTAAAGATGTGTTTCGCTTACATGGAGTACCGGATGAGGTTATTTCGGATCGAGGGGTGCAATTCACTTCTAGGTTTTGGCAAAATTTCTGTGCAGCATTGGACATTAAAGTAAACCTTTCTTCTGCTTTTCATCCCCAGACTAATGGACAAACCGAACGAACCAATCAAACCCTGGAGCAGTATCTCCGCTGCTTTATCTGCCACCTACAGGATGATTGGGTGGATCTACTTCCATTAGCTGAGTTCTCGTATAACAACTCTCAGAGTGCCTCCACTAAACAGTCTCCTTTTTACTCTAATCTAGGTTATCATCCTAACATTCTACCACGATTTCCCATAGAAACGCCTTTACCAGTAGTGGCTGAAAGAATCACGTCTTTACAGAAGAATATGGATCTTCTAAAAGAAAATCTGGAATCGGCTCAAGAAAGGTACAAGAAAGCAGCAGATAAATTTCGTAAACCTGCACCAGCTTTCAAGGTAGGAGACTTGGTCTGGCTGTCAACCAGAAATCTTAAGTTAAGGATTCCATTGTCTAAGTTGGGACATAAGTACATTGGACCCTATAAAATCAGTAAAATTATAAGTGCCGTTGCTTGTCGTCTTCAACTGCCCAGAACTATGAGAATCCACCCTGTCTTTCATGTATCCCTACTAAAGGCTGCGACACCCAATACGTTTCCTGGACGTTCCTCTCCTTGCCCTGACCCAGTGCTAGTCGATGGTCAGGAAGAATTTGTGGTGGAAAGGATTTTAGATTCCAGGTTGTATAGAAATCAGTTACAATATCTGATTAAATGGCAGGGCTACCCAGTGGAGGACAACTCATGGGAACCGGTCAATAACGTTAATGCTCCTCGCTTGCTCCGTCAGTTTCATCAGAGGTACCCACACAAGCCTGGTCTGAGGTCATCCGGAGGTTGTCCTTAAGGGGGAGTAATGTAAGGTTCTATGTATATATTCCTGAAACTCAGTTTGTTCGTCAGCCATTTTACTTTCTGTCTTGCTGCAGCTATCTTGCCCTCAGTCAAAATGGAGTTTCCAGCTTGCATGTTCCCGCCCTGATTCTCTCCTTTGCTTCTTAAGCAGCCACAGCTGAGCAATCAGTGCTTCAGAATCTAGCCTGCAGTGAACCTGTGACTTGACTCCTGTAAGCCTTGGACCTTGTGCTCCAGCTATTCCTACTGAGGAACTCTGAAGCACTTGTGGACTCTGAACCCTGCTCTTTGAAAGACCCACGTTTGCATGGACTTACGGTAACAGAGAAGAAGATCCTGAATCTGTATTGGAGAGTGATTGCTGAGCTTGGATTACACTGGCCTGCTGTGTCTCCTGTTTCTGTGTCTGCAAACTGTGTGACTATTTCTGCCAACTTGTATGAAGTAATACAGGACTTTTCTATATCAAACCTGTGACTCCTGTGTTTTCATCGCACCCAAGCACAAGACGCTATATGAACTGTACTACATACATTACACCATCATTGCCTTTTCCCCTACCACCCCATCATTGCCTTCTCCATCTCCGCGTCATTGCCTTCTCCCCATCACCCCATCATTGCCTTCTCCCCATCACCCCATCATTGCCTTCTCCCCATCACTCCCATTATTGCCTTCTCCCCATCACCCCATCATTGCCTTTTCCCATCACCCATCATTGCTTTTTCCCCATCACCTCATCATTGTTTTTTCCCCATCATTGCTTTTTCCCCCATCATTGCCTTTTCCCCATCACCCCAACATTGCTTTTCCCATCATTGCTTTTTCCCCATCAGTCCCATCATTGCCTTTTCCCAATCATTGCTTTTTCCCATCATTGCTTTTTCCCATCACTGCTTTTTCCCCATCACTCCCATCATTGCCTTTTCCCAATCATTGCTTTTCCCCATCACTGCCTTTCCCCCATCATTGCCTTTTCCCCATCATTGCTTTTTCCCCATCACCCATCATTTTTTTTTCCCTATCATTGCTTTTTCCCCATCACCCCATCATTGCCTTTTCCCCATCACCCCATCATTGCTTTTTCCTCATCACTCCCATCTTTGCCTTTTCCCCATCATTGCTTTTCCCATCACTGCATTTTCCCCATCATTGCCTTTTCCCCATCACCCCATCATTACTTTTTCCCCATCATTGCTTTTTCCCTTCACCCCATCATTGCCTTCTCCCCTACCACCCCATCATTGCCTTCTCCATCTCCGCGTCATTGCCTTCTCCCCATCACCCCATCATTGCCTTCTCCCCATCACCCCATCATTGCCTTCTCCCCATCACTCCCATCATTGCCTTCTCCCCATCACCCCATCATTTCCTTTTCCCATCACCCATCATTGCTTTTTCCCCATCACCTCATCATTGTTTTTTCCCCATCATTGCTTTTTCCCCCATCATTGCCTTTTCCCCATCACCCCAACATTGCTTTTCCCATCATTGCTTTTTCCCCATCAGTCCCATCATTGCCTTTTCCCCATCATTGCTTTTTCCCATCATTGCTTTTTCCCATCACTGCTTTTTCCCCATCACTCCCATCATTGCCTTTTCCCAATCATTGCTTTTCCCCATCACTGCCTTTTCCCCATCATTGCCTTTTCCCCATCATTGCTTTTTCCCCATCACCCATCATTATTTTTTCCCTATCATTGCTTTTTCCCCATCACCCCATCATTTCCTTTTCCCCATCACCCCATCATTGCTTTTTCCTTACCACTCCCATCTTTGCCTTTTCCCCATCATTGCTTTTCCCATCACTGCATTTTCCCCATCATTGCCTTTTCCCCATCACCCCATCATTACTTTTTCCCCATCATTGCTTTTTCCCTTCACCCCATCATTGCCTTTTCCCCATCACTCCCATCATTGCTTTTCCCCATCACCCCATCATTGCTTTTTACTCATCACCCCATCATTGCGTTTTCCCATCATTGCTTTTTCTCTATCACCCATCATTGCTTTTCTGTTATGCTTAGGTGCTGAGAGACAGGAGCAAATACTGCAAAGCCCACAGACCCAGAGAGCTGGAACCTAATGGGTTGCCATTCCTTAACTAACCCGCACCAACTAGAAGTAGCCGTTGAGCGTACCTACGTTGATCCTAGACCCTCGCACAGCCGAAGTTAGCTTACACATGAAGATAGAAAGAGGAAAGCTAACTGCCCCGGAGTAATAGCCCCAAGAAATAGGAAGCTCCCAAACCAAATATGTCAGTTAAACATAGAGAAAGAAACGAACACAGACGAAATAGAATAACAAATGCTGGGGCCAAATCTGTCTAAAATAAACGACAGAGGAGAATTCGTCATGCAACCAGAAAAACCATAATAAAATACCAGCCTCTGATTGCAAAAAACCTGAGACCACACGATCTCGACCACCTACAGATACTCTGGTTGACACACAGTACCAGCAAATAAAAAATACAATGAACAGAGAACAAGTGCAAATACAAAATGAAAGTAAGGGCAGCACAAGCCCCAAAGGGGACTCGGCTGAAGTCCAAGCAAGACTGCAAAAGCAAGGAAATCCAACCACAGAAAAAAAAACGAGAAACGCACTTACCTGAATGATAGCAGGAAAGCAAGCTGAAATTCCAACAAAGATGAAAGCAATATATACCGGACGAGGATCATAAAGGATCAGTCACTATACAAGCCAGGTCATCTCCACCTGAACTCCATTCCTTAAATTGGATCAAGAAATCCCCCAGCAACCATGGAGGGAAACATCAGCTCGAAGTCGTCTCCAAGACATTCACAACACTTTTCCCCATCATTGCTTTTCCATCATTGCTTTTTCCCATCCATGCTTTTTCCCATCACTCCCATCATTGCCTTTCCCAATCATTGCTTTTCCCCATCACTGCCTTTTCCCCATCATTGCCTTTTCCCCATCATTGCTTTTTCCCCATCACCATCATTATTTTTTCCCTATAATTGCTTTTTCCCCATCACCCCATCATGCCTTTTCCCCATCACCCCATCATTGCTTTTTCCTCATCACTCCATCTTTGCCTTTTCCCCATCATTGCTTTTCCCATCACTGCATTGTCCCATCATTGCCTTTTCCCATCACCCCATCATTACTTTTTCCCCATCATTGCTTTTTCCCTTACCCCATCATGCCTTTTCCCCATCACCCCACATTGCTTTTTCCCATCACCCCATCATTGCTTTTTACTCCATCACCCCATCATTGCGTTTCCCATCATGCTTTTTCCTCATCACCCATCATGCCTTTTCTGTTATGCTTAGGTAGCTGAGGAGGACAGGAGCAAAATACTGGCAAAGCAGCAAGACACAAGAGGCTGGAACCTAATGGGTTGCAGATTCCTAAACTAACCGCACAACTAGAAGTAGCCGTGGAGCGTACCTACGTTGATCTAGACGCCTCGCACAGCCGGAGAGTTAGCTACACATGAAGATAGAAAGAGGAAGCTAACTGCCCCGGAGTAAGCCCCAAGAAATAGGAAGCCCCCAAACAAGTAATGTCAGTTAAACAAGAGAAAAACACGAACACAGACAGAAAATAGAATAAACAAATGCTGGGGCCCAAATCTGTCTAGAAAGTAAAGTACAGGAGAGAAATTCTGTCTGCAACCCAGAAAACCATAATAAAAATACAGCACTTCTGATTGCAAAAAACCTGAGACCACACGATCTCGACCACCTAATCAGATCTTGGTGTGACACACAGCTACCCAGCAATAAAAATATCAATGGAACAGAGAACAAGTGCAAATACAAAATGAGAAGTAAGGGCAGCACAAGCCCCAAAGGGGACTCGGCTGAAGTCCAAGGCAAACTGCAAGAAGCAAGGGAAATCCAACCACAAAAAAAAAAACAGACATCATTGCTTTTCCCATCACTGCTTTTTCCCATCACTCCCATCATTGCCTTTTCCCAATCATTGCTTTTCCCCATCACTGCCTTTTCCCCATCATTGCCTTTTCCCCATCATTGCTTTTTCCCCATCACCCATCATTATTTTTCCCTATAATTGCTTTTTCCCCATCACCCCATCATTGCCTTTTCCCCATCACCCCATCATTGCTTTTTCCTCATCACTCCCATCTTTGCCTTTTCCCCATCATTGCTTTTCCCATCACTGCATTGTCCCCATCATTGCCTTTTCCCCATCACCCCATCATTACTTTTTCCCCATCATTGCTTTTTCCCTTCACCCCATCATTGCCTTTTCCCCATCACCCCATCATTGCTTTTTCCCCATCACCCCATCATTGCTTTTTACTCCATCACCCCATCATTGCGTTTTCCCATCATTGCTTTTTCCTCATCACCCCATCATTGCCTTTTCTGTTATGCTTAGGTAGCTGAGGAGGACAGGAGCAAAATACTGGCAAAGCAGCAAGACACCAGAGAGGCTGGAACCTAATGGGTTGCAGATTCCTAAACTAACCGCACAACTAGAAGTAGCCGTGGAGCGTACCTACGTTGATCCTAGACGCCTCGGCACAGCCGGAGAGTTAGCTACACATGAAGATAGAAAGAGGAAAGCTAACTGCCCCGGAGTAAAGCCCCCAAAGAAATAGGAAGCCCCCAAACAAGTAATGTCAGTTAAACAAGAGAAAAACACGAACACAGACAGAAAATAGAATAAACAAATGCTGGGGCCCAAATCTGTCTAGAAAGTAAAGTACAGGAGAGAAATTCTGTCTGCAACCCAGAAAAACCATAATAAAAATACCAGCACTTCTGATTGCAAAAAACCTGAGACCACACGATCTCGACCACCTATATCAGATCTCTGGTGTGACACACAGCTACCCAGCAAATAAAAATATCAATGGAACAGAGAACAAGTGCAAATACAAAATGAGAAGTAAGGGCAGCACAAGCCCCCAAAGGGGACTCGGCTGAAGTCCAAGGCAAGACTGCAAGAAGCAAGGGAAATCCAACCACAGAAAAAAAAACAGAAAGCCACTTATCTGAATGATAGCAGGAAAGCAAGCTGAAATTCCAACAAAGACCCGGAAGCAGCAATTGATTACCGGCGAGGATCATGGGAGTTCAGCTCACTTATATCAAGCCAGTCATCTCCACCTGACACCCATTCCTTAATTGGTTCAATACCATCAGCAACCACCGGAGGGAACATCAGCTCCAAAGTCGTCTCCAAGACATTCACAACACTTTTCCCCATCATTGCTTTTTTCCCATCATTGCTTTTCACCATCACCCCATCATTGCCTTTTCCCCATCATTGCTTTTCCCCATCACTGCCTTTTCCCCATCATTGCTTTTTCCCCATCATTGCTTTTTCCCCATCACCCCATCATTGCCTTTTCCCAACACCCCATCATTGCCTTATCTCCATCATTGCCTTCTCCCCATCATTGCTTTTTCCCCATCACCCCATCATTTCATTTTCCCCATCATTGCTTTTTCCCCATCACCCCATCATTGCTTTTTCCCATCATTGCTTTTCCCCATCATTGCTTTTTCCCATCACATCATCATTGTATTTTCCCCATAACCCCATCATTGCCTTTTCCCCATCACCCCATTATTGCTTTTTCCTCATCACTCCCATCTTTGCCTTTTCCCCATCATTGCTTTTCCCATCACTGCCTTTTCCCCATCATTGCCTTTCCCCATCACCCCATCATTACTTTTTCCACATCATTGCTTTTTCCCTTCACCCCATCATTGCTTTTTCCCCCATCACCCCATCATTGCTTTTTCCCCATCACCCCATCATTGCTTTTTACTCCATCACCCCATCATTGCGTTTTCCCATCATTGCTTTTTCCTCATCACCCCATCATTGCCTTTTCTGTTATGCTTAGGTAGCTGAGGAGGACAGGAGCAAAATTGTTGTGAATGTGTTAGAAATGAATTCTGAGCAGAAGCTCCCTCTGGTGGTTACAAACAGTACTGAACCATTCAATGAAGATTGGCAATCAGGAGTTACCGACTGGTCTTATATAAGGGAGGTTCCCTCCCATCATGGTTGCCGGTGATCAATTGTTCTTGTCTCAACTGTGGTTCCTGGTTCACTTGGAAGCTTGCTGAGTCTTGCCTGCATCTTCTGCTATCAGATAAGATATTTTCTGCTTTTATTTTTGTGCTTGCTTTTTGCATTGTTCCCTGCACTTCTGTGGAGGTCAGCCAGGTCCCCTCCGGGGGCTTGTGCTCCTCTCAGTTTATCTGAGCCACTGTTATTTGTTCATTTGCCTTTTCCAGTTTTTTCAGTGGCTGCGGATTAGTTTTGTGACACCAGAGAACTAATTTAGGTGGTAGAGGTCGTGTGATCTCAGGTGTTTTTGCAATTAGTAGAGTTGGTATTTTTTAGGGTTTTTTTGATTGCAGTAAGTGTCCTTCCTATCCTTTTCTGTCCAGGTAGTTTGGGCCCCAACGTTTGCTCATACTATTTTCTGTCTGTGTCTGTATTTCCTCTTGTCTAACCGCCATTACATGTTTGGGGGCATCCTATGTTCTTTGGGGATCTGCTCCGGGGCAGATAGCTTTCCTCTTTCTTTCTTTCTTTAGGTGTAGTTAACCTCTCAGGCTGTGACGAGGCGTCTAGGACCAACGTAGGAACGCTCCACGGCTGCCTTTAGTTGTGGTGGTTAGTCAGGGTACTGCAATCCAGTAGATTCCAACCTCTCTGGTGTATTGCCGTTTTTGCCAGCTCTCCTCAGCTACCAAATCATAACACAAAATACTGGCAAAGCAGCAAGACACCAGAGAGGCTGGAACCTAATGGGTTGCAGATCCCTAAACTAACCGCACAACTAGAAGTAGCCGTGGAGCGTACCTACGTTGATCCTAGACGCCTCGGCACAGCCGGAGAGTTAGCTACACATGAAGATAGAAAGAGGAAAGCTAACTGCCCCGGAGTAAAGCCCCCAAAGAAATAGGAAGCCCCCAAACAAGTAATGTCGGTTAAACAAGAGAAAAACACGAACACAGACAGAAAATAGAATGAGCAAATGATGGGCCCAAATCTGTTTAGAAAGTAAAGTACAGGAGAGAAATTCTGTCTGCAACCCAGAAAAACCCTAATAAAAATACCAGCACTTCTGATTGCAAAAAACCTGAGACCACACGATCTCGACCACCTATATCAGATCTCTGGTGTGACACACAGATACCCAGCAAATAAAAACATCAATGGAACAGAGAACAAGTGCAAATACAAAATGAGAACAGAGGGCAGCACAAGCCCCCAAAGGGGACTCGGCTGAAGTCCAAGGCAAGACTGCAAGAAGCAAGGGAAATTCAACCACAGAAAAAAAAACAGAAAGCTACTTATCTGAATGAAAGCAGGAAAGCAAGCTGAAATTCCAACAAAGACCTGGAAGCAACAATTGATTACCGGCGAGGATCATGGGAGTTCAGCTCACTTATATCAAGCCAGTCATCTCCACCTGACACCCATTCCTTAATTGGTTCAATACCCTCAGCAACCACCGGAGGGAACATCAGCTCCGAAGTCGTCTCCAAGACATTCACAACACTTTTCCCCATCATTGCTTTTTTCCCATCATTGCTTTTCACCATCACCCCATCATTGCCTTTTCCCCATCATTGCTTTTCCCCATCACTGCCTTTTCCCCATCATTGCTTTTTCCCCATCACCCCATCATTGCTTTTTCCCCATCATTGCTTTTTCCCCATCATTGCTTTTTCCCCATCACCCCATCATTGCCTGTTCCCAACACCCCATCATTGCCTTTTCTCCATCATTGCCTTCTCCCCATCATTGCTTTTCCCCATCATCCCATCATTGCATGTTCCCCATCAATGCTTTTTCCCCATCACCCCATCATTGCTTTTTCCCATCATTGCTTTTCCCCATCATTGCTTTTTCCCCATCACATCATCATTGTTTTTTCCCCATAACCCCATCATTGCGTTTTTCCCCATCACCCCATCATTGCTTTTTCCCATCATTGCTTTTCCCCATCATTGCTTTTTCCCCATCACATCATCATTGTTTTTTCCCCATAACCCCATCATTGCTTTTTTCCCCATCACCCCATCATTGCTTTTTCCCCATCATTGCTTTTTCCCGATCATTGCCTTCTCCCCATCATTGCCTTCTCCCCATCACCTCCATCATGGCCTTTTCCCCATCATTCCCCTCTCCTCCACCTACACACACGCACGCACGCACACACCACCACTCATCTCTACACACAGCACCTCGGCTCTCACCTGTCCGCAGCCGCAGCATTTCTTAATCACAGTTTGAACGCTGCTGACTGGCATTATTGTTGTGAATGGACTTGAAATGAGTTCTGAGTAGAGACTCCCTCTGGTGGTTACAAGCGGTACTGGACTGTCCAGTGAAGATTGTGAGGATTGGGAATCAGGTGTTACTGACTGGTCTTATTTAAGGGAGTCGCCTTCCCATCAGGGTTGCCGGTGATCAATTGTTCTGGTCTCAATCCTTGATTCCTGTTTCCTTAGTAGCCTGCTGTGTCGTGTCTGCATCTCCTGCTAACAGATAAGACATTTTCTTCTTTTTGTTTTTGTGCTTGATTTTTGCATTTTGTCCTGCACTTCTGTGGGGGCCTTCAGGGTTCCCTCCGGGGGCTTTTGCCCTCTCAGTTTAGTTCAGCCACTGATGTTTTGTACATTTGCTTTTTCCAGTTTTTTCAGTGGCTGCTGTTTTGATTTTGTTACACCAGAGAACTAATTTAGGTGGTAGAGGTCGTGTGATCTCAGGTGTTTTTGAAATTAGTAGAGTTGGTGCTTTTCAGGGTTTTTTGGGATTGCAGTAAGTGCCCTTCCTGTCCTTTTCTATTTAGATAGTTTGGGCCCCAACGTTTGCTCATACTATTTTCTGTCTGTGTCAGTATTTCTTCTTGTCTAACCGCCATTACATGTTTGGGGGCTTTCTATGTTCTTTGAGGATCTGCTCCGGGGCAGATAGCTTTCATCTTTCTATCTTTAGGTATAGTTAGTTTCTCAGGCTGTGACGAGGCGTCTAGGACCAACGTAGGAACGCTCCAAGGCTGCCTCTAGTTGTGGTGGTTAGTCAGGGTACTGCAATCTCATAGATTCCAACTGCTCTGGTGTATTGCCTTTTTTACCTGCATTCCTCAGCTACCAAATCATAACAGTATCACCGGCCAACGCGGAACAATGAATCTCAGACATCACACTCTTTTTCCACTGGTCCGGGACAAACAATTTCCCAACAGGGCAGCGCTCGGGCCTATCCTCCTGACACCCCTCCAGAGCCAGTCTCAAATTGGGCGAGATGGCGGAAAGAACTACACCTTCTTTCAAAATAACAGAAGGATCAGATACCTCAGGAGAGTCCGCAAGGAAACTCCTCGAGAGGGCATCCGCCTTAACATTCTTAGTGCCAGGAAGAAAGGAAACCACAAAATTAAAACGTGTGAAAAACAAGGCCCACCTGGCGTGTCTAGGATTAAGTCGCTTGGCAGATTCTAGATAAACCAGATTCTTATGGTCCGTAAGGACCACCACCTGATGTTTGGCTCCCTCCAGCCAATGTCTCCACTCTTCAAAAGCCCACTTCATGGCCAATAACTCCCGATTACCCACGTCATAATTACGTTCAGTAGGAGAAAATTTTCGAGAGAAAAAGGCACAAGGGTTACTTTTAGAGGTCTCTGGATCTCTTTGGGACAAAACGGCACATGCCCCAATTTCAGAGGCATCAACCTCCACCTGAAATGGCAGAGAAACATCAGGCTGCCGTAGAACAGGAGCAGAAGTGAATCTCTGCTTAAGTTCCTGAAATGCAGAGACTGCCTCAGGAGGCCAATTCACCACATCAGAACCCTTTTTGGTCAAATCAGTTAATGGTCAAACTGAGAGAACAAACCAGACATTGGAGACTTATCTAAGATGCTTTGTGTCTGCTGATCAGGATGACTGGGTCTCTTTTTTGCCTTTGGCTGAGTTTGCTCTTAATAATAGGGCTAGCTCTGCCACTTTGATGTCTCCATTTTTCTGTAATTCTGGGTTTCACCCTCGATTTTCTTCAGGACAGACTGAGGCTTCTGCCTGTCCAGGTGTTGACTCTGTTGTGGAGCGTATGCAACAGATTTGGGACCAGGTAGTGGAGAGGTTGTCCCTCTCTCAGGAGAGGACCCAGCGGTTTGCTAACCGGCATAGGACTGATGGTCCTCGGTTTAAAGTGGGGGACTTGGTCTGGTTGTCCTCAAAAAATATTCCTATGAGAGTGGCATCTCCTAAATTTAAGCCTAGGTTCATTGGACCTTATAAGATCATGGAGATTCTTAATCCTGTTTCTTTTCGTTTGCTTCTTCCAGGGACATTTAAGATCCATAACGTGTTCCACAAGTCCTTGTTGAAGAGGTTTGTTGAACCAGTGGTTCCTACTGCTTTGCCTCCTGACCCTGTTTTGTTTGAGGGCAATATGGAGTTTGTGGTTGAGAAAATATTGAATTCTCGTTTTTCTAGACGGAAACTCCAGTATTTGGTTAAGTGGAGAGGTTATGGTCAGGAAGACAATTCTTGGGTGTTTGCTTCGGACATCCATGCTAGGAGACTCATCCGTGCGTATCATAGAACTCATCCTGACCGACCTGGTTGCTCAAGTGAGGGTTCGGTGACCCCTCCTCAAGGGGGGGGTACTGTTGTGAATGGACTTGAAATGAGTTCTGAGCAGAGGCTCCCTCTGGTGGTTACAAGCGGTACTGGACTGTCCAGTGAAGATTGTGAGGATTGGGAATCAGGTGTTACTGACTGGTCTTATTTAAGGGAGTCGCCTTCCCATCAGGGTTGCCGGTGATCAATTGTTCTGGTCTCAATCCTTGATTCCTGTTTCCTTAGTAGCCTGCTGTGTCGTGTCTGCATCTCCTGCTAACAGATAAGACATTTTTTTCTTTTTGTTTTTGTGCTTGATTTTTGCATTTTGTCCTGCACTTCTGTGGGGGCCTTCAGGGTCCCCTCCGGGGGCTTTTGCCCTCTCAGTTTAGTTCAGCCACTGATGTTTTGTACATTTGCTTTTTCCAGTTTTTTCAGTGGCTGCTGTTTTGATTTTGTTACACCAGAGAACTAATTTAGGTGGTAGAGGTCGTGTGATCTCAGGTGTTTTTGAAATTAGTAGAGTTGGTGCTTTTCAGGGTTTTTTGGGATTGCAGTAAGTGCCCTTCCTGTCCTTTTCTATTTAGATAGTTTGGGCCCCAACGTTTGCTCATACTATTTTCTGTCTGTGTCAGTATTTCTTCTTGTCTAACCGCCATTACATGTTTGGGGGCTTTCTATGTTCTTTGGGGATCTGCTCCGGGCAGATAGCTTTCATCTTTCTATCTTTAGGTATAGTTAGTTTCTCAGGCTGTGACGAGGCGTCTAGGACCAACGTAGGAACGCTCCACGGCTGCCTCTAGTTGTGGTGGTTAGTCAGGGTACTGCAATCTCATAGATTCCAACTGCTCTGGTGTATTGCCTTTTTTACCTGCATTCCTCAGCTACCAAATCATAACACATTATCAATTACTTGGATTTCTTTTTGTATCACTTTGCTGTTTTATACAGTTAAACTACCTTTTCCCTTAGATCTATTGACAATTCTTTTGCTTTCCACATGATTCACAATCCAGAAATGTCTGTAGCAGGATGAAAGATGCAAGAGTCTGTCTGGATCCAAGAAACTCACTCAACTTTTATGCACACACACTGATTACAAGCAAACAGATCACATGTGAGGATGTTACTGTGGGGCCCTTGAGGGTTCAGTAACCACAGAGGTACTGCATCTCAGCCATAGATGTGGTATTTCAACTTTCAGGTAAGGTGGAGACATTATACTTGGCTCTGGCAACACTGCATCCATCACACACACTAGCTGAGTTCGTCTAGCAAGCCTGCAGCTAGCAAAGGGTGTTAGATGGTGGGTAGAGCTTCTGGGTCAGAGCAGGAGTTAGGGGGAAGTTATAGGACAGTTCCCTCTTGGGGAGGAAGGAGACAGATGTGTTTAAAGCCCCCGTCTCACACAGCGATCTCGCTAACGAGATCGCTGCTGAGTCACTAGTTTTGTGACGCAGCAGCGATGTCCCCAGCGATTACGCTGTGTGTGACATTCAGCGACGATCAGCCCCTCTGCTGGGTATCGCTGATCGTCGCTGAATGTCCTGGACTTTTTTTTGATCGCTGGTCTCCCGCTGGCAGGCACGCATCGCTGCGTGTGACAGGCAGGAGACCAGCGATCCGCTGGTAACCAAGGTACACAGCGGGTTTCCAGGTGCGGGGCCTGGAAACCCGATGTGTACCTTGGTTACCAGCTCCCTGCATCAGGGCGCTGGTATCCAAGGTACACTGCGGGTAACTAAGCTATGTTACCCGCAGTGTTGCTGTGCTGATCGCTGCCTGAGCTGCCTGTTTGGCAGCTCAGCACCGATCATGTAGCGATACACCAGCAATCCTGATCGTTGTCGGGATCGCTGGTGTATCGCTATGTGAGACCCGGGCTTTAGACAGCTCTCCCATAGGCACACAAAGCTATATCAAAAAATTATTAGAATGAAAATTAATAAAATAATTTATAAATTAATTTGAATATTAATTTGAGATACAGCCAAGAAAATAGGATGGCAAACCATCCGGGTATGTACAAAGACCACACTGAGAGATGGTGAGATGGTCAAATGGAGGGATGCAAGAGTATAAAATAAAATCAAAAATAGAAAAAAATAGAAAAAAATATATATATTTTTTAATTATTGTTAAAAAATAATAAATAATTAAAATATAATAAATATTACAAAAAATGAACATGAAATTGATATAAAAAGGATTTTATTGACATATAGCTCAATACAAATACAACAATAATGAATATGTGTAAAATAATAATACAATTGAAACACTCCACTCATGAAATAGATGACCAAGGCAAAAATGGGTGTAACCAGGAGATTTGTTCACAAAAGCACTAATATCAATGGGTAAAAATAAGGTGCAGGTGTGCAAAAATAAACACAAATGCTGCAAACAGATGATGAACCACAAAATATAAATGTGTGCACCCAAGTTAATAATAAAATCTAAATATAAAACTAGATGATAAACAACAATAGTGCCACTATGTGAAAAAATTCACAAATAAATGAATAAAAGTGTGCAAAAAAACAAATCAAGGCACATGATAAAAATGTAACATCTTTCAGCATGACTGGTTTGGCAGTGGGTCAGTAATGGTGTGGGGTGGCATTTGTTTGGAGGGCCACACAGCCCTCCATGTGCTCGCCAGAGGTAGCCTGACTGCCATTAGGTACCAAGATGAGATCCTCAGACCCCTTGTGAGACCATATGCTGGTGCGGTTGGCCCTGGGTTCCTCCTAATGCAGGACAATGCCAGACCTCATGTGGCTGGTGTGTGTCAGCTGTTACTGCAAGATGAAGGCATTGAAGCTATGAACTGGCCTGCCTGTTCCCCAGACCTGAATCCGATTGAGAACATCTGGGACAGCATGTCTCGCTCCTTCCACCAACGTCACGTTACACCACAGACTGTCCAGGAGTTGACGGATGCTTTAGTCCAGGTCTGGGAGGAGATCCCTCAGAACATCCGCAACCTCATCAGGAGCATGCCCAGGCGTTTGTGGGGAAGTCATACAGGCACGTGGAGACCACACACAATACTGAGCATCATTTTGACTTGTTTCCACTGTAATTTTGTCTTGTTTTGATTTTCATTTTGACTTGTTCCACTTTCATTTTGGGGGTCTCTCCAAATCCAGGCCTCCATTGGTTCAAAAATTTGATTTCCATTGATGATTTTTGTGTGATTATGTAACAGTGGATCGCCAGCCAGGGCAGTGGGGTACTCGGTACCGGGCCGCTTTTTAAAGGGGCAGTGTCACAGCGGCAGTGACCCGGTCTGTGGCCCTGGGCGTCCAATAAAAGGGGTATATTTACAAAGGATAATAAAGAGTTTGTTATAAGGTGTTCGTGACGCCACCTGTGGTTTCTGGTCAGAGGTGACCAGCACTGCAGTGCAGATCGTCTGAGACAGATGGTGTGATGCAGCAGAGTTGGAATAGCTCTCCACAGGCAGAGCTTATTGTCCCAGGGCAGAGAAAGATGTAGTAGGGAGTAGTGGTGCAGGTAGATGTAGCAGTGTGGAGTAGGTGCTGCAGGAAGAACTTGAGGAGACAGTCAGATGCAGTTTCCAAAGCTTTAGTTACAGTTCAGGTGCATGCTTGGTGCCACGTCCTCCAGGTAAGGGAATCCAGCCAACTCCCAGGTAGATGGAGAACACCAGTCAAAAGCTTCCTGTCAGTATATGCCTTCCTTGGCCATCTCACTGTGCTGATTCCTGCTCCTACTTCCTTCCCAGCACCTCACAAACCAGTGTCCCAGTCCGGTAGCTGTGAATCCTGTCGGACAACGTGACCCAGGCGTTTCCTTGATTCTATATAGCTTTCCTTCCCGGAGAAGATGATTGTGGTTGTTGGCTGTGACCCCTAAAGTTGTCACAGCTGTCGGCTTGCTAGCTGAGTCCTGTTGTACGCTCCACTAGGCTAGGGACCGAGTCCCTTCTGTGACCTGGATTCTCCCAGCTGACGTCCGTCAGCCTGGAATGAGCCCCACAAGTAGCCTTCTGCTCAGCCGTGCCTCTGAGAAATCCCTTTGCCTACAGGGAACCTTCTTCTCTGTCTTTCTATCTGTGAGCAGCTCCTCAGGACCTGGAGCCTGCTGCACGTTTCTGTCTCTTCCCGCCTCCCCTACGGGAGGGCTGCCTAAGCACGTCCTTCCTCTTCTTCCCGTACGGGAAGACTCTCTCTCACTTCCCTCTACACTCCTGCTCTAACCCACAAGCTCCACCCACCATCTAACACCAGGGGCGGACACTGACAGCTTGGGGCCCCTGTGCAAGAAATGTGTCTGGGCCCCCTTCCTTTTATGGCGACAAAGCTACATATATATATATATAGTCACACACACATGCATGTATATATATTACATAGACTCCTTTATTATGTATATTGCTGTCCCCTCTTATGTACAGTACCGTCCCTTACATATTGGATTATATAGAGCCCTGTGTTTTATTACATACCGTCCTCTCTTGTTAGCTGTATAATGCAATGATGGCTGATTGAGCATGGGAAAGCTTCCTTTCTAATGGAGGAGCTGATGGACTGGTAATCTGGTCACTGGCTCCTCGATCAGCAGTAATATTATATCTAAAAAGAGAGGGGACTATGTAATAAAAGAGGGCGCTGTGAATAACAAAATTAACAAGAATACACTATGTAAGAGACAGCACTATACATAACAGCAGAGGAAGCTATATAATAAGGGACGGCACCATATATAACTAGAGAGGATGGTACGTAATAAGGGACGGTGTTATATATAATAAAAGAGGAAACTATGTAACTAAGGATGGTGTTATACAGAATTAGTGAGTACACTATATACTAAGGGACTGTGTTAGACATAATAAATTATGTCTTCCTCCACCTCCCCCTGTTCCTAAGGCCATTATAAGTCCCCCTTCTTCCCTTCCCAATCCCCCACACCCCTCATTGTCCTCCTCCCCCCACATCCCATTATTGTCCTCTCCCCACCCCATCATTGCCCTCTTCACCACCTCCATCATTGCCTTCTACCCACCATCTTTACTTTCTCCCTGCCCTCTCATCATTGCCCATTCCACTACCTCCATCATTTCCTCCTCCCCACCACCCCATTATTGCCCTTTCCACCACCACCATCATTGCATTCTCCCCCAACCACCCATCATCATTTCTTTTTCCAACCACCCCATCATTGTCTTCTCCCCTACCACCCCATCATTGCCTTCTCCATCTCCGCGTCATTGCCTTCTCCCCATCACCCCATCATTGCCTTCTCCCCATCACCCCATCATTGCCTTCTCCCCATCACTCCCATCATTGCCTTCTCCCCATCACCCCATCATTGCCTTTTCCCATCACCCATCATTGCTTTTTCCCCATCACCTCATCATTGTTTTTTCCCCATCATTGCTTTTTCCCCCACCATTGCCTTTTCCCCATCACCCCAACATTGCTTTTCCCATCATTGCTTTTTCCCCATCAGTCCCATCATTGCCTTTTCCCATCATTGCTTTTTCCCATCATTGCTTTTTCCCATCACTGCTTTTTTCCCATCACTCCCATCATTGCCTTTACCCCATCATTGCTTTTCCCCATCCCTGCCTTTTCCCCATCATTGCTTTTTCCCCATCACCCATCATTATTTTTTCCCTATCATTGCTTTTTCCCCATCACCCCATCATTGCCTTTTCCCCATCACCCCATCATTGCTTTTTCCTCATCACTCCCATCTTTGCCTTTTCCCCATCATTGCTTTTCCCATCACTGCATTTTCCCATCATTGCCTTTTCCCCATCACCCCATCATTACTTTTTCCCCATCATTGCTTTTTCCCTTCACCCCATCATTGCCTTTTCCCCATCACCCCATCATTGCTTTTTCCCCATCACCCCATCATTGCTTTTTACTCCATCACCCCATCATTGCGTTTTCTCATCATTGCTTTTTCCTCATCACCCCATCATTGCCTTTTCTGTTATGCTTAGGTAGCTGAGGAGGACAGGAGCAAAATACTGGCAAAGCAGCAAGACACCAGAGAGGCTGGAACCTAATGGGTTGCAGATCCCTAAACTAACCGCACAACTAGAAATAGCCGTGGAGCGTACCTACGTTGATCCTAGAGACTCGGCACAGCCGGAGAGTTAGCTACACATGAAGATAGAAAGAGGAAAGCTAACTGCCCCGGAGTAAAGCCCCCAAAGAAATAGGAAGCCCCCAAACATGTAATGTTGGTTAAACAAGAGAAAAACACGAACACAGACAGAAAATAGAATGAGCAAATGCTGGGGCCCAAATCTGTCTAGAAAGTAAAGTGCAGGAGAGAAATTCTGTCTGCAACCCAGAAAAACCATAATAAAAATACCAGCACTTCTGATTGCAAAAAACCTGAGACCACACGATCTCGACCACCTATATCAGATCTCTGGTGTGACACACAGCTACCCAGCAAATAAAAATATCAATGGAACAGAGAACAAGTGCAAATACAAAATGAGAACAGAGGGCAGCACAAGCCCCCAAAGGGGACTCGGCTGAAGTCCAAGGCAAGACTGCAAGAAGCAAGGGAAATCCAACCACAGAAAAAAAAATAGAAAGCCACTTATCTGAATGATAGCAGGAAAGCAAGCTGAAATTCCAACAAAGACCCGGAAGCAGCAATTGATTACCGGCGAGGATCATGGGAGTTCAGCTCACATATCAAGCCAGTCATCTCCACCTGACACCCATTCCTTAATTGGTTCAATACCCTCAGCAACCACCGGAGGGAACATCAGCTCCGAAGTCGTCTCCAAGACATTCACAACACTTTTCCCCATCATTGTTTTTTTCCCATCATTGCTTTTCACCATCACCCCATCATTGCCTTTTCCTCATCATTGCTTTTCCCCATCACTGCCTTTTCCCCATCATTGCTTTTTCCCCATCACCCCATCATTGCTTTTTCCCCATCACCCCATCATTGCTTTTTCCCCATCATTGCTTTTTCCCCATCACCCCATCATTGCCTTTTCCCAACACCCCATCATTGCCTTTTCTCCATCATTGCCTTCTCCCCATCATTGCTTTTTCCCCATCACCCATCATTGCATTTTCCCCATCATTGCTTTTTCCCCATCACCCCATCATTGCTTTTTCCCATCATTGCTTTTCCCCATCATTGCTTTTTCCCCATCACATCATCATTGTTTTTTCCCCATAACCCCATCATTGCTTTTTTCCCCATCACCCCATCATTGCTTTTTCCCCATCATTGCTTTTTCCCGATCATTGCCTTCTCCCCATCATTGCCTTCTCCCCATCACCTCCATCCTGGCCTTTTCCCCATCATTCCCCTCTCCTCCACCTACACACACGCACGCACGCACACACCACCATTCATCTCTACACACAGCACCTCGGCTCTTACCTGTCCGCAGCCGCAGCATCACCGGCGCCCGTGCTTCCTCGCTCTGGCACAGCCGGCCGCTGAATGATGACGTCATCCAGCAGCGCTGCTCTCTGTCAGAGACAGGAAGTGCGGGAACCGGGCAGGAAGGATCCTTGCAGCTCCGCTCCTGCTATTTTCCTTTGCAGGCAGCGGAGCTGTTGGGATCGCACCATGCCCGACGCACATGAGGGCAATCTGGCCATGGGCCCCCAGAGCCTCGGGCCCGGAGAAACCGGCCAGATTGCCCTCATTATTAGCCGCCCTGCAGGGGCCCCCTGGAGCCTCTGGGCCCCGGTGCAGCCGCATCAGTTGAACCGGCGGTATGTCTGCCCATGTCTAACACCCTTTTCTAGCTGCAGACATGCTAGTGGAACTCAGCTAGTGTGTGTGATGGATGTAGTGTTGTCAGAGCCAGGTTTAGTGTCTCCATCTTACCTGAAAGGTGGGATACCAAATTTCTGGCTGAGATGCAGTGCCTCTGGGGCGACTGGACCCTCAGGGGCGCCACAACAGCACATTCAACTTTATACAGAACAAAGAATTCAATGAGAATATTTCATTCATTTAGATCTAGGATGTGCTATTTGAGTGTTCCCTTTATTTTTTTGAGCAGTGTATAAATATGTACATATATTCACTTTAAAGGGAATTTGTCAGCAGGTTTTTGCTACCTCATCTGAGAGCAGCATGATGCAGGCAAAGAAACCCTGAATCCCGTGCTTTATCACTTAGTTTACTGGGTGCAGCAGTTCTTACAGAATCAGAGTTCTTAGATTTAGCAATGCATCAGAGCTAATAAAGCTTCCCCGCCCACATCACAGCTAACCCCACCCACAACAGGCTATGCATGTACATATCTATAGACAGTGAGCTGATAATCACAGGAGGGTCAGATTTGGACCAGTGCTCACAGCAGCCAGCTAGTCACATCTACTATATAATAGTCTAATTCTGTCTGTAACAGAAATCCCACGTCGCTGATTGGTCGCGCCCGGCCGGACGTGACCAATCAGCGACAGGTGCAGTCCAGTCGCGAATTAGCGCAGGATTTGAACCACACATGCCACCGCTATCGTCGGGAGATCAGCAGCGCTAGCCGCTGATCTCCCGACTGTAGCCGTGGGTCATCTCTTGCCGCATGGAGGTCAGCGGCGACGCAGCCAGGAAATGACCGGTGGGAGCCAGTCATCTCCTGGCTGCTCACAGCGGAAGTACCCCGACTGGCGGCCTCCACGTAAACCCCAGCAGCAGCCTCCACGTACACCCCACCAGCAGCAGCCTCTACATACCCCAGCAGCAGCCTCCACATATACCCCACAGCAGCAGCCTCCACATATACCCCAGCAGCAGCCTCCACGTACACCCAGCAGTAGCCTCTATATGCACCCCAGCAGCCTCTATATAAACCCCAGCAGCCTCTATATACACCCCAGAAGCAGCAGCCTCTATATACACCGCAGCAGCCTTTATATACACCCCAGCAGCCTCTATATACACCCCAGAAGCCTCTATATACACCCCAGCAGCAGCCTCTATATACACCCAGCAGCAGCCTCTATATACTCCGCAGCAGCCTCTGTACACACCCCAGCAGCCTCTATATATACCCCAGAAGCCTGTATATACACCCAGAAGCCTCTATATACACCACAGCAGCCTCTATATACACCCCAGCAGCCTCTATATATACCCCAGCAGCCTCTATATACACCCCAGCAGCCTCTATATACTCCCCAGAAGCCTCTATATACACCCCAGGCAGCAGCCTCTAATACACCCAGCAGCCTCTATATACACCCCAGCAGCCTCATATCCAGCAGCCTCTATATACACCCGCAGCCTGTATATACACCCCAGCAGCCTCTATATATACCCCAGCAGCCTCTATATACACCCCAGCAGCCTCTATATAAACCCCAGAAGCCTTTATATACACCCTAGAAGCCTCTATATAAACCCCAGAAGCCATTATATACACCCCAGCAGCAGCCTCTATATACACCCCAGCAGCCTCTCTATACTCCCCAGCAGCCTCTATATATACCCCTGAAGCCTGTATATACAGCCCAGCAGCCTAATTTCGTTCAGTTGTATTAAGTTCTATGAGCAATACCATTTAATGATAATGTATATATTTTACAAGGAAAATCCAGTGTATTCAATGCATTATTCTTAAATCTTCATAAATAAACTGCATACATATTCTAGAATACCCGATGCGTTACAATCGGGCCACCATCTAGTTAATAATAATGTTCTAGTAATAAAACCTTCATTGTAACTAACCAACAGCACATAGCTTGATAAGTAAGATGTCATGCTATCCTCAGATTACATAACAAAAATCTACTGACAGTTTCCCTTTAAGCTCCAGTACAAACAGACCCTTGTTAACCAGTTGACAAGTGCTTCTCACAAAATTAGAATATCACCAAAAAGTTAATTTTTTTCAGTTCTTCATTACAAAAAGTGAAACTCATATATTAGAGTCATTACAAACATTGTGATTTATTTCAAGTGTTTATTTCTGTTAATGATGAGAATTATGGCTTACAGCCAATGAAGACTCAAACATCATTATCTCAGTATAGTAGAACAATTAACAAAAAACACCTGCAAAGGCTTTCTAAGCGTGTAAAAAGGTCCCTTAGTCTTTTTCAGTAGGTTCCACAATCATGGGGAAGACTGCTGATTGACAGATGTCCAGAAGGTAGTCATTGACAAACTCCACAAGGAGGGTAAGCCACAAAAGGTCATTGCTAAAGAAGCTGGCTGTTGACAGAGTGCTGTGTCCAAGAATATTAATGGAAAGTTGAGTGGAAGGAAAAAGTATGGTGGAAAAAGGTGCAGAAGCAAATGGGATAACCGCGGTCTTGAAAGGATTGATAAGAAAAGACCATTCAAAAATTTTGGGGAGATTCACAAGGAGTGGACTGCTGCTGGAGTCATTGCTTCAAGAGCCACCACACACAGACATGTCCAGGACATAGGCTACATCTCCAGGACAAGTGTCATATTTTTTGTGTCAACCCACTGATAACCAATAGACAACGCCAGAAGCGTCTTACCTGGGCCAAGGAGGAAAAGAAATGGACTGTTGCTCAGTGGGCCAAGGCATTGTTTTTAAATGAAAGTAAATTTTGCATTTCATTTGGAAATCAAGGTCCCAGAGTCTGGAGAAAGAGTGGAGCAGCCACAATCCAAGCTGCTAGAGGTCTAGTGTGAAGTTTCCACAATCAGTGATGGTTTGGGAAGCCACATCATCTGCTGATGTAGTTTCACTGTGTTTTATCAAGACCCAAGTCAGCGCAGCTGTCACAGGGTTACCTCAATGGAGTGGAGCCAGAAGACCGCAGCGTCTGGTTGCTCCTACTGTGCTGAGAAGAAGCACTTCTTCAGGGCACTAAACGTGTTTATTTCTTTTGGTAGAACAGGGGTTAGCGGCCATATTGGAAAACTCCTATTTTCAGCTGTGCTCAGTTAGCCACTGCTTTTCCCTATAAAATCTGGTCTTGATTACCAAGTCGTCGTCAAAGTTAGCATTTGCTGCATGATATTGGAGTGGGAGAAGCTGGTTTTGTGAAGGAGAGATGGAGGAGTTTATTAGCGACTGTTGTCTGGTTTCTACGCTTGGAAATTCCTCATGCTTCCCTGTTTTGCTTTCTTTCCCCTCCCTACACACCCTGGTGAATATCTCTGTTATATGTGAGTGTATATTTTGTGTGTGGCGTTTTCAGTTTACCTTTGTCTTTAAACCCTGATACTGGTTACAGGCCTCTATTCACATTGCGTATTCTACGTATACTATTCGAGCAGTCGGGTACGTGTCCTTGTTCCCTTTCTAATTTGCCCCTTCTTTCCTTCCTTGCATCCACAGTGTCTTATGAAATATATTCCTTTGAATTATGTTGTTATCTATTGTTCATTTTGTATATACTCAAGTTTGATGTATGATTTCCTGTACAAATTCTCTGCACTGCAGTATACCGATGAAGGTCTATTTGTGACCGAAACGTCTTGTACCTTATTTTTGGACTGCATTAAAATTCTTTAATGCAGGCGTACTACCTTCTATAACTGGTGGCGGTTAAATAGATGAGTACCATCATTCTCTTGGAAGCATTATGCAGCGTTTTTTTTTCATCATATCTGTTATATGTGGTTTATCTTTCCTGATTATCAGTTGTGGGTCACACACCGTGTCAGGATATATTGTATCTATGCCACCATTATACAGAATATATACTGAATCATAGTCTGCAGCAAACCTGCTAATTATATCTATATGTGTGCAAACCACATTTTTGTGCCATGATTGGGTCATATCTCGGGTCTTTTATTGACTTGACAAGTTTGTTTAGTGTTGTTATTTATATGTGTTATTAACAATTGGCATTTAAAAGCAGTATCTATTGTTTGCAGCAGTACCACTAATTTAACTAATATCGTTTTTTTTCCCCAGAGTGACTACAACTTAGTTGGGTTTTATTGTTCATCTATTGCCAATTATTGGGTGATAATATAAGTAGTATCTAATTTTTGTAGCAACGTTTGAAATCTAGTCGGCAAATAACCCCCCGAATAATTGTTAATTTCTGACGATGTTGTGGAAGGTTTCGTTACCTATGTTAATCGTCACCAATTGCCAATTTTGTTCTTCATTTTAACTGGGGTCTTGGGTCCTCTTACAGATATAGGATCGTTTATGTCTATTGGAAGGGGCTCCTTTAGTATATCAGGTAGGAGGGTTCCCTAGTGGCTGTAGGGAATTATAGGGCTCCCAGGGTCAGCCATCATGGAGCGGGGGCGCCACAACGTTCCCCCCTAGGGTGCCAACCTCCGCAGCCAGGAAGGCGACAGCCTAGTTGATGTAAGAGGGACTCCTAGGTTTACTCATTTTAACAGTTACTTGGAACACGGTTTTGTTTTTGTTTGTGCACGTTTGTTTTTTGGTGTGAACCATTTAATGTGGTTTTTTAATCAATAAAGATATTTTGAAGGGATATATATGATTTAATACTATGATATATGTTCTAATGAGTTTCTGACATTACTAGGAGTAGTAGCATCAGTAGCACTGAACAACAGTAAAAGCTCAAAGAAACTACATGCTTAGCTACCAGTATGAACTTTACTAGCCTACTAGATGCAGTGGCGTGCCTCCAAAGGTGGCAGACCATACAACAGCTATTGGGTTCTATCTGTGGGGGAGATTAATGCCTGGCTTGCTGTACCTTTACATTCTAATAGAAAATTGTATTACTGCTTCATAGCTAATTCACTACATGCATTCAACTTCCAAATCTAGAAAACATGCCCTTATCCCATGTTTTGTGCATCATGCCTGTTACACACCTGTCCTGGGTATCCTGGACTCTGCTTCCTTCGCTTCAGTCAGCTGCCCTGTGTTGAGCTCCACGTCCTATTTTGCAGGTTGTTCGGCATGGCTCAGTGACGTCATCTCCCTAATCCTATTAAAGACACATACATGTGTCTTTGGGATTAGGTTCCGGAGTCCTATGTTTTGTGCCCACCATATGTGTTTATTGTGCTTTGACTTCCATTTATCTCTGCTGAATTCCACTTCATCTGTCCTACTGATTCTGTGATTGCTGTATTTCTAATTCTCACTGTGCCACATGTCATTGAGGAAGCTGCACCAACACCTGGGGTCTGTGTGCCCACCCGGACCAGTGGCTTAGTGGATCCACCTTACCAGGTGAGCCTTACAATGCCTTTGACACTGAAGCTTCTTAAAAGAGAGGAGCTTTTATACTGCCTTGGGACATGAAGGATGCCATTAAAGGCTTTGTAGGCTACTTTGACTAAATAACAACAACGCTGCCTGCTACGAGAGAGAAGGTTCAGATAGTAAGAGTATTGTTGTGAACACTTTTGATCTGGCTTCTGAGTTTGGGCTCCCTCTGGTGGTTGCTGCTGGTAATGAAGCTGGTCTGGCTGACAGAAGTCAATCACCTGAAGAGGATCATTGGAGGTCAGGTGTTACTGACTGGAGAGATTTAAGTGAGCAGCCTTCCCTTAGTTGTTGCCGGTGATTTGGTTTTCTTCCTGAGCCTTCTGGAAGTCTGCTTGCTCCCTACTTTGTCCTGCATCTTTCAGATAAGTTATTTGTCTTTTTATTACTGTGGCATTTTTTCCCTTTTTGCTTTTCTTTGTGCTCTGCCTTGCTGGTGTGAGTTCAGCCGGGTTCCCTGCTGGGACCTGTGCTGGACTCTGTTTTCCTTTGCCACAGCTTGTGTCAGTCTTTTCTGTATTTCTAGTCTCCTGTTATTTCAGTATCTGTTGTTTTGCGTCCAGTTCACACAAGAGTTCTGATTTAGTGGGGGAGAGATCGTGTGGCCTCAGTATTTTTGCATATCAGACGTGTTGGAATTTTTCTTAGGGTTTTTGCGGGATTGCAGACAGTATCTTTTCCTGTCCTGTCTATTCAGACAGTTTGGGCCCCAGCATTTGCTTACTCTATTTTCTGCCTGTGTTTTGTACTTCATCTGTCTCACCGGCAATATATGTTTGGGGGCTATTTATTCCTTTGGGGCTCTAGTCCGGGGCAGTTTAGCTTTCCCCTTTCTCTCTTTAGGCTTAGTTAACTCTTTGGCTGTGTCGAGGCGTCTAGGGCATCGTAGGTACATCCCACGGCTAATTCTAGTTGTGTTGTCAGTTTAGGGGTCTGCAATCCGCTAAGTTACCAACCTCTCTGGGTGTTTGGTTACCTAGCCTTTTTCTCTATTATCCTCCTCGGTTACCAACTCATAACAGAATCACCGGCCTTACCGTAGATTCTAGGGTACTTTAAAGAAGGAAAGAATAGTAAAAAAAAAAAAAGGTGTGTCAGAATTTTTTATATTTTTTCCTCTTTCTCTGGGGCCGTAGGAGGATTTTTTCTTCAATTGAGACTAAGCATTTGTCTAATTGTGTTGAGCAGCTCGCTGCTGAGGTTCGGAGAATTTCTGCTGATCTCGCTCAGTTGTCTACTGTAGAACCTAAGATCCCTATTCCTAATTTATTTTCTGGGGATCGGTCTAAATTTTGAACTTTAAGAATAATTGCAAATTGTTTTTTGCCTTGAAACCTAATTCCTCGGGGAACTCGGTGCAGCAGGTTAAAATTGTCATTTCCCTGTTGCGCAGTGACCTCAGGACTGGGCTTTTTCCCTGACACCTGGGGATCCTGTTTTGGCTAATGTGGATGCGTTTTTTAAGGCTCTGGGGTTATTGTATGATGTACCTAATGTTATTGATCAAGCTGAGAAAACCTTATTGGCATTGAACCAGGGTCAGGAAGCGGCAGAGTTATATTGTCAGAAATTCCGAAAGTGGGCAGTCCTTATTAAATGGAAAGATGATGCCCTAGCGGCTCTTTTTCAGAAAGGTCTGGCAGAGACCGTAAAAGATGTTATGGTGGGATTTCCTGTCCCCTCTGGTCTCAACGACTCTATGTCATTAGCCATTCAAATTGACAGATGTTTACGTGAACGTAAAACTATGCGAGAGGCGGTGTTGCCTTTCGAACAAACCTCTGAGCTCATGCAGTGTGATAGGGTTGTTTCTAGGGCTCAATGTCAGGAATTTAGAAGGCGTAATAAGTTGTACTTCTTTTGTGGGGATGCCTCTCATACCATTTCCGTTTGTCCTAAGCGGGAAAAACGTTTTGCTCACTCACTTGTTTTGGGAATTGTACAGCCTAAATTCCTCTTGACAGTTACCTTGATCTGCTCCTTATCTTCATTTTCTGCTAAGGCTTTTGTTGATTCAGGAGCAGCCTTGAACCTGATGGATTTTGACTTTGCCAAACATTGTGGTTTTCCCATGGTACCCTTGCAGACTTCTATTCCTTTGAGGGGTATTGATGCTACCCCTTAGCGGAGAATAGACTCCAGTTTTGGACCCAGGTGATAATGCGGGTAGCCCCAGACCACCAAGAGAATTGTAAATTTTTGGTGTTACATAATTTACATGACATTATTGTACTGGGTTTTCCTTGGTTGCAGACCCATAATCCTGTTCTGGATAGGAAGTCTGTGTCTGTGGTTAGTTGGGGTTGTCAGTGTGTTCTTAGTGACACTCCTGTTTTCTCTACCTCTCCTCAGTCTCAGGATGTCCCTGACTATTTGGCTGATTTCTCTGATGTGTTTAGTGAGAGTAAGTCTGCGTCCTTGCCTCCACACAGGAGCTATGATTGCGCAATCGAGTTAGTGGCCGGTTGTAAATTTCCCAAGGGTCGGCTTTTCAATTTATCTGTACCTGAACATGATGCTATGTGATCTTATATCAAAGAGTCATTGGAGAAGGACCATATAAGACCATCCTCTTCACCTTTAGGTGCAGGCTTTTTCTTTGTGGCCAAGAAGGATGGCTCATTGAGGCCATGTCTTGGCTATCGTCTCCTTAATAAAATCACTGTTAAATATCAGTACCCGTTACCCCTGATTTCTGATTTATTCTCCAGAGTAAAAGGTGCTAGTTGGTTTACCAAGCTTGACCTTAGGGGGCGTATAATCTTATTCGCATTAAGCACGGTGATGAATGGAAGACGGCATTTAATACTCCTGAGGGGCATTTTGAGTACCTAGTGATGCCTTTTGGGCTCACTAATGCCCCTTCCGTCTTCCAATCTTTCATGAAAGATATTTTCAGGCATTTTGTGGACAAGTTTTTGATTATTTGGACAATATTTTGATTTTTTCCAATGACTGGGATTCTCATGTGGAACATATTCGGTTTGTGTCCTGGATTTTGAAAGAAAATGCTTTGTATGTTAAGGGACCGAAATGTCTCTTTAGCGTACATAAAATTTCGTTTTTGGGATTATTTTGTCTCCGTCCGCTATTGAAATGGACCCGGTCAAGGTTCAGGCCATTTACGATTGGGTTCAGCCCACTTCCTTGATGGCTCTTCAGAAATTTTTAGGTTTTGCTAATTTTTACCGTAAATTTATAAGTAATTTTTCTGGTATTGTGAAACCACTGACGGATTTGACCAAAAAGGGCGCTGATGTGGTTAATTGGTCTCCAGAGGCAGTTTCGGCGTTTCAGGAGCTTAAGCAGAGATTCACTTCTGCTCCTTTTCTACGGCAACCTGATGTTTCTCTTCCATTTCAGGTGGAGATAGATGCTTCTGAGACTGGTGCAGGAGCCGTTTTGTCTCAAAGAGATCCGGTAACCTCTAAGATTAACCCTTGTGCCTTCTTTTCTAGAAAATTTTCCCCATCTGAACGTAATTATGATGTGGGGAATCGGAAATTATTGGCTTTGAAGTGGGCGTTTGAAGAGTGGAGACATTTGTTGGAGGGAGCCAAACATCAAGTTGTGGTCCTTACCGACGACAAGAACTTGATCTATCTCGAATCAGCCAAGCGATTGAATCCTAGACAGGCCAGGTGGGCCTTGTTTTTCACGCGTTTTAATCTTGTGGTCTCCTTTCTTCCGGGCACTAAGAATATTAAGGCGAATGCCCTCTCTAGGAGCTTCTTTGCAGATTCTCTTGATGTGACTGAGCCTGCTACCATTCTAAATGAGGGTGTGGTTCTTTCAGCTATCTCACCCGATTTGAGACTTGACCTGGAGGAATTTCAGGAGGATAAACTTGAACGATGCCCTATGGGGAAATTGTATGTCCCCGACCAATGGAGGAGGAAAGTAGTGTCCGAAATTCATTGCTCCGCGTTGGCTGGTCATCCCGGTATTTTTGGTACCAGAGATTTGGTGAGTCGGTCTTTTTGGTGGCCTGCTGTATCTCGTGATGTCAGGAATTTTGTGCAGTCCTGTGGGACTTGTTCTCGGTCCAAACACTGTTCTCGCTCTAGTGGATTGTTAGTGCCGCTTCTGGTGCCCAGGAGGCCATGGACACGTCTCAATGGATTTTATTTCCGAGCTCCCTGTCTCTTTGAGAATGACTGTTATCTGGGTGATCTGTGATAGATTTTCCAAGATGGTCCATCTTGTACCACTGCCGAAGTTGCCGTCCTCTTCTGAGTTGGTGCCCTTGTTTTTTCAGCAGGTGGTTCGTTTGCATGGCATTCTGGAGAATATTGTGTCTGACAGAGGAGTCCAATTTGTTTCCAGATTTTGGAGAGCCTTTTGTTCTAAACTGGGAATTCAGTTGTCTTTCTCCTCTGTGTTTCATCCTCAGACCAATGGGCAGACTGAGAGAGCAAACCAGACTTTGGAAAGTTATCTGAGATGTCTTGTGTCTGCTGATCAAGATGATTGGGTCTCTTTTTTGCCCTTGGTTGAATTCTCTCTAAATAATAGGGCTAGTTCTGCCACTTTCATGTCCCCTTTTTTCTGCAACTTCGGGTTTCATCCTCGGTTTTCTTCAGGGCAAGTGGAGGCTTCAGCCTGTCCAGGTGTTGATTCTATGGTAGAGAGAATGCAGCAGATTTGGAATCAGGTAGTGGATAAGTTGTCTCACTCTCAGGAGAAGTCCCAACGGTTTGCCAACCGGCATAGGACTGATGGTCCCCGGTTTAAAGTAGGCGACATGGTTTGGTTGTCCTCAAAAAATATTCCTATGAAGGTTGCGTCTACAAAATTTAAGCCAAGGTTCATTGGATTTTATAAGATTTTGGAATTCCTTAATCCCTTTTCTTTCCATTTGGCTCTTCAAGGAACGTTTAAGATTCACAACGTCTTTCATAAATCTTTGTTGAAAAGTTTGTTGAGCCAGTAGTTCCCATGGCTGCGCCCCCTGATCCTGTATTGTTTAAGGGCAACCTGGAGTATGAAGTAGAGAAAATATTGGATTCTCATCTGGTTAGACAGAAACTCCAGTACTTGGTCAAGTGGAAAGGTTATGGTCAGGAGGATAATTTTTGGGGGTTTGCTTCTGACATTCATGCCGAGAGATTGGTTTGCGCTTTTCACTGGGCCCATCCTGATCGGCCGGATGGCTTTGGTGAGGGTTCGGTGACCCCTCCTCAAGGGGGGGGTACTGTTGTGAACACTTTTTATCTGGCTTCTGAGTTTGGGCTCCCTCTGGTGATTGCTGCTGGTAATGGAGCTGGTCTGACTGACAGAAGTCAATCACCTGAAGAGGATCATTGGAGGTCAGGTGTTACTGACTGGAGAGATTTAAGTGAGCAGCCTTCCCTTAATTGTTGCCGGTGATTTGGTTTTCTTCCTGAGCCTTCTGGAAGTCTGCTTGCTACCTGCTTTGTCCTGCATCTTTCAGATAAGTTATTTGTCTGTTTTTAGCTGTGGCATTTTTTCCCCTTTTTGATTTTCTCTGTTCTCTGCCTTGCTGGTGTGAGTTCAGCCATGTTCCCTGCTGGGACCTGTGCTGGACTCTGTTTTCCTTTGCCACAGCTTGTGTGTTGTGAACGCTCTGGATCTGACTTCGGAGTTTGGGCTCCCTCTGGTGGCTGCTGATAGTAATGAAGCCACTGACATGGAATCGCATGGAGGACGCTCCGTTTCTATCAGATCATTTTCAGATAGACTGGATCCACAATCAGAGCGGAGTCAAGTGGGCATCAGGGTGGAAAGTCCAAAAGAAAAAAGACACACAGCAACGTCAACTGGGAAGAAAGGAGGAAGAAGCGGTCGCTTGTGATTTGAGATGAGGAAGCAGAGACTGTAATTTTTGGACCGTTGGGAGGAGAAATACGGTGATAAGCGTATCGTTATGTCTTGTGCTTTTCTCTGTCTCCTAACTAGAATTGTCATATCATGGTAAATCTGCAAAAAATGATGGGAAAGGACGGAATTGGTGGGAGTTTATGAGAGGAGGGAGACAACAGGAAAGGGGTGTCAATCAAGAGGGTTCGACTTATAGCAGTTGTTTGGGAGGTTAATTAAGCATATCAGAAAAAATGGAAGTGGAAAAATGTTTATGTACAGTTGAAAACAAGGGTGGTTTCAAGCAATCAGTTGAGGGGGAGGGTGAGGAATTGGAAAGTAGTTTTTCTAGTTCAGGCGACACAGCCAGGTAAAAGAGCAACCATTTTAAGGGATTATGGTTAGGATAGTAATATGGAATGTCAAGGGACTTAGATCTCCACACAAACGAAATATGATTTTTTGTCACCTCAAGAGGCTTAAAACTGATATTGCTTTATTACAGGAGACACATTTGCAGAAAGAGGATTTCTTCCGTATGAACAAGATGTGGGTGGGAAAGGTGTATGGGTCGGCATCACAAGGTAGGAAGGCAGGAGTGCTCATTCTGATCAACAAGAGCTTGGCCCACACGGTGGAGTCACAAGAATCAGATGAGGAAGGAAGATACCTACATATCAAGATCTCAGGCACTCAGGGCACTTTTAGTATCCACAATGTTTACGCTCCCAACACGGAACAAAAACATTTTTTTTAAAACATAACAAACAGGATATTACTTGATTGGGAAGTGTGTAAAATGGTGGGAGGTGATTTTAACACTGTAGTCTCCCAGGAAGAAGACAGGAGAAGCCAGGGGAAACAGGGGAGGCATACGGAGGGACCTTTAAAAGCGATGTTGGAAGCCACGTCCCTACACGACAGTTGGAGAATGTATCATCCACAAGAGAGAGAGTTTACGCACTACTCACACCCGCATGACTCGTGGTCACGCATTGATCTTCTCTTGACAAGTGAGTAAAAAGACTGACGAAGGCATTCTCTCACTTTTTGTGGAAGGGAAAGAGACCGAGGATTAACGCTAATAAATTAATGCTACCAACGGAGAGGGGGGGGTTCAGGCTACCAAACATTAGAGGCTATAACTTGGCTTGCATTTTGAGACATGCAATTGACTGGATTAGACAAACAAGTAGACATTCTGATTGGACTTTAGAAGCCGAATTCTGTAAGCCATGGGACCGGAGAACAATATTACATACAGTACAGACCAAAAGTTTGGACACACCTTCTCATTCAAAGATTTTTCTGTATTTTCATGGCTATGAAAATTGTAGAATCACACTGAAGGCATCAAAACTATGAATTAACACATGTGGAATTATATATTACACTTTACAAAAAAGTGGGAAACAACTGAAAATATGTCTTATATTCTAGGTTCTTCAAAGTAGCCACCTTTTGCTTTGATTACTGCTTTGCATACAGAAAAGGTGAAAGGATGGATTCTACATGCCTGGTTCCAACCGTGAAGCATGGATGAGGAGGTGTGATCGTGTGGGGGTGCTTTGCTGGTGACACTGTTGGGGATTTATTCAAGATTGAAGGCATAGTGACCCAGAATGGCTACCACAGCATCTTGCAGCAGCATGCTATTCCATCCGGTTTGCGTTTAGTTGGACCATCATTTATTTTTCAACAGGACAATGACCCCAAACACACCTCCAGACTGTGTAAGGGCTGTTTGACCAAGAAGGAGAGTGTTGGGGTGCTATGCCAGATTACCTGGCCTCCACAGTCACCAGACCTGAACCCAATCGAGATGGTTTGGGGTGAGCTGGACCGCTCACTGCTTCAATTTTGAATAAATCCCCAACAGTGTCACCAGCAAAGCACCCCCACACCATGACACCACCTCCTGCATGCTTCACGGTGGGAACTAGGCATGTAGAGTCCAGTCGTTCACCTTTTCTGAGTGCAAAGCAGTAATCAAAGCAAAAGGTGGCTACTTTGAGGAACCTAGAATATAAGACATATTTTCAGTTGTTTCACACTTTTTTGTAAAGTGTAATGTATAATTCCACATGTGTTAATTCATAGTTTTGATGCCTTCAGTGTGATTCTACAATTTTCATAGTCATGAAAATACAGAAAAATCTTTGAATGAGAAGGTGTGTCCAAACTTTTGGTCTGTACTGTACATCCATACCAAATTTACCACCCAATCTTAAACATTCATTGCTATGTAGGGACACAGTTATGACCTGGAAGGCGGTTAGGAAAAAGTTTGGGCTAGCATGGAATATTTTGAAATTCATTAACGTCTGGGCAAGCCCAGATTTCCCACAGGGGAGGGACAATGACCTGTTTAGAGAGTGGAGGGAGAAGGGGATAAGGACTTTAAGGAACTTGATGCATGATACAGAGCGGAGATGGATAACGTGTGGGGAAATAAGAGAGAAGTATGATTTGAGCCCGTTTCAGACTCTCCAGTATGAACAGATAAAGCATGGGATAATGAGGAAATTACTCAACATAAACAATGAATATGAGGTGAACCACTGGAGACAATTTTATTAAAGGACATCCGTGAGATTACCATTTCAGGTCTTTATAAGGAATTGAGAGAAGCATTAGTTCCCAACATACCAGGGAAAATTTTAGAGGGATGGGCAAAGCAGTTGGGAGACCAAGGAGGGAAAGAAAAAATCTTGAAAGGGTGGATGGAGTTGAGGAAGAAGATAGTAAACAAAATCTGGAGAGACACTCAATATAGACTTATACATAGGGCTATATATGGTTTCAATTTTTTGAATATTAGGCAACAAGACAAACTGATGAAATCTCCGAAATGTGGTACGGAAAGAACGGACTTATATCATGGGATTTGGCAGTGCGGAAAAATTGAGGGATTTTGGAAGCAAGTTCAGGGGTTGGTTCGAACAATCTGGAATAGGAACATGGAGCTGGAACCAATGGCTTGGCTATTCGATTATCATCATAAGGAGGGAGGGGATAAAGAAGGGGATACAATACCATCTCTCTTCCACGATATAGTCATGATAAGTAAAAGGGCAATTCTCCAGAAATGGTTGGTGAGAGAAATTCCCTCGAAAGAAGAGGTGATAAACCAGATGAAAAAAACGCTCATGCTAGAGAAAGTGGTGGTGGAGAGGAGCAAGGAAAGATTGACAGCAATTTTTTCACAGAAAAGCAAAGACTTGCTTTGTATATTTTACTGTGACTACTTGGCTAGAATAATTGAAAGTTTTACATGTACTGACAGATAATATTGGATTGGCTTGCAAAAGCAGACAGAGACAGCAGTAAATGGAGAAAGTTCATAAGTGGTATATGCTCAGGAGATGAAATAAGACAAATAATGTTAACATTTGTATCTACTGAATGGTACATGACGGAAGATCTGTTAGGATCCCAAGGTAAGCTGAAAATATAGGGGAGGTTCCGAGGCCGAGTCGCATGGGAGTGGGAGGGAAGGGGGGAACGGTTAGGGTTGTTAAGTAAGGTTGGATTTAAGACATAGGAAACTGTTGAAAGTTGGAAGGAGGAAAATAGGAAGGAAGACTATATAAAGAGGAGGAGGTGATAGAGGCAAACTGGAAGGATTTTGTGAATTTAGTGAGATTCCTTGATAGTTATTACGATGTTTGATATATTTTTATATGCTAATACTTATCCTTTCTATTATACAATTTGTATATTGTATGCAAGAAAATCAATAAAAATTTGGTTTAAAAAAAAACAACATATAATACACGCCTGGCTTTTTAAATGGGGAGCGCAATTTTGAATATTGCTATGCAGCCCCATGATTTCTATATATGCCCTTGAGTTGGGTTGCAATAATGCAGAAAAGTCCTATACAAGAGTTGAGTGGAGCCAGTGGCGCCAAATGCAAAGCTCAGGGTCTATCCACTGTGTAGTCTCCTGATTCTCCACAAAAGAAAAGAGGGTGTCACTGTTAGTGAAGGAATTCAGAAGAAATTCCAGATATCTATGTGAAACCGAAGGACAGTCAGCAGACAACATGTGATAGAGATCAGAGCTTTGGTTCTTGCAGTAGAGGCAGTCACAGCCTGCTAAACCGGGTGGCTATTTTGTTTCCTTTTAAAACAGAAGACTCTTGTGTCTTCAATGAAGGGCTAATGTTCATCACAGGCTTCATTCAAAGAAAAGCAAAGACTTGCTTTGTATATTTTACTGTGACTACTTGGCTAGAATAATTGAAAGTTTTACATGTACTGACAGATAATATTGGATTGGCTTGCAAAAGCAGACAGAGACAGCAGAAGGTCCCTGCTTAAGAACAGTTATGGGGTTTATAACTACAGAAACCTTACCAGCATTTTGTCGGGGTTTGAGGGCATTTTCTCTGACAGGGGGTGTCAGGATTTGTCTCCTCATCGTGAATATGACTGTCCTATTAAACTGCCCCCGAAGCTAAATTACCAAAGTGCAAAGTGTATACTCTTTCTGGTCCTCAGAGACAAGCCATGAAGGATTTCATTGCGGAAAGTATGGAGAAGGGACACATCAGACCCTCATCTTCGCCCATGGTGGCAGAGTTCTTCTTCATGAAGAAAAAAGATGGCGGTCTAGGTTCCTGTTTAGATTTCTGGAAATTAAATCAAATTACTGTCCGAGATCCATACCCTCTTCCGCTGATTCCGGATCTGTTCAGCCAGGTTGTTAGAGCTAAGGTGTTCTCCAAGTTGGATTTAAGGGGGACCTACAACCTGGCTAGAATCAGAGAAGGGGATGAATGGAAGATGGCGTTCAATACCCCTGAGGGTCATTTTGCAAGTCTGGTCATGCCTTTCGGTCTGACCAATGCACCTGTGGTACTTCATGCATTTCATTAATGATATTTTCCATCATTTGGTGGGTAGGTTTGTGGTGGTCTATCTAGATGATATTTTGGTTTACTCTCCTGATTTGGAGACACATCTGGGGCATGTTAAACAGGTGCTGTAAATATTAAGAGATAACAAATTAGAAAAATGTGTTTTCGTCGTCCAGGGGGTGCAGTTTTTGGGGTACCTGTTGTCATCTTCAGGTTTTTGTATGAATCCGGAGAAGATCCTGCTGTCCTTGATTGGTACTGTCCCAAGAACTTGAAAGCTCTACAACGTTTTTTGGGCTTTACTAATTTTTAACCGGAAATTCATTCGGAATTATTCCTTAATTTTGAAACCCCTTACTGACATGACAAGGAAGGGGTCGGACTTTTCCAAATGGTTGGACGTTGCCCTGAGGGCTTTTTCCTCCCTTAAAGTTCCTTTACTTAGTCATCCTGAGGTTTACCAGCCCTTTTTTGTGGAGGTTGATGCATAGGAGGTAGGGGTTGGGGCTCTGTTGTCTCAGGGTCCATCCCCTGGTAAATGGCATCCATGCGCTTTCTTTTATGAAAAATTTCCTTTTGCTGAGAGAAATTATGACGTGGGTAATAGGGAGCTTTTGGCAATTAAGTTGGCATTTGAATAATGGCGACATTGTTTTGAGGGGCTTGTCCTTCCTATTATTGTTATCACTGACCATAAGAATTTGTCATATCTTCAATCGGCTAAACGTTTCAACCCAAGGCAAGGTAAATGGTCCCTGTTTTTCACTTGGTTTAATTTTGTGGTCACTTTCCGTCCAGCGGTCAAAAATGTCAAGGCTGATGCTTTGTCCAGGAGCTCCACTGGTGGTGGTGACCATTAGGACCCTACCCCGATTTTGCAGAAGCGGGTAGTCATTTCGGCATTGTACCCTGAGCTGGAGGGTTAGGTGTTGGAGGCCCAGGGGGACTCCCCAGTCTCCCGCCCTCCAGGTAAGTTATTTGTACCACCAAATCTACTCCTCAAATTAATTAGAGAACATCACAACTCTGTGCTTGCTGGTTATCCAGGTGTTAAGGCAACTACAGACCTCTTTTCTCATCGTTTTTGGTGGCCGGGGTTGCATCGGGATGTGGTTGAACAAGTAGCTGCTTGAAGTGTCTGTGCACATTCTAAAGTATCACATACCCGTCCATCTGGTACCCTTCTTCCACTACCTATTCCTAGTAGACCATGGACACACTTGTCCATGGATTTTATTACTGACCTACTGGTATCTACAGGCAAGACTGTGCTTTTGGTGGTTGCAGATAAGTTCAGTAAAATGGTTCATTTTGTTGCATTACCGGCACTTCCAAATGCCAAGACTCTTGCGCAGGTTTTATAAATGAGATCGTGAATCTGCATGGGGTTCCCTCCAATGTGGTGTCAGATCGGGGGACTCAGTTTGTTTCCAAGTTCTGGAGGGCATTCTGTTCTTGACTGGGGTACAGCTGTCCTATTCCTCAGCCTTCATCCCCAGTTGAGAGGATAGACCGAACGTGTTAACCAGAATTTGGAGACCTACCTCAGGTGTTTTGTCTCAGAAAATCAGGAGGATTGGGCATCCTACTTAGCGCTGGCAGAACTTGCTATCAATAATCACCGTCAAGAATCTACCGGAAGGTCATCGTTCTTTGGTGTATACAGTTACCATCCACAGTTTGGTAGCTTTAGTGGGGGAGGGGCTTTGGGAGTTCCGGAGGAGTCACATTTTGCTTCGTCGCTCTCCTCAGTGTGGTGGGAGGTTCTGAGTAATTTGAAGATTATGGGAGACAGGTATAAACGTATGACTGACAGAAAACGCTTGCCAGGTCCGGACCTGAATGTAAAGGACTTTGTGTGGCTGTCTACCAGGAATATCAGGTTGAAGGATCCTTCCTGGAAGTTGGGACCTAGATTTATTGGTCCCTATAAAATAACCGCCGTCATTAATCCAGCAGCATTTCGTCTTGAGCTACCTCAGGCTCTTAAAATCCACAATGTCATTCACAGGTCTTTGCACAAGAAAAATGTGGAACCTCTTGAGCCCTCACCCCACCACCACCCCCAATAATGGTTGATGGAAGCCTAGAGTTTCAAATTTCGAGGATTGTAGATTCTCGCCTCCAATCTCTCTCCTTACAATATTTGGTGCACTGGAAGGGTTATGGCCCAGAGGGAAGGATGTGGTTCTCGGCATCAGAGGTGAATGTCCCCAAGCTGGTCCTGAGTGTCCAGAGGCCATTCATAGAGGGTTGGGTACTGTCACGAGTGTATCAGAGTCTGCAGACACTCACATAGCATCGGGCTGCAGATGGTCTCTGTGGTTGACTTTGCAGACACCTTCCTAGTCCTTCTGATTCTTGGACCTAGTGGCAACTTCCCCCAGCTCTATTTGACACACCTGGACTTGGTGTTTATAGACTTCCTGTCTGCTTCTGGGAATTGCCAGTGATATTTCCATTTTCCCCTGTTGAGGCTTGGAGCTATAGCATTCGGCTATCTTCCTCTTTGATGCTGCTGGAGGATGTCTGTGTTACATCTCTGAGTCTTCTCAAGATAAGTTTTCCCCTTGTTGGTCTATCCCAGTTGTCCTTAGTTGTAGTGGGGATTCATTAATGCTTACCCCATCCTTCCCTAAGTAGGGCATATTACCAGAGTAAGGCAGGGATTAGGCTCCTGCTCTGCGATAAGTGCAGAACCTATATAGGGAAGTTTAGGGCAGACAGTGTGACTTTGGCTCTGCCTAGGGGTCCCCACTTCCCGCTTCCCTAGTGTTGGGCTCCATTCCCCTCATCCCTTCATATTGCACTTAGTCTTTCCTACACTGAGGGTGACACCATGGTGGCACACATTAATCATAGCAGGTATAGGAAACCTCAGCAGATTACCGCCATATGTTTTCAAGTTAAATCAGCCGCACTCTCAGTCATTTGCAAAATAATTGATTTAATTTATGTAAATTTACACCACAATAAAGAAGAAAAAATTTTTTCTCTCGTGTGACTGGCAAAAGGCAAAAAGATTAAGTAGCGAGTTAATCAAATCAGAATCCTTCAAAAGACCTTCAGAAAGATATAGCAGGCTTCGAAGTTCTGGTACATTGTTCTACTGCATTTTGGAAACAAGTCATGTGGACCGATGAGACTTAAATAGAACTCTTTAGCCACAATGATCAAAAGTACAGTTTTTATGATTTAAAAAGAGAAAACACAGTAGTTTGACAATAAATGGGTTCACCCAACCACTAACCATGAGTGGAGAAAAAGTTTTGGTGTTATCATTGACATTCTCTGAAAAAAGGCCAAGAAAGCAAAAATTCTGCCAGAGTATGTAAACTTTTGAGCACAACTGTATGTGTGAAGAAAAAAGGACAGAGAATTTCAGGAAAAGAACATCTCTCCAACCATTAAGCATGGGGGTGGATCAATTATGCTTTGAAGTTGTGTTGCAGCCAATGGCACAGGCACATTTCACAGGGAAGAATGGATTCAATGAAATTTTAACAAACTGTTGATGCAAACATAACACCATCTGTAAAAAAAACTGAAGTTGAAAAGAGGATGGATTCTACAAATGAATAATAATGCTAAACACATGTCAAAATTCACAATAGACTATGTCAAAAGGTGCAAGCTTAAGGTTTTACACTGGCCCTCACAGTCCCCTGATCTGGAATTCATTGAAAATCTGTGGTTAGACCTCAAAATAGCAGTGCAGGCAAGACGACCCAGGAATCTCATAGAACTAGAAGAATTTTCCGGGGAAGAATGGATGAAAATCTGTTACGACTCATTTTGTGGAAGTCGTGACAGCTCTGGTTCTGCTTTAATTTAAACTTGTTTTTTCCTTTTGGGCCAGCAAGGGTTAATGTCAATTTCCTTGCTGGCAGCTGCTGTGTTTTGCTGGTCATCCTTTAATTAGTTACATGATGCATCAGCTGACTGTTGGTGATAGAATTTTTCTCTGGAGACCAGCCAAGGAGTTGGGACCTCTCTGGTGCCAGAGTGTATCAGCTGCTTGAGGTCTTTGCTCCTTATGCTCTGCTGTGTGGAGCTTGCAGCAGAAGCTTGAAAGCAAAGTTTTCTTGTTCCCTGTCTTTGTCTGTCTTGTGCTTGTCACTACCCCCTGTGTTTATACCATCTGCAGTTGGGAGGCTAATGTTCTTGCTGGCCACTGCACTAGCCAGGGTATAGTGAGGTGACAGCTAGGGACTAGGCACATGACAGCGGCGGGGAGAAGGACCCACGTAGGGTGTTAGGGGAGCTTAGGGATAGGCACAGGCTGTGTTAGGAAGGGTCCCATACCTTGTTCGCTATTGTTAGGGCCTTCGTCTTCCCTTTTCCATCCCCGTTGTTGATCTTTGTTGTACCGTCCGCTGGACCGACCCTTGTGGGTCGTGACAAAATCCCTCAAACAAGAACTAAAAGACTCTTGGCTAGCTACAATAAGCGTTGACAAGCTGTGATACTTTCAAAAAGGTGGTGCTACTAGGTACTAACCATGCAAGGTGCTTAAACCTTTGCATCGGAAAAATATTTTTTTTGTAATTTTTAAAATGTAAAAGATGACAATGTATGCATATTTTCCTAAAATACAAAGGGAATGTGTCATCTTAACTTTAGCCCATTTAGAGATAATTTCATCTTCAACTTGCTTAACTGTTCACAATAACAGTAATTTTGACAAAGGGTGCCCAAACTTTTACATGCCACTGTACTGTATTTTTGGGTGTCTAACAATTGAGGCTGCTATCTATTTTAGCTATACTAACCCATTCTGTGAGTCCACTTCATGGCAACAGGCTATCAACAAACTTTTTGTAGTCTGATCATGAAGTTACAATCCTTTAACTTCACCCCAAAATTTTGAAGGGATTTTCCACTCCATGGATATTGAGGATAGGTCATTGATATCAAATAGGTCAGGGGATTCTCATTTCATGTAATCTGTACTGGAATAATAATACAACGTTGTTTTGCGAAGATGCAAGGCATGTTCCACTGCAACCGATAACTAAAACTGTTAGAGCTCGTTCAGACGAGTGCATGAAATGTTCACGTGCAAATTGGTAGCATACAAGCAGCAAAGGACCAATGCAAGTCAATGTTGTAGTTCAGATGAGCAATTTTATTGATGGTCTGAATGTAAAAATGTGCAGCATGTGCTACAGTGATCTGTTTTAATGATCAGACTCGCCCTTTATAACTTAATGGGTGCGGAAAGCCCGAATTGTATACTGGTTACCATCCATATGTCATGAATCCGGTTGCAACTACTATATATAACGGACCACAACAGCAGCTTGAGGTGTGCCAATACTCATTACCTATATGTCACGACTCTGTTGTCGGGTGTCCCAGGACCAGGGGCTCCTTCCCCGTCTCTAATGCTAGAGGGCACCCTAGCTTGTCCCGTTCCTTGGGTTACACCAGCGGCAGGTGCTGAACGCGGCTTTCATCCATTCTCCCCTGCTCTGCAGACGATCGGCGCGAGCAGTGGAGAATGAATGAATGAGATACCGTGGCTGCAGGCTCAGTGACTAGCAGTGACGTCACTAAGTCTTGTGCTTGCTGTCGGCATGAACTCCTGTGACCTCAAGACTGTGGAAAAATGCAAGTGATGAGGTCACGTCAGTTCAAGCTTTGTCACAGTGACCTCATCACTCATCACGGTGCTGAGGTCACAGGAGATCATGCTGGCAGTGAGTACAGACTCAGTGACGTCACCGCTAGTTACTGAGCTTGCGCCCGCTGCTTCTCATTCATTCCCCAGTAGTTCACAGCTGGAGCGGTAGCATTAGCACCGCTCCGGTTGTAAACTGTACATTCCCCAGATATGGATTACGCTGTGGGACTGAACGCCGGACAGGTATGGTATATTGTTGGTTTATTATTTTTATTTTTTTTACAGGAGATCGAGGGCTTCACTGGGATTAGCAGTGTAATAAAGATGGCAAAACTGTGTGGTAAACACCAAAAAATTCCTTTTTCTTTAAACTAAGGACAAGTACAAGTCCAATAACTCACGCCTCCTGACAAAGTTATTTCGAGACGTGCGTAGGGGCGCCAGGCTTGGAGACACAGTTCATTACATTATTTTTGTAAGTACTTAACCGCTATTTATTACTTGATATGCACTATTATTAGTATGACAGATTTTTCTTGAACCTTATGGAGGAATTTAATGCGTAATTTATGCATGATTATATATAAACTAGATGGTGGCCCGATTCTAACGCATCGGGTATTCTAGAATATGTATGTAGTTTATTTATGAAGATTTAAGAATAATGCAATGAATACACAGGATTTTTCGGGTAAAATATATACATTATCATTAAATGTTATTGCTCATAGAACTTCATACAACTGAACGAAATTATTAAACAGATCATCAGAATGCCTCTGGGGTGTATATAGAGGCTCCTGGGGTGTATATAGAGGCTGTTGGGGTGTATATAGAGGCTGCTGCGGTGTATATAGAGGCTGCTGCTGCTGGGGTGTATACAGAGGCTGCTGCTGGGGTGTATATAGAGGCTGCTGGGGTGTATATAGAGGCTGCTGGGGTGGATATAGAGGCTTCTGGGGTGTATATAGAGGCTGCTGCTGGGGTGTATATAGAGGCTGCTGCTGGGTGTATATAGAGGCTTCCGGGTGTATATAGAGGCTCTGGGTGTATAAAGAGCTGCTGGTTGTATATAGAGGCTGCTGCGGTGTATATAGAGGCTGCTGCTGGGTGTATATAGAGGCTGCTGCTGTTGGGTGTATATAGAGGCTGCTGCGGTGTATATAGAGGCTGCTGCTGGGTGTATATAGAGGCTGCTGCTGTTGGGGTGTATATAGAGGCTTCTGGGTGTATATAGAGGTGTGGGTGTATATAGAGCTGCTGCTGCTGGGGTGTATATACGCTGCTGCTCGGTGTCTATAGAGGCTGCTGTGGTGTATATAGAGGCTTCCGGGGTGTATATAGAGGCTTCTGGGTGTATATAGAGGCTGCTGGGTGTATATAGAGGCTGCTGCGGTGTATATAGAGGCTGCTGCTGGGTGTACAGTATTAGAGGCTGCTGGGGTGTATATAGAGGCTGCTGCTGGGGTGTACGTGGAGGCTGCTGCTGTGGGTATATGTGGAGGCTGCTGCTGCTGGGGTTATATAGAGGCTGCTGCTGGTGGGGTGTACGTGGAGGCTGCTGCTGGGTTTACGTGGAGGCCGCCGGTCGGGTACTTCCGCTGCGAGCAGCCTGAGATGACCGGCTGGCGCCGGTCATCTCCGGCTGTGTCTCGCTGACCTCCATGTGGCGTAGATGACCCGGGCTACCATCGGAGATCAGCGGCTAGTGCCGCTTGATCTCCCGACGATAGCGGTGGCGTGCGTGGTTCTAATCCTGCGTCAATTCACGGCTGGACTGCGCCTGTCACTGATTGGTCGCGTCCGGCCGGCCACGACCAATCAGCGACACGGGATTTCTGTTACAGACAGACAGGATAAGACGATTATATATATAGACTAGATGGTGGCCCGATTCTAACGCATCGGGTATTCTAGAATATGTATGTAGTTTATTTATGAAGATTTAACACCTTAACGACCGCCGATACGCCTTTTAACGGCGGTCATTAAGGGTACTTAAACCACAGCGCCGTTAATTAAAGGCGCTGTGGAAAAAGTGAATAGCGCCCCCCAGAGGCGTATTTTCTCCGGGTAGCCGAGACCCCAGAGAACATGAATCGGGTCAGTTTTTACCGACCCCGATGTTGCGATCGCCGTTATTAACCCTATAACGGCGATCGCAACAACAACAAAAAAATGGTGTGCCATTTAATTTCTCTGTCTCCTCTGATGTGATCGGACATCAAAGGAGAGAGAAAAAGGGTCCCCGATCCCCCCCTTCTGGCCCCCGATCACCTCCATGTGGCCCCCGGGCCCTCCGGTGTCCCCCGGTGGGCGTCGCCATCTTTGAGGCCTACTAAATAGCGGGCGCATGCTCAGTGCGCCCGCCGCGATTTGCCGGGGGGGGTGGGCAATTTTCTCTGGGGTCTCGGCTGCCGAGGGTAGCCGTGATCCCAGAGAACATGATCCGGTGTCGCGATCGCCGTTATACTGAGTATAACGGCGACCGCAAAAAAAAAAAATGATTTCTCCCCCCTCTGATGTGATTGCATATCACAGGGAGAGAATTAGGGTTCCCAGGTCCCCTGATCCCCCCTGTACCTCCCGGTGTCCCCCGTCCTCCGGCAGGTCCCAGGCTCCCGGGTCTTCTTCCTGTAAAAAAAAAATGGCGGGCGCATGCACAGTGCGCTCGCTGAATCTGCCTGGCGGCAGATTCAAAAAAATTTCATTCATTCTCCTAAAAGTACATTTTGATCATTGTGATAAACTATCACAGTGATCAAAATAAAAAAAACAGTACATAACCCCCCCTTTATCACCACCTTAGTTAGGGACATATAATAAAATATAGAAATTATATTTATTTTCATTTTTCCGTTAGTGTTAGGGTTAGGGCTAGGGTTAGGGCTAGGGTTAGGGTTATAATTAGGGTTAGGCTGGGATCATACTGCGTTATGGCAGTCCGTTAGATGGACTGCGTTACACCGCGGCATAACGCGGTGTAACGCAGTCCGTTAACGCTGCCATTCACCCCCATTTGAGGGCACATCGCGACGCATGCCATAAAGAGGCATGCGTTTGCGACGTGCCATCATTCAGTGATGGAGCCTCAGACGCGGGCTGCAGCGTCTGGGCTCCGTCACCGCTAGCGCAGATGAATCATCTGCTGATTCCTCTGCGCTAGCGGGTATAGCATAATGCGATCGTGTTATGCTATACCGTTACCAGCCCGTCAACGCTATGTGTTGAACGGGCTGGTAAAACGCAAAATGAACCTAGCCTTAGGGTTAGGGTTATAATTAGGGTTAGGGTTACAATTAGGGTTGGAATTAGGGGTGGGATTAGGGTTAGGATTAGGGTTGGGGTGTGTTGGTGTTAGGGTTGGAGCTAGAATTGAGGGGTTTCCACTATTTAGGCACATCAGGGGGTCTCCAAACACGACGTGGCGTTCAAAAAGTCAAATGGCGCTCCCTCCCTTCCGAGCCCTTCCGTGCGCCCAAACAGTGGTTTACCCCAACATATGGGGTATCAGCGTACTCAGGACAAATTGCACACCAATTTTGGGGTTCTAATTTCTCTTGTTACCCTTGGGAAAATAAAAAATAGCTGGCTAAAAAAATCATTTTTGAGGAAAAAAATAATTTTTTATTTTCACGGCTCTGCGTTTATAAATTTCTGTGAAGCACTTTGGGTTCAAAGTGCTCATCACACATCTAGATAAGTTCCTTAGGGGGTCTAGTTTCCAAAATGGGGTCACTTGTGGGGGTTTTCCACTGTTTAGGCACATCTGGGGCACTGCAAACGGACCATGACCCCCATCAACGTCTGCATTCCAAAACAATATTACTTCCTTTCCAAGCCCTTCTGTGCGCCCAAACAGTTTCCCCCCCTACATATTTGGTATCAGCGTACTCAGGACAAATTGGACAACAACTTTTGGGGTCCAATTACCTTGTGAAAAATCAAAAATTTGGGACTAAAAAATCATTTTTGTGGAAAATTGTTTTTTGTTTTTTTTTCACACCCAGGCATTATAAACTTTTGTGAAACACTTGGGGGTTCAAAGTGCTCACCACAGATCTAGATAAGTTACTTAGGGGGTCTAGTTTTCAAAATGGGGTCACTTGTGTGGGTTTTCCACTGTTTAGGCATATCTGGGGCACTGCAAACGGAACATGACCCCCATCAACGTCTGCATTCCAAAACGTTATTACTTCCTTTCCAAGCCCTGCTGTGCGCCCAAACAGTTTCCCTCCCCCCCCACATATTTGGTATCAGCGTACTCAGGACAAATTGGACAACAACTTTTGGGGTCCAATTTCCTTGTGAAAAATCAAAAATTTGGGACTAAAAAATCATTTTTGTGGAAAATTGTGTTACTTGTGGAGGGTTTCCACTGTTTAGGCGCATCAGGGGCTCTCCAAACGCGACATGGTGTCCAATCTCAATTCCAGCAAATTTTGGTTTGAAAAAGTCAAACGGCGCTGCTTCCCTTCCAAGCCCTGCCGTGCGCCCAAACAGTGGTCCCCCCCATATATGGGGTATCAGCGTACTCAGGACAAATTGGACAACAACTTTTGTGGTCTAATTTGTCCTGTTACCCTTGGGAAAATAAAAAATTGGGGACTAAACGATCAGGTTTGTGGAAAAAATATGATTTTTTATTTTCACGCCCGGGCGTTATAAACTTCTGTGAAGTACTTGGGGGTTCAAAGTGCTCACCACACATCTAGATAAGTTCCCTAGAGGGTCTAGTTTCCAAAATGGAGTCACTTGTAGGGGGTTTCCACTGTTTAGACACATCAGGGCCTCTCTAAACGCGACATGGCATCCAGCCAATTCTGCGTTGAAAAAGTCAAACGGCGCTCCTTCCCTTGCGACCTCTGCCGTGCGCCCAAAAAGTGGTTTACCCCCATATATGGGGTATCGGTATGCTCAGGAAAAATTTCACAAAAACTTTTGCGGTCTTGTTACCCTTGGGAAAATAAAAATTGGGTGAAAAGATCATTTTTGTGGAAAAAAATGATTTTTTTGTCACGGCTCTACGTTATAAACTTGTGTGAGGCAATTGGAGGTTCAAAGTGCTCACCACACATCTAGATACGTTCCTTAAGGGTCTTGTTTCCAAAATGGGGTCACTTGTTGGGGGTTTCCACTGTTTAGGCACATCAAGGGCTCTCTAAACACGACATGGCATCCAGCCAATTCTGCGTTGAAAAAGTCAAACAGCACTCCTTCCCTTGCGACCTCTGCCGTGCGCCCAAAAAGTGGTTTACCCCACACATATGGGGTATCGGCGTATTCAGGAGAAATTGCACAACAAATTTTGTGGTTCATTTTTTCTTTAAACACTTGTGAAAATAAAAAAAATTGGTTCCGAAGTAAAGCTTTTGCAAAAAAAGTTAAATGTCAATTATTTCCTTCCACATTGCTTCAGCTCATGTGAAGCACCTGAAGGGTTAATAAACTTTTTGAATGTGGTTTTGAGCACCTTGAGGGGTGCAGTTTTTAGAATGGTGTCACTTTTGGGTATTTTCTATCATATAAACCCCTCAAAGTGACTTCAAATGTGATGTGGTCCCTAAAAAAAATGGTGTTGTAAAAATGAGAAATCGCTGGTCAACTTTTAACCCTTATAACTTCGTAACAAAAGAAAATTTTGTTCCCAAAATTGTGCTGATGTAAAGTAGACATGTGGGAAATGTTATTTATTAAGAAATTTGTGTGACATATCTCTCTGATTTAAGGGCATAAAAATTTCAAGTTTGAAAATTGCGAAATTTTCTAAATTTAGCCATATTTCTGTTTTTTCATAAATAAAAGCAAGTCATATAAAAAAATTTTTACCACTAACGTGAAGTACTATATGTCACGAAAAAACAATCTCAGAATCAGCGGGATTCGTCAAAGCGTTCCAGAGTTATAACCTCATAAAGTGACAGTGGTCAGAATTGTAAAAATTGGCCCGGTCATTAAAGGGAATCTGTCACCCCAAAATAGCCATATCAGATTTAGATATGGCTGAATAGTGCGTCCCATAACTAAGCTAACGGTGGGTATCATATATCATGATACCCCCGTTTTCATATCAAAATACCTTTTTAAAGTTGGTGATTGTAGGTGTCAATCACTGCAGTCAGGTCAGGAGGGCGGCGGTTTTCATGTCCTCCCCCGCCCCTCGTCATCTGTTGCAATACGCCGTCTGTGAATATCACAGACGGCGTTAGGTTCCCGCAATTGCGCAATTCAAAATTCGGCCCCGCGCATGCGCAGTATGCTTTGCCCAACAGTGGGCAAAGCATAAAATGACTACAGCGCATGCGCTAGTCTTTCCTTGCCCCGGAAATTACTGCTTGCCTTGGACGACTTCCGGGGCAAGGAAAGACTAGCGCATGCGCTGTGGTCATTTTATGCTTTGCCCACTGCTGGGCAAAGAAGACTGCGCACGCGCCGGGGCCCTGCTTCACCGCGCAATCGCGGAAGCATTACGCTGTCTGTGATATTCACAGACAGCGTTACGTGAAGAAGTGGAGGAGCGCGGGGGGGAGGAAGCGAATAACCGCCGCCTTCCTGACCTGACTGCAATGATTGACACCACGAAATACCAAGTTTACAAAGGTATTTTTCTATGAAAACGGGGGTATCCAGATAAAATGAAAATACACATAGCTTAGTTATGGGACGCTCTATTCAGCCATATCTTTACTTGATATGGCATTTTTGGGGTGACAGATTCACTTTAAGCTGCAAAATGGCTTTGTCACTAAGGGGTTAAGAATAATGCAATGAATACACAGGATTTTTCGGGTAAAATATATACATTATCATTAAATGTTATTGCTCATAGAACTTAATACAACTTATTATTAAACAGATCATCAAAATATATCAACTATTACATGAATATCTAACTGTATTTAAATAAATCATCGGACAAAAGAAGTACATCGACACTATATTTGTTAACAATATCAACCCAAAATCCCGACATTGTCTATGGGATTCCACATCGTGCTCCTGCCTAGCGGCAGTGTGTTGCGGTGTCTCCCTTTCCCGACGTTGTCTGTGAGATTCAGCATCCTGGGCTTGTCTGGCGGCAGTGTGTTGCGGTGTCTCCCTTTCCCAACGTTGTCTGTGAGATTCGGCATCCTGGGCTTGTCTGGCGGCAGTGTGTTGTGGTGTCTCCCTTTTCCGACGTTTTCTGTGAGATTCCGCATCCTGGGCTTGTCTGGCAGCAGTGTGTTGTGGTGTCTCCTGTTCCCGATGTTTTCTGTGAGATTCCGCATCCTGGGCTTGTCTAGCGGCAGTGTGTTGCGGTGTCTCCTGTTCCCGACGTTTTCTGTGAGATTCCGCATCCTGGGCTTGTCTGGCGGCAGTGTGTTGTGGTGTCTCCTGTTCCCGATGTTTTCTGTGAGATTCCGCATCCTGGGCTTGTCTGGCGGCAGTGTGTTGTGGTGTCTCCTGTTCCCGATGTTTTCTGTGAGATTCCGCATCCTGGGCTTTTCTGGCGGCAGTGTGTTGCGGTGTCTCCTGTTCCCGACATTTTCTGTGAGATTCCGCATCCTGGGCTTGTCTGGCGGTAGTATGTTGTGGTGTCTCCTGTTCCCAATGTTTTCTGTGAGATTCCGCATCCTGGGCTTGTCTGGCGGCAGTGTGTTGCGGTGTCTCCCTTTCCCGACGTTGTCTGTGAGATTCCGCATCCTGGGCTTGTCTGGCGGCAGTGTGTTGTGGTGTCTCCTGTTCCCGACGTTTTCTGTGAGATTCCGCATCCTGGGCTTGTCTGGCGGCAGTGTGTTGTAGTGTCTCCTGTTCCCGACGTTTTCTGTGAGATTCCGCATCCTGGGCTTGTCTGGCGGCAGTGTGTTGCGGTGTCTCCCTTTCCCGACGTTGTCTGTGAGATTCCGCATCCTGGGCTTGTCTGGCGGCAGTGTGTTGTGGTGTCTCCTGTTCCCGACGTTTTCTGTGAGATTCCGCATCCTGGGCTTGTCTGGCGGCAGTGTGTTGTGGTGTCTCCTGTTCCCGATGTTTTCTGTGAGATTCTGCATCCTGGGCTTGTCTGGCGGCAGTGTGTTGCGGTGTCTCCCTTTCCCGACGTTGTCTGTGAGATTTCGCATCCTGGGCTTGTCTAGCGGCAGTGTGTTGTGGTGTCTGTTGCTCTCGACGTTGTCTTTTTCTTGCTGCTTCTGCTGCTTTTCTGTCATCGTCAGTGGCGTATTTTCGCTTACGACCCATTGGAAGACAGGAAGCGTAAAGAAGCATCTGTTCAGCGCGCTGTGACTGGCAGAACGTGTTCAGTAAACGTGACAGAAGTACATCAGACACTGTGAATCACAAAACATGTTCAGTACATCATGGGCAGTTGGTGAGTCACATGACCACATGGGCGGAGTCAGCCCTGCTATCTCCCGACGGTGGCGTACTTATTTTAAATCCGGCGCCAATTTGCCGGAGAGCGAGTTTAAATTTTGCGCCAAAACCGCTGATTGGTCGCGGCGCCGGATCCGGAAAAAGACGGATCCGGTCACCGGATACGGTTTTTAGGTCTGAGCATGCTCAGATCCAATTGGCCAGCCCCCAGGAAACAGATCATCGTTTGGGAACCTCTCATGGGCGTGTTTAAAAACCGGATCCTTCGTAAAACGGATAAAAAAAACGGACGAAACTGATGCAAAACTGATGAAACGGATCTGGTTTTTAGCCGGATCCGCTTGACGGATCCGGCAAAAAAAACGGATCCATTTCATCAGTTTTTACACAATTTACGCCGGATCATGCGCGACGCCAGATCATGCCTGATGGCAAAAATCTGGCATTATAAGGTCATGTTCACACGCTCAGTATTTGATCAGTATTTTACCTCAGTGAGGCTGTGTGCACACGTATCAGAATTGCCGCGGAAATTTCCGTGGCAATCCCGCACCTCCCTGCCACAGGAAATACACATTTTATAGGTATGCGTATTCCTGCTAAAAACTAGCGTTTTGCAAGCGTAATTAGCATCACTTGGAAAACTGATTGACAGGTTGGTCACACGAGTCAAACATAGTGTTTGACAAGTGTGACCAAATTTTTACTATTGATGCTGCCTATTCCGCATCAATAGTAAAAAGATCTAATCTTAAAAATAATTTAAAAAATTAAAAATCGTGATATTCTCACCTTCCGGCGTCCCCCGCAGCCTTCCCGGTCCTCGCGACGCTCCCGGCCAATCCCGTTGCCAGTGATGCCTTGCGACAATGACCCCAGATGACGTAACATCACGCGAGACCACTACGTCATCTGGGGTGATTCTCGCAATGCATCTGTGTGGCCCAGCTATGTCAGGCACACATAATCCGGGAGAATGCACAGGAAGGTAACCGCAACGCTTGATATCCATTCACGTCACTCACACTTTCAGACACACCCACCAGGGGTATAAGAGGGAGTGACACGTAGCAGTCATTCATTCCAGCTTTGGAGGGAGAGGAGTTGATTGTTCAGTCAGTCAAGCTCCGGGTGGCTCAGGAGTGAGTCATCCCCCAGATAGCTTCCTGTCTCAGGACAGCTGAGATCATTGAGTCAGTTTCCTGTCTTAGTACAGTGCAGTTCAGTGTCAGTCCAGTTTGGACTTGGAGGATACTGAGAGCTCTTCAGTGAGCTCTGGAGAAAGCTGGCATTTCCATCAAAGCTACAAGTGCTTATGTTAAGAGCGGGAAGCAGGGCGAAGGGCACAGTGGAGAAGACAGAGAGAAGTGCTTCAGGTATTGGATTACCTGCACTAATTCCCTGGACACCGGGGTCCGAAGCGTTGCTAGTGTTTCAAGCCTAGTAACAAGACAACCGGAGGCTTTCTGGACCACAGGTCGCAGAAGGTAGCCCTAAGCGCTGATACGTAACCGGAGTCAGGGAGAACGGGGACTTTGAGTCAAGTGCACGACAAAAGTAAGGACTTAGTTCTCTCAACATCTGATAGTCAGAGACATAGAAGGCTCCACCACAATGTCGGCCGGGCGTTGCAGCTATTGAGAAAGCTGGAGATTGCAGAGTTAACTTCGCTTCATGCAAGTTTGGACTCACATACAATTGAAGTAAAGGAGGCCTCTAACCTGCTCAGCGGTTATCCCGAATGTGCATTCTCCACCCTGACCAGCTCCCCGGGACCTGCCTGAACCATCTACCAGTAAAGGTATGAAAAGAAGCTGCATTGTGTGTGACTGAATTCTTAACTACACCCTGCATCATCACCATAGACTTCCAGGGACCCGTCTCACCTGTGGGAGACTTACCACCCAGCTGCCCCATAACATCCCCTGTGAAGGTCCTTATAGCAGCGCTGGTCCAATTGATCAGATACCACAGGTGGCGTCACGAACTATCTAAACTACCAAATCCCCTGTAAATATCCCTCCCATTGCATGAGCGCCCAGGGCCACGGACCGAGTCCTGCTGCCAGTGACAAATCCCATAGACTTTCATGGGCTCGGTGCCGAGTACCCCATTGCCCTGGTACTAAGTGCGACTCATCTTTTTGGCGTCACGAACAGGATCCGAAGCTTGCAATTGTGAGTCCTGTGTGCCTATTGAACTGTTTTGTGAAAAGACTGTTTGCTGTATTTGGCGCCATTTTTCCGCCATTTTTACCGCCAAATTCGCGCCCTGAGGCGCTGGTGAAGAAGGTGGGCGTGCATTCGTGGGCGTGTACCCCCCTGTGGCGCGAAAGATATGGCCGCCCTCTCAAAATGCTACTATAATGTGCGCTCCTGCCCCACTGCAAAAGAAATCCGCCTCCTCTTCATCTTCTATGCAAAGAGGAGGAGACGCAAATCCCGCCTCCACGGAAGAGACCAGATTGTTCCTGATGGAAACTACAGTCTGGCCTGGGACGAGATGGCGGAAGGACAGGAGAATCTGTGTAAAGGAGCGGAGGCGTGCAAACCCTGCTCCCCTGAAGATTTATGGCCTGTGCCGGAGCTGTCCCCAGATCGGGACACTGACCCCGCTATGCTGGAGCTGCAGAAAGAGAATGTGGTGCTCAGAAGATTAATCCAGCGTCATGCAGACATGCAGGAGACAGAGAGACGCTGGCGTGCCCAGACACAGCGGCTGCTGTGGGACGCAGTGCTCTCTCCCACAAGCATAACGCCGTCACCTGATTTTCCAAGTTCCCTGCTGAGGAAGGCTGAAGAGAAACCGGAGGCCGCCCCCAAAAGTGCTGTACCTGATCCCACCGATGCGGAGGTGGAGGAGAAGGAGGCTGAGGAGGCCCTGCCCGTTCCGGAGTGCCAGCCAGGCCAGGAGGCCGCAGCAGATTACGGTTCCCCGGTAGGAACACCGGAGGGGTCCCAGCCATCATTGCCGGAAATCGACTGGGACGAGATGGAGCGTCTGGATGATGTGACTTACGACCTCCAAACCGGAAATGCCTGGCAACACTGTGGGAAAGAGAGACAACGGCAGGAGGAAGAGAGAAAGATACAGCGAGATCGACAGGAATGGCATGAGAAGTTCTTCGCTGACAAAGAAACCGTCCGCCGAGATAAAGGTACCCGACGGGAACCGCGGCGTCAGGGGTGCGTCACCGAATTTCAACTCCGCAAGGGCTGGGGCTTTATCCGGGAGCCGGGCCTCTATCCGGGGGTCTTTGTGAGCCGCCGGGACGTAGAGTCTCACTTGCCCATCGGTCATCCTGGAAGGGATCTGATAAATGGGGACATAGTAAGATACACGCGACACTGGGGTTTAAAGGGATGGTATGCCCTAAACGTCTCTGTTATCAGTGACCCCGTCCCCGACGCCGGTACCGTACACAATACTGAAGCGTCCCAGTCCCGAGCTCTCACTGCACCAGGCCGTGCCCCGGCATCGCCCCCTGCATACTCATCTCGACCTACGTCGCCCCCTATATCGCAATCTGTGACCCGTACTGCATCGCAATCTGTGACCCATACTGCATCGCAATTTAGATCTTATTCTGTGGCACCTACTGCAACGCAACCTGCGTTCTATTCTGAGGATGTACCCGTTGGGTTCCCAGTTCAAACCAAGGATGTAGCCACTCAAACACAGATCGCAGGACATGATCTCTTTGTTATGCGTTCAAAAGAACACCGCGTCGTTCCAGCCCCAGGAGTGGAAGACGTTATTGAAGTTTGCAAGAAAAATGAAAGCCAGTAGGACCCAGACAGGGGTTTACTGCACCTGAAAATTGTATACAGTTTGACGAAGAAGTTTTGCAAGAATTTGCACTTTAGAGATATGTATAGAAATGTTTACATAATGTGCATAGTATGCTTAGAATACCCCAGTTGGGTAAAGTGAATACTTGAAATATATATATATATATATGTGTTTTAACCATGCCAATGGACTGCGTGGCTGTGGACTGTGCCAGCCCAAGAACTTATATTGTAAATAGTTTGCACTACGGTGCTACATCTTGGTTTTACACAAAGCCTTGAACTACCTCTGAAAGAAAACCCGTATGGTGTGGCCTAGAGTGAGGCAGCAATAAAGTCCTGCAGCCCACCCAGGACCCACGTGGGAGGTTTGGTGCGGGTCCTCCACAAGAATTTGTCTTGTATAATGAGAATGTTTTGATACTTTGATACTTTTGTATTTTTCTAATGTACAAATTGTAACGTTCAAGAAGTCTTACCTCCTGGATGGGAAGAGTTAAAAATGTTATGTTTAATGCAAAACAAAAATGTTTTTTCTTTTCTCTTTTACAGCCCGGGAGTGCTGTGTTTAACCAAGGGGGGATGTGTGGCCCAGCTATGTCAGGCACACATAATCCGGGAGAATGCACAGGAAGGTAACCGCAACGCTTGATATCCATTCACGTCACTCACACTTTCAGACACACCCACCAGGGGTATAAGAGGGAGTGACACGTAGCAGTCATTCATTCCAGCTTTGGAGGGAGAGGAGTTGATTGTTCAGTCAGTCAAGCTCCGGGTGGCTCAGGAGTGAGTCATCCCCCAGATAGCTTCCTGTCTCAGGACAGCTGAGATCATTGAGTCAGTTTCCTGTCTTAGTACAGTGCAGTTCAGTGTCAGTCCAGTCTGGACTTGGAGGATACTGAGAGCTGTTCAGTGAGCTCTGGAGAAAGCTGGCATTTCCATCAAAGCTACAAGTGCTTATGTTAAGAGCGGGAAGCAGGGCGAAGGGCACAGTGGAGAAGACAGAGAGAAGTGCTTCAGGTATTGGATTACCTGCACTAATTCACCGGACACCGGGGTCCGAAGCGTTGCTAGTGTTTCAAGCCTAGTAACAAGACAACCGGAGGCTTTCTGGACCACAGGTCGCAGAAGGTAGCCCTAAGCGCTGATACGTAACCGGAGTCAGCGAGAACGGGGACTTTGAGTCAAGTGCACGACAAAAGTAAGGACTTAGTTCTCTCAACATCTGATAGTCAGAGACATAGAAGGCTCCACCACAATGTCGGCCGGGCGTTGCAGCTATTGAGAAAGCTGGAGATTGCAGAGTTAACTTCGCTTCATGCAAGTTTGGACTCACATACAATTGAAGTAAAGGAGGCCTCTAACCTGCTCAGCGGTTATCCCGAATGTGCATTCTCCACCCTGACCAGCTCCCCGGGACCTGCCTGAACCATCTACCAGTAAAGGTATGAAAAGAAGCTGCATTGTGTGTGACTGAATTCTTAACTACACCCTGCATCATCACCATAGACTTCCAGTGACCCGTCTCACCTGTGGGAGACTTACCACCCAGCTGCCCCATAACATCCCCTGTGAAGGTCCTTATAGCAGCGCTGGTCCAATTGATCAGATACCACAGGTGGCGTCACGAACTATCTAAACTACCAAATCCCCTGTAAATATCCCTCCCATTGCATGAGCACCCAGGGCCACGGACCGAGTCCTGCTGCCAGTGACAAATCCCATAGACTTTCATGGGCTCGGTGCCGAGTACCCCATTGCCCTGGTACTAAGTGCGACTCACATCCCTGGGAACGGGAGTTGCCGGGAGCGTCGCTGAGGAGCGGGAAGGCTGCGGGGGCCGCCGGAAGGTCAGAATAACACGATTTTTTATTTTAATTATTGTTTTTACAGGGATATGGTACCCAGGGCATGGAGGAGAGTCTCCTCTCCTCCAGACCCTGGGTACCATCCGCACATGAACCGCTTACTTTGCGCATGGTGGACATAGCCACATGAGGAAAATAAGCGGTTCAATGCATTCCTATGGCGGCAGAATCACCGCGATTCCGCAAAAAGAATGAACATGCTGCGTTTTTTTAAGCGATGCATTTTTTTTGCGGAAAAAATGCAGCATGTGCACAAAAAATGCGGAATGCATTCTAATGATAGGATGCTTAATGCATGCGTTTTGTGCACAAAAAATGCGGAATGCATTCTAATGATAGGATGCTTAATGCATGCGTTTTTTAAGCGTTTTTGCAGCGGAAAATTGCCGCAAAAACGCTTAAAAAAACGTGAAAAATCCTGAATGTGTGCACATAGCCTGACTGTAAGCCAAAACCAGGAGTGGGTGATAAGTATAGAAGTGGTGACGTGTTTCTATTATACTTTTCCTCTGATTGTTCCTCTCCTGGTTTTGGCTTACACATACTGAGGTAACATACTTAGGCTCGGACTGGCCCATAGGGTAATAGGGCATCCCCCGGTGGGCCCCTGGGCAGATCTTGGTCCCCAACCCCACTATATGGTCAGTACTTGGCATAATTCACTCTGTACAGAAAAAAGCAGCATCTCATCATTCATTAACCAAACTACCCAGTTTATTATATAGAGATATAGGTACATTTGTGAATGAGGGTAGTGTAATATTTGTATGAAGGAGAAAAGTGGGTCCCCTCGAAGTCAATGTTACTGATGGGCCCTTGGCACCCTAGTCTGACACTGAACATACTGACAGTGTGAACGTGGCCTAAGGGTCTCAATTTTCAGTGGATTTTTTTCGGCCCACAAGTGAGATTGGATAAACGTGTAAGACTGGGAAATCCAGATGTGTGCATGCGCCACGTATCCACAACACGGTCACGGCTTCGATTTGGTTGGTACTGTGTGATATAAAGATAGCGGTAGCCCATGGAGGCAGCCAGGAGTGTGACCCCTGCTGGCGAAACTGGCCGAAGGTAGGGGAGGAAAAGGTTCTCTGTTAGCTAGAAAAATATTCAGAATTGAGAGTCCTCAGTGGTTGATACCTGAAAAGATGGTAACAAACTGCAAGCTTTCGAGACTACTCAGGTCTCTTCATCAGGCATTGACATCAACCACTGAGGACTCTCAATTCTGAATATTTTTCTGTCTGCTAGCTAACACGGTACGAAGATACACCTTTCCTCTTTTATCTAGTAAACTAGGTGGGTCCAGGACTGTGGGGGCTTCCCTGGCACGCGTGTCTCGCCCTGCACTAGTGATGGGTAGCTCCTGAACGACTAGTGAATCATATGAGTCGGCTCCTGGCAGGGAGCCAATTGAAATTTAAACGGCTCTTTGCCAGTTCACGTTCCACAGTCAGTCCCCTCTTGCCCCGCCCCTCCCAACCCCTTCCAGTTCACGTTCCACAGTCAGTCCCCTCTAGCCCCGCCCCTCCCGACCCCTTCCAGTTCACGTTCCACAGTCAGTCCCCTCTTGCCCCGCCCTCCCGGCCCCTTCCAGTTCACGTTCCACAGTCAGTCCCCTCTTGCCCCGCCCCTCCAGGCCCCTCCCTCCCGGCAGTAGACTGAGAATGCATGCTCCTCCTGCTGCAGCCGCACATAGCACTGACTCACAGCCCCACCCCCCTCCAATCTGTGACAAGCAAGCAGCAGTCAGGCAGTCAGGCACTTTATTAAAGGAACACTGACATCTGAATTTAGCCTGATTATAGTTATTTACCGCCAGCTTGTAAATCCTCGCTGAGCGAGGGAGAAACAGCGGATGTAAATGTGCGTCCCTTGTTCTCTCCCATTCACTTGAATGGAAGAGAACAAATGATCCAGCGATGCATATGGGCAGGGCAGATAAGGATCTCCTCTGCAAACATACCATGGCTGGATTGAGCATCACTGGATCGCAGGCTCGGGTGCTGCATCGACTGTGTAAATGCACCATTAGCTAGTGCAACTTGGAATGGTTCTGTTGTTTCTGGTATGTGAATAACCTCCCAGCAGCCCCTGTTACATGATAGCAGTGCCAATCTGAGGGACCAACTTCATGCACAAAACTAGTACTATACAAGGCAGTCCAGCACTCTCAAATCACATCCGATTTTGCATACAATTGCCAGTAGTGTTGAGCTAATTGAATTGCACTTGTTTGATTTCTGCACTTCTTGTTATCAAACATTTCTCGTTTTGTGCGGTGCTGGCAATTTCGAACACTTTGTGCGGTCCAATTTGAATGTTTAAATTAAACCGCATTGTGAATATACGCGATACTGCGGCTAAAATCGCTAATATTCGCTATTTTAGCAGCCACATTGTGTTTATTCGCAATGCGGTTCAATACTGACCTGTACAAAAATGGCTCTCGGCCACTGTGAGACTAGTAGAACCAAAGCGAATGTACGCTTGTGATTATGAACGTTCGCAATTATGAACGCATGCTGTTATCGAACAATGTTTGAATTCAATTCATTAATGGAATCGAACAATATTATGTCCGCTCATCTCTAATTGCCAGATATGACAATCGTATACATAATTAGTGTGGACGTAGCCTCTGCTGCATAGATTGGCATTACTTGTGAAGATGTGGGCTCAGCCGAACCCAATTGTGCAGCAGCTGTTGCATGTGCCTGTGCTGTGAGTTTAGTGGCTTTTAATCACATGCAGGACCTCATTAATATGTCAGACCACTGTCTCACCAATGCAGGAAGCTGCCTGCCCATTTACATGAAAGTTCAGAAAAACTACCAAACTGGACCCTAATGGTGACAGTGTTGGAATTAGTGTATCTGTCAATTCTTAATGTTGCTATCACATCTTCTTCTTGAGACCAGCATAAAAGTACCTCACAGGTTCCCTTTAATGTAGATGAAGAAGGAGCATGTGACCACTGACCAGCCAGTCACAGCTCACTGACTGTACTGTACTCTGCATCCTAAGCCTTGCCCTCTTGTGATTGTTTTTAAATTAACACACTCGCTGTGTTCCTGGCAGCCTGCCCTACCCTGGATGGACGTGGACGGATACAGAGTGTAACAAACAGTAGTGCATGCAGATTGAGGTGCGTGTCATCAAATCAAATCCTCCCAATTTTGCAACCATATTGGTGACGGTGAGGAACTTGGGTATTAATTTCCTCACAGACTATTTTTAAAATACCCACAAATAAATAAAGAGGGAGGTTGATAGCCTGCAGAGAGAAGAGGAGTGCACGTACAGTGGATAAGATGAGTGACAACCGCAAACGAAGTAGGATTTGGATTTTGATTACATCGACAACACAAAAACAGAATGTAAATTTTGTAAGATAAAATTGTCATACCGAGCAGGGTCTACCACCAACCTTCACAGACATATTAGAAATGTACATCCAACAGTGCAGATTGAGGAACATGAAAGCACCACTGCAACTACTGGAACTGCTGCTGCAGTGTCTGCAACCACCTCTGAGGCATCAGCTAGACCACGACCTGCAACAACCCAGAGATCTATACTCCAATTTATGCCAGATAAAGTCATGACCCCAGCAAGAAAGAGTGCAGTTGATAGAGAGTTGGCTAAGATGGTTGCAAAAGACTTCCAACCAATGACAATTGTGGAGGACAAGGGATTTAAAAATTTTGCCCATGCTCTCAATCCAACGTATGTTCTTCCAAGCAGGAAAACACTCAGCCAAACACTTATTCCAAAGCTATATGAAAGTGAACGTGCCTCATTACAAGAAAAGGTTCAAATGGCTGCAGCAGTTTGCCTGACAACTGACTGCTGGACATCCAGAGCCACCACGTCCTTCATGTCAGTAACATGTCATTTCATTGACAATTATAAAATGGTCTTGTCTTCTGGACTGTTTTGAGTTTACTGACAAGCACACTTCAGAGAACTTGGCAGATGAACTTCTAAGGGTGGCAAAAGAATGGGGAGTTGAAAGTAAAGTCATTTGCTGTGTTACTGATAATGCAGCTAATATAACCAAAGCCATTAAAAACCTAAAATGGAACCATCACCCGTGCCTTGCACACACAATTAACCTAAGGCCGGGGTCACACTGGCGACAGAATCGGACGACTGCAATACGATGAAATATCGTATTGCAGTCTGCCCTATGTTGATGTATGGAGCAGCTCCCAGTATCCGATTTTTTGTGGTCCGTTTTAATCGTCCGAGTGCAATCGCAGCATGCTGCGATTGTCACCGATTGTGGGTCGACTATCGCCATTGCAAGTCTATGGGAGCGATGAAAAATCGGATTACAAACGGACCGCATGTGTGACTTGCGATTAAATCGCATCGGTGTCCTTTAGAAAAGCCGGCAATTCATCCCTGCCTATACTGTAAAAGCACACTGACAGCTTTAATAAAGAATAAAAGAATAGATATACACACATAGAATACATATATTATATATATATATATATATATATATATATATATATATATTATATATGTCATTGTGACATATATTATATACATATATTTATAGTTCTTACACTTCTACATACTGTAATAGCCGCTAATTCAATTGCCGGCTTTTGTGAAATCAAAGAAAGCCGACATGAAATGATACATTGTTTAGACACAGTTAACCATGTCATTTCCTGTATTCTGATATATGGTTTGAACTTACAATTACATAAGTGTATGTGTGCAAAATTTCAGACATGTAGGGGTTAATTAAAGGTGTAAATTCGTTGAAAAAAAAATGCGTGGGCTCCCGCTGTATTTTCTCCACCAGACAGACAAAGCAAGCGAGTGGGGGCAGATAATAATAGCCTAGGGAGGGTACATTTTTTTTGTGCCCCCCCTGGCTACTAACATCTGCCCCCAGACACCCAGAAAGGGCAAATCTCTAATTAGATTTGCCCTTTCTGGCACTTTGCCCGTCTATTCCCATTGCCCTGTAGCGGTGGCGAATGGGTTAATAAGGGGTTACAGGCACCTTGCAATTGAAAGGTGACTGTAAGCCAGGTTAATAATTGAGAGCTGTCAATTAGACAACTATCAATTATTAATCCTATTGAAGTAAATAAAAAAACACACACACTTTAAGAATAAATAATTTTAATGAAATAAAAACAAATTTTTTTGACCATCTTTTATTTTACTCTTAATCCGTGCGAAGCCCTTGATCTCCTAAAATAAATATAAAATAATAAAACAACATTATTCTTACCTATCTGCCGATCTGTCACGTCCCACGATGTAATCCTTCACAAAGGGTTAACTAGCAATCAGCTAAGCAGCGCATCTAATGCTGAGTGCTCAGCTGATAGCTCCTGAATGAATGAGCTTATCTCCTGCCGACAGGAGAGGATGTGATTAATGAATGAAGCTTAATTGATTGTGTCCCACTTTCACCTTAGGTCAGGTCACTGAAGTGAAAGTGGCAATAAATCAATTAAGCTTCATTCATTCATCTCTTCCTCTCCTTTCGCTGGGAGAGTAAGTTATTCATTCAGGGGGTTACAGCTAGGAGACAGCATTTAGCTCTCTGCTCGCTGTAACCTGTTAACCCTTTCTGATGGATTACACCGTGGGACCTGACTGTACATCGGATTGGTAAGAATAATTTTGCTTTTTTATTTTATTTTTATTACAGGAAATGGTTTTAGCAGGAAAATAAAATATGGTCAAAAACTGTGTGATTATTTCATTAAACTTCTTTTTTATTAAACTGTGTGTGTTTGATTTTTCTTTCATACAATAGGATTAATAATTGATAGTTGTCTAATTGACAGCTCTCAATTATTAACCTGGCTTACAGTCACCTTTCAATTGCAAGGTGCCTGTAACCCCTTATTAACCCATTCGCCACCGCTACAGGGCAATGGGAATAGACGGGCAAAGTGCCAGAAAGGGCAAATCTAATTAGAGATTTGCCCTTTCTGGGGTGTCTGGGGGCAGATGTTAGTAGCCAGGGGGGGCACCAAAAAAATGTACCCTCCCTAGGCTATTATTATCTGCCCCCACTCGCTTGCTTTGTCTGTCTGGTGGAGAAAATACAGCGGGAGCCCACGCATTTTTTTTCAACGAATTTACACCTTTAATTAACCCCTACATGTCTGAAATTTTGCACACATACACTTATGTAATTGTAAGTTCAAACCATATATCAAAATACAGGAAATGACATGGTTAACTGTGTGGAAACAATGTATCATTTCATGTCGGCTTCTGTGATTTCACAAAAGCCGGCAATTGAATTAGCGGCTATTACAGTATGTAGAAGTCTAGGAACTATAAATATATATATATATATATATATATATATATATATAAATGTCACAATGACATGTATATATATATATATATGTGTTCAATGTGTATATATCTATTCTTTCTTTTGTGATTTAAATACTATTCTTTTGGATCCATTATATGTCAGTTTTGCAAGCCTGCGAGAAATTCTCGCAAGTCGGATGAAAATCGGATGTTACAAGCTACACACACATGCGACTAAATCGCATCTTTAAAGGAAAATCGGATGCCAGGCGGATGTGTGATGTTTTCATTTTGTTCCGATAATCGACCGACTAAAACGGTCCGATTTTTTGTAGTTGTGTCTGACCCCGGCCTAATGGTAAGAGATGCTCTGAAGGAGATAAAACCCACTGTGGACAAAGTAAAATCAATTGTGGAATTTTTCCATAGGAGTACAACAGCCACAATGAAGCTAAAGTCTACTCAACAGCAAATGGGTATGCCTGAACTGAGGCCCAAACAAGAGTGTGTCACAAGATGGAATTCCACATTTCATATGCTTAAACGGCTTCTGGAGTCCAAGGATGCAATCATATCTACCCTGGCCATTATCAACGCACCTGTTGAAAATCTGAGCCGAGAAGAATGGGAAGTCGTGAGAGAGGCATGCACTATTCTGGAGCCCTTTGACCAGGTCACTGTGGAGATCGGTTCAGAAAGGTAGAGTAACAACTACTGTTATATTATTTGTATTGTTGAAAAAAAAAGACACACGTCCATCATTTAATCTTGGGACCCTTTTACACATCACAGTTTAACTTTCAGTCAGGCAAAAATGTGCCAGACTGAAAGATAAATTGTTCTGTATAAATGCATAAAACGATGGCCGACTGAACGACTACTAATCGTTCAGTGGGACATTGCTCTGTGTAAAGGCAAGTGGTTCCTGCTGGCTCATTACTCATGACCTGCAGCGCTACCTCCCAGCACTCCCCTGGTATCTGTGTCCAGCTGTCGGAGGAGCAGGGCTCAGCGGCTTCTCCTCTGTCATGGCAACCCGACAAGAGCCAGCATGTGGACCCAGATACCAGACAGGACCCAGATACCAGGTGCTGGAAGGTAAATATCTTGTTGCACCCCAGGCCCAAGCTATCCTATGAGGCCATATTGTTTCGGCTCATAGGATAGTACAGATTTACTATAAACGATGTCTGTGCATGGAAACAGATAGTTTAAAAGCAAACGATGGGAGAAATTATTGCACAAACGATTTCTCTGCTCATGGATTAGTCGGGCAGCAGAGTTGAGGATAGATTGAAGGGGTGATTAGAGCGTTGGAAGGGAGACCGCCGAGGAGGGTGTTGCAGTAGTCTAGGCGGGTTATAATGAATTAGTTAGCACATTGTGTGGCAGAGTGATCTATAATCTCACTGCTCTTACAGTAAAGAATCCCTGATGATGGTGAAACATTTTTTCTCTAGAAGTATAGGATGCCAATGCCACTAGTACAGGAGTTGAAGGCAAAAGATCAGTAGGAAAATCTCTGTACTGTCTATTTATATATCTGTAGATTAGATCGCCCCAAGCCATCTTTTTTCCAGACTGAATGATCCCAAGTTTCATAACCTGTTTTGTCAATGCAATACTGCAAATTATCATCATATAACTGTATGGTAGAGGTCAATGGCAGTAATACTACATAAGAAATAAAGTTCACATTACAAATTTCTGAGTAACTGTTTTATCCATTTGCAGCTACGTTACAGCCTCTAAAATGCTGCTGCTGTGCAGGGGTTTGCAGAGAGTGACAGCCAACCAGAGAGATGGAGCAATAAATACAGAGAAAGTAAAAGAGTTGGTAGCTGCCCTGTGTACCTCTATGGAAAGAAAGTTCCAAAGGATGGAATATAACACTATACTGTCAGAAACTACACTACTTGACCCGAGGTTCAAAAAGCTGGCCTTTAGTGATAATAGAGCTGTTGATGAGGCACTGCAAAGAATAACGGCAGCAGCAGCGAGATGCAGCCTCACCAGCCAGCCACATCCATCAGATGAAGATGAAGTGGGAGCACTGGGGCTCCACAAGTACAACAACCACAAATGTCTGCTGTTTGGAGGGTCTTTGACGAAAGGGCAACAGGAGATGCTGCAAGAAGAAACCCCTCAGCAGATGCAATGCTAGAAGTAAGATCATATCTTGAGGAACCCTTGATCCAAAGAGCAGCAGACCCATTGACGTGGTGGGAGAGCAAGGCTTCAACATACCCATGGCTTGTCAAGGTGATGACCAGAAGACTGTGCATCGTAGCGACATCAGTCCCTTCAGAGAGGATTTTCTCCAAAGCAGGGCAAATAATAACAGAGAGAAGAAATCGGATCAGCCCATCCAAGCTCCAGCACTTGGTCTTTCTTAATGCCAATCTGCCCTAATGACAATCTTAACATGTTGCACTTTTAAAAATGGTTTTCTGCTGCTGTTTTGAGCATTTGTTATATTTTTGCACATTTTATATTTGTTAATGTTTTCATACTAAACAGAATGCACAAAATGTTATTTTGGAAATTATCAGGTTTAAAGGGGTAGGCTCATTTCTAACCTTTCCCGGCTCCAGCGCTGCATTTTCTCTTATGCCCCTGGCTCAGGGGGCGGGGCCGGAGATGCGACAGGCAGTTCTGTGCGCACGCATGACTCCGTGATTGGCCTCCGGGGACCGATCGCACAGCTCCGTGCTGTCACCGCCCGGCCCACAACGGGTGCTGCATGGTCCATGTGGTCAGTCAGCGAGCGCTGGCCGACAACATGGTCGCATCCTGTGTGTCTTTTGCTGGATAGGGCTCCGGCACAGGACAACTTCCATGGAAACCCATGTAAACAGTTACATAGGGTTTTATGGAATACCAGCAGGACTGAAGCAGAATTTTTAAAATAAGTATATGGAGAATATACCTATTTTAAAAAGTTTTCTTCAATTAATGGCACTAATGCCCATGTGATCCAACCCCTTTAATGACATTACCGTATTTTTCGGGCTATAAGACGCACTTTTTCCCCCAAAAAATTGTGAGGAAAATGGGGGGTGCGTCTTATAGCCCGACCGCAGCTTACCGGGGGGTTGCGGCAGCGGTGTGGCGGTGGCAGAGATGCGGCGTTGCAGAGGCGCAGTGGGCGGCGTGCACCTGAGCAGGTTCCCTTCCTCAGGTGGTGAGGTGACGCCGCGGCACCGAGAGCAGACAGGACAGCAGAGCCGGGATTGCCGGTGGTGGCGGCCATCTTCCTGAGGCGCAGATACAGTACTCTTCTTCCTGTGGCTTCAGGAAAATGGCCGCGGTAGGCCGCGCATGCGCAGATAGCTATCGCGGCGGCAATTTTTCTGAAGCCCCAGGAAGCAGAGTACTCTGCGCATGCGCCCGCCTCAGGAAGATGGCCGCCACCACCGACAAACCCGGCTCTGCTGTCCTGTCTGCTCTCCGTGCCGCAGCGTCACCTCACCACCTAAGGAAGGGACCCTGCTCAGGTGCACGCCGCCCATCGCGCCTCTGCCACCGCCGCATCTCTGCCACCGCCGCACCTCTGCCACCGCCACACCTGCCACAAACCCAGCTCTGCTCTCCGTGCCGCGGCGTCACCACACCTGAGGAAGGGACCCTGCTCAGGTGCACGCCGCCCATCGCGCCTCTGCCACCGCCGCATCTCTGCCACCGCCGCACCTCTGCCACCACACCTGCCACAAACCCGGCTCTGCTCTCTGTGCCGCAGCGTCACCTCACCTGAGGAAGGTGAGTACAGTATCAGCATCACCGCACCTCTGCCACACCACTGCCGCAACCCCTGCTGTACCACCGCTGGCCCACAGGTACCTTAAAATTCGGACAATAAGACGGACCCCCATATTGTAAAAATCTTTTTTTCTGCTATTTTCATCCCAAAATTTGGGGTGCGTCTTATGGTCCGGTGCGTCTTATAGTCCGAAAAATACGGTATATTAGTGATGGCAAAAGACATTGGTCCTTGATGGGACACCAAAAAAAGTCTTTTCCAAAACAGATAATAACAGAGGAAATAAACTGAATCAGTCCATCCAAGCTATGGCACTTTTGGCACGTTTGTGACGCATATGACTGTTTTTAGCGTCACGGAGTGGATTGCAATATCTGTAAGTTCTCTTTTGCGTCACAGAGAGGATTGCAGAAGTTGCAAAGCAGGCTAGCAGGACGCAGAGAGCAGGAGCGATGCTGGAAATTCCTATGAATCAGAAGCGCTCAGTACATGCTAATGACAGATCCTAACGACCGCCAAAGTCGTTAAAGAGATCGCTGACCGCTGATGAGTCGTTTATGAGATCTCCTGTTTGGCAGCTACTAGCGACCTAAAAGAGATCACACCAACGATCTCGTTAGCTTGGTCGTTATCGAGATCGCTAAGTGTGGCAGTACCTTTAGTTTATCTATCCAATGGGCCCTAAAGACAATTTTAGGCTGCCTTCACACTTTGTGGATTTGCAGCGGAGTTTCCATGCAGATCATCAGCGTGGAAATTCCATGGCATTTACAGAAGCCAACAGTGGCAATGGTTTTTATCCAAAACACATTCTCACTTCGTGGAAAAATTCAGAACTGACATGAGGGGTTTAAAAATTGGGTTTAGCAGATGCAATATTTTCGAATATCCGATATGCAAATTAATTTTGCATCAAAGGGCAGTACTTCCGCACAAATTCCTTCCAAATCCCCCTGGATGCGATGTCACTTTGACACTGCAGTTTTGCTGCAGACTGTTTTCAGCAGACACCCAAGCGAACTTCCCAAATTGAAGGGGGCTGTAAATGTGCGCTGATAATTAGGGTCTTTTTGCTTTTTGCATGTTCTTTTTTTGTTTGTTAAAATTTTTACAGAAAAAATAAAATCTGGTTATTCTGGAAATATTCTGTTTATGTCAAATTGGGCCATGTTGATTTTTTTCTAAAAAGGAAAACAATCATGGGGTTTAAAAAAAAACCACAATTTGGCTTCAAATTTTAAACCAAAAGGTAAAAAGGAAATGAAGACCGTTTTTGGAGCCAAAGAGGGCTCACCAAAAAACGCATTTTACCCATCCTAATCACTGTGATCAGCAGGAGTCGCCCGGGTTACCCATGACTGGGGTACCACACCGCGAGGACCAAAGCCTCTATAGCCCCCCCCACGCGCGTCACCTCGCTTTGCAGATTCGCCACGCCCCCCCCGACGTTTATCAATCCCGGGGGTTGTTTGCGCTCGCAGTGTCCCCGTTACCCGGGACAGTAACAGTCAAAGACCCGGGGCCAACTGAGGGATCAGTCGGGGGCCCGTGGCCCAAAACACGGCCAGGGGGGAGACTTTAACAGCTATCCAGCCTGCAGCGGGAACACCCGAGGCACCAACAACAGTGAGCGGGGGGGGCATGCGTCCCAGTGCGACCATCTTGTTTCCAGCTGTCATCGGGCCCGGATATGCGGGGGCTGGGGTGGCCCTTCACTAAGGACCGGCAAGTACAGGGGAGGAAGTGACAGCCACAAAAGGACCGTTTCTTTCCCACAATGAGGCATATCCTGCTACAGCCTGCCCCTTCATCAGCCATGGCCCCATCCGAACTAGAGGTGGACCAGGGGGAGTGTGATGGGGGGGAAAAAGTGGGACCGGGGGGGGGTGATCGGGGTGAGAAAGTGTGGACCCGGGGGGGGGGAGGGGAAAGGGGGGGAGGGAGTGTGGAAAAAGGGGGGGCGGTGGATCAGGGGGAGGCAGTGTGGACAGGGGGGGGGTGATCGGGGGGGGGGCAAAAGGGGCCGGGGGGAGCGTGGATCAGGGGTGAGAAAGTGTGGGGATGGGGTGAGAAAGTGTGGCCAGGGGGGGGCCGGGATCGGGGGTGAGGCAGTTGGATCAGGGGTAAGGGGTAGGGGATGAGGCAGTGTGGGCAGGGGGAGTTTTGGATCGGGGTGAGGCAGGGTGGGTCAGGGGGAAAGGTGGTTCGGTGAGAAAGTTGGATCGGGGTGAAAAGTGTGGTCGGGGT
>JARQOD010000002.1:405870109-406016215 GCA_033576555.1 Oophaga sylvatica
ACTGCTGCACGTACCGATTCTGCTGCATAGCCTGCAAGTAAGCATTGTTGCAGGCCTGCATCACACTCAGCTGTTGCTCAGGAGTAAGGTGTTCCGCCATGCCCCGTTCTATTTTACTGAAAAAATGGTGCGCTGGTCTGTTGAGGTCGGCCTCCAGGCGATCAAGACGCTGTTCAACACTGTTGAAACGGTGATCCATGTGGGTAAAACCACGTTCCATCAGTGAAAAACCGCTTCCAACTCTGCCTCCAAGCGTCTTGATATTGCCTTGTAAGGACTCGCTTAAGTGAACAAACTCGGGCAAGACATTCCTCTCCATGGCCCTCTGCCGCTGGCGGGAAGTGCCCGCATAACCAGTGGCAGAGACCTGGGAGAGGGGAACACCTGATGGACCAGCTTCCTGGTCACCAGCTGTCCGTGTTGCTGACCTGCAAGTTGCTTCCAGGCTGTCGGATGGCTGGGACGAGTCCAAGGTTGTCCGAGGAAGGACCGCTTCAGGGACAGGCTGCATGGTGCTGCTCCAGGTGCTGTGGAAAGAAAAACAAAACATTACTATAATGCATGAACAAGAAGCATCAGCTGTAGAAAAGAAAATAAGGAAAAAACTTTAAAAAAAAAAAGAAAATCGAAAAAACTTACGCTCTGCTAGCAAGGACCGGTCTCAGGAACGCCAACTCGCGATAATAGCGATATTTATTTCTGGGCCTTGCTGCAGAACCACTGCGAACCTGTCCCTCTGCTCGAACATCAGTGTTGAAGCGGTCCTTCATCGAGCGCCATCGTGTGCGGATTTTGTTCACTGTTGATCAAAAAAAATAAAAAATTTATACAATGGAGTCTGTGCAAAATCACTCTCAACACACATACCTTAATGAAAATGTAAAACTGTTAATGCAGCATTATAAAAAGCTCAAGAATCCACATGTCAGTGACTGTTGAACCACATGACACTGTTATGTTTGCTGTTAGAATTTATCTGGCAGCAAAAACAACCTTAACATGAGGAACAAGAGTGACTGGATAATAAAAAAATGAATATAAAGCACAACACATAGCTCAAGAATCCACATGTCATTGACTGTTGAACCATTTTGCACTGTTGGGTTTGCTGGCAGAATATATCTGCCAGTAAACCCATCAGTGGCCTCAGGAACAACAGTGAGTGCAGCATAAAAACAAACACTAGAATGCAGAACACATTGCAATAGCATACACAGGGCAGTCAGTGTTGAACCATTTTGCACTGTTGGGTTTGCTGGCAGAATATATCTGCCAGTAAACCCATCAGTGGCCTCAGGAACAACAGTGAGTGCAGCATAAAAACAAACACTAGAATGCAGAACACATTGCAATAGCATACACAGGGCAGTCAGTGTTGAACCATTTTGCACTGTTGGGTTTGCTGGCAGAATATATCTGCCAGTAAACCCATCAGTGGCCTCAGGAACAACAGTGAGTGCAGCATAAAAACAAACACTAGAATGCAGAACACATTGCAATAGCATACACAGGGCAGTCAGTGTTGAACCATTTTGCACTGTTGGGTTTGCTGGCAGAATATATCTGCCAGTAAACCCATCAGTGTCCTCAGGAACAACAGTGAGTGCAGCATAAAAACAAACACTAGAATGCAGAACACATTGCAATAGCATACACAGGGCAGTCAGTGTTGAACCATTTTGCACTGTTGGGTTTGCTGGCAGAATATATCTGCCAGTAAACCCATCAGTGGCCTCAGGAACAACAGTGAGTGCAGCATAAAAACAAACACTAGAATGCAGAACACATTGCAATAGCATACACAGGGCAGTCAGTGTTGAACCATTTTGCACTGTTGGGTTTGCTGGCAGAATATATCTGCCAGTAAACCCATCAGTGGCCTCAGGAACAACAGTGAGTGCAGCATAAAAACAAACACTAGAATGCAGAACACATTGCAATAGCATACACAGGGCAGTCAGTGTTGAACCAGTTTGCACTGTTGGTTTGCTGGCAGAATATATCTGCCAGTAAACCCATCAGTGGCCTCAGGAACAACAGTGAGTGCAGCATAAAAACAAACACTAGAATGCAGAACACATTGCAATAGCATACACAGGGCAGTCAGTGTTGAACCAGAGGGCACTGTTGGGTTTGCTGGCAGAATAGATCTGCCAGTAAACCCATCATTGGCCTCAGGAACAACAGTGAGTGCAGCATTACAGAGAATGAAAATACTTACTAAACGCCTTTTTGAGGTTTGGAGAGGCGCTGTCCCAGCCATCCATCAACGCTGCGGCCACCTCGTTCCATAGCCGCCGGGTCACCACATTGTCCTTGTACTGCGGATCACGGCTGTCCCACAACGTGACACGCTCATGGACCTGGCAGATGAGGGCCTCATTATCCACATACAGGTCGTCGTCCCGTTGTGGAACCTAGAAGAAACAAAATAAAAATTACAATCTTGTATATTTTTTACAAAGAAAAGAACAATAGGAGTAGAAAAGAAATAGACATTCAAAGGCTATATACTTACATTCCGTCTCGCCACCGGGACTTGACTCGGCTGCGACTGCTCCTGCTGAGACTCCTCAATGCCCGTGTCCGACGATGATGTCTGAAAAAGAAACACAAATTTTAGCCATTTGTAGATTCAGCAGCTATACTTACCCAAAGGCAGGAAGATACTCACATCATGCTCTGCTTCGGCCAGTTCTTGCCGGGATGGTGAATATTCTGATCCAGAAGACATGCTGCAAAAAAAATAAAAAATTACATGAGCACATATTACATTATAAGGACAGCCTGTCATTTGTTTAAAGAATACTCACATTCTTGCACTTTGGATCGGTCTTGAGTCCAGGCACAGTGTCTCCAGGCAATATCCAGGCTGTTGTGGTCCAAGATGGATCGTGCAGTCTCCAGGTCCAGTCTCCAGGCAGTGTGGTATGGTGCACGCTGTTTGCAGGCCTTTTTATAGGGATCCAGGCTGTATCTTCAGGTCTTATCAGCATGCAGTCTCCAGGCAGTCTGAGTAGGGGTCTGTGTGGCACTGACACCTTCCTTTATCTATACTCATTTTATCTAGACTCCTCAGAAACAATGTATCTTGTCTAGGGGGTAATTTGACAAGTGTCTAGACATTGTTTAACAAAAAATCGCGTTCGCGCACAAGCGCTGACAAGCGCACAGCCACACGCACGCCAGCGCCCACATAGACGGCAATGATATTTTTGTGCACATAGCGTGCGCGCACTTGCGCACGCGCATTTTTAAATTGTTGTGATGAAAAAAAAAATGCAACATGTAGCGTCTAGCGTGTCTGGGCGCACACCTGGAAAATGCGCTGCGCACGCAAAACGCTAATGAGCGCGTGCAAGCGCAAGACACTGCGCCCACCATGTTAATGATAGGGGAACATTGCGCATGCGACCAATAGCGCAAGATACGCAGCGCTAAAAAACGCAAGTGTGAAAGTAGCCTTATACCGGTATACTGGAGAGGTCTGGCTGACCATGTAAAGGACGCCTTGGCCACCAGGGAGATTCCTACCTCACTGGAGAAGCTTATCTCCATATCTACCCGCCTCGACCTTCGCTTTCACGAGCGGAGGTTGGAGCGGGCCGAGTGTAGACGGAGGTTTCAGCTAGCTCCCACCTTTGCCAAACCTCTAGAATCTCCCATTCAGGCGCCCGACTCCCCAGAGGTCATGGAGGTTGTTCGAACGGGACCTAAGTCTCGGCCCGTGGTTTGTAACAATTGTCAGCAGTTAGGACATTATGCCAATAGATGTCCCCAGCGATCGGGAACACGATCGCGTCTAGTGACCATGGGAGGAGGTTCACTAGAGTCAGCAGCATTTGCCTCCAAGCTGTCCCAGTTGAGCTTTGTGTGGATTCTGGAGCAGAGGGGAACTTTATGTCCTCTGCTTTTGCTCTCCGCCACACAATACCTCAGGTGATGCTAGCCAAACCGGTGACTGTTCGAGTGGTGAATGGCTCCATACTGCACTCACAGATGACACATCAGACAATCCCTCTCACATTAGCTATTTCTCCTTCCCATCAGGAGATTATTTCTTTCCTTGTCCTTCCTGAGGGTATAGATGAGGCTCTGCTGGGAGTACCCTGGCTTCGTCTTCACTCCCCACATATTGAGTGGTCCTCTGGGAAGATACGGGGTTGGAGTGAGTCTTGTAGAGGTAGATGTATGAGGGAGTGTGTTCAGGTTGCTACTACAGGGATACCCGCAGATCTCACTTCCCTGCCCAAGTGCTATTGGTCCTATGTAGACGTGTTCTCCAAAAAGGCTGCGGAGACGCTTCCGCCTCACCGCTCTATGACTGTCCTATTGACCTCTTGCCTGGAGCAGAACCTCCCCGGGGAAGGGTCTATCCTCTCTCTCTCCCGGAGACGGAGGCTATGTCCCAATACATTCAGGAAAATCTGGCAAGAGGGTTCATTAGGAAGTCAGTGTCACCTGCTGGGGCAGGGTTCTTCTTTGTGCAAAAGAAGAACGGAGAATTACATCCCTGCATAGATTACAGGGGTCTTAACGCCATTACCGTTAAGAATAAATACCCGTTGCCTTTAATTTCTGAGCTCTTTGATAGGCTCCGGGGAGCAAGGGTATTTACCAAATTAGACCTGCGGGGTGCTTACAACCTGATTCGCATCCGCAAGGGGGACGAGTGGAAGACGGCTTTTAATACCAGGGATGGGCACTATGAATATCTGGTGATGCCCTTCGGGCTCAGTAATGCCCTAGCCGTTTTCCAAGACTTTGTTAATGACATCTTCCGGATATGCTTTCCACCTCGGTCGTGGTCTATCTGGATGATATTCTCATCTTCTCTCCAGATATTGACTCCCACCGGAAAGATGTCTGCAGAGTCTTTGACCTCTTGCGGGCAAATTCCCTTTATGCAAAGTTGGAGAAATGCGTGTTTGAGCAGGAGTCTTTACCATTCCTGGGCTATATCATCTCCACCCAGGGATTGGCTATGGATCCTGCTAAATTACAGGCTGTGATGGACTGGCAAGAACCCCATTCCCTTAAAGCGGTGCAGCGCTTTATGGGGTTCATTAATTATTATCACCAGCTCATTCCCCATTTCTCAACTTTGGTAGCTCCCTTGGTAGCCCTCACCAAAAAGGGAGCAAATCCAAAATTGTGGTCCGAAGAAGTCTCGAAGGCTTTCACCTCAATTAAGTCTCATTTTGCTAGCGCTCCCATCCTACACCGCCCTGATGTTGATAAGCCATTTATATTGGAGGTGGAAGCCTCATCCGTTGGTGCTGGAGCAGTCCTCTTTCAAAAGGATGCTCAAGGTCGGAAGCATCCTTGCTTCTTCTTCTCCAAGACCTTCACACCAGCGGAGAGGAATTATTCCATTGGGGACAGGGAGTTGCTAGCAATGAAGTTGGCTTTCTCTGAGTGGAGACATCTGTTGGAGGGGGCTCGCTTTCCCTTCCAAGTCTTCACCGACAACAAGAATTTGGTATATCTTCAGACAGCCCAGCGGCTTAATTCTCGCCAGGCCAGATGGTCCTTGTTCTTCTCCCGGTTTCATTTCACACTCCATTTTCTCTCGGGAGTAGTGTTGAGCGATACTGCTCGATATCTAAAAATATCGGATCGGAATGGTATCGCCGATATCACTAAATATCGTCGATATCCGATTCCGATACCGGAAGTCCAATGTAAGTCTATGGGAACCAAATATCGACATTAAAAAAAACCATTCTTGCCTTGTTGGTTAATTGTATATGAAGGAAAACAACAAAGACTAATGTAGAATGTATTGGGGAGGTTGAGGAGACAATAAAGGCATACATGTTTAACCCAATGCATTGGAATAGCATTAATTTTTTTTTTTTTGGAAATACGTTTGGATTGACTAACAAATTGACAATGTTGTTAACCTTTTTTCTATTTTGGCAAATATGTATGTTTCACAACTTCCATGCTCTTCACCTTTTTAACTTTTGCCAGTGCCACACTTTCTCCTTCATAATCTTCAGCAGCAGCATCATCTTTCTCATCAAATTATTCTTCATCTTCACCTTCTTAATCTTCTTCTTAAACTTCTTGCTATTCATGTTTTTGTTTACATTACTCATATTGTTATTATTAAACTAATATTCTTCATATTCAAATTCTTCATCTTCTTCCTCTTCATCATATTCTTATTTGTGACAGAGATTCCTGTACTTGTAATCTGTAAAAGTATGAATTGTTCATCCTTCCGTTCTTGCTGTCACAAAAGATTTAAATTACAACAGTATTTGTCCGTGTTCAGTTTAGCCTGCAGCAGCAGGCATTTTCCAGGGGCACCACGAGGAGGAACGGACTCACCCCCATACACTGCTTAGTCTTCTTCTGCTTAGAATTTAGAGCATATATTTTGCTCTTCATTTTGGTCTTATACTTCATGTTCTTCTGCTTTTTGATCTTCTGCTTATTGTTCTTCTGTCCTCTTGTTCTGTATCTTGTAGTTTGTCTTAACCTTCTTTGTCCTGTTGGTTATCTTCTTCTGGGTAATCTTTTATTTTTTCTTTGTGATGGTGTTCAGGCTGGTTGGCTTCATGCTCGTCGTCCTTGTTGTCGTCATCTTCTTCTGGGTGGTCTTTAAGGTCGTCTAATTTCCGAGAAACAGCTGACGTTACTGGAACCCTGACGAGTATCAGATGGAGCAAGAGACAATGGAAGTAACGAGGACCAGCTGACTGTGCTGGAACCCGGAAGGGTAGCAGAAGGAAAAGAGGCAATGTCACAACCGAGTACCAGCTGACGTTACTGTGACACGGTTACTAAGCAGGAGGTACCTGTGCTCCAAAGCACTACCAAGGACCAGCAGACGTTGGTGGAACTCGGATACGGAGATGGAGGCACCTAGGCCAAAGCACTGGGGAGAACCAGTTGACGGTACTGGACCCCGGACGGGTAGCAGAAGGAAAAGAGGCAATGTCACAACCGAGTACCAGCTGACGTTACTGTGACACGGTTACTAAGCAGGAGGTACCTGTGCTCCAAAGCACTACCAAGGACCAGCAGACGTTGGTGGAACTCGGATACGGAGATGGAGGCACCTAGGCCAAAGGCACTGGGGAGAACCAGTTGACGGTACTGGACCCCGGACGGGTAGCAGAAGGAAAAGAGGCAATGTCACAACCGAGTACCAGCTGACGTTACTGTGACACGGTTACTAAGCAGGAGGTACCTGTGCTCCTAAGCACTACCAAGGACCAGCAGACGTTGGTGGAACTCGGATACGGAGATGGAGGCACCTAGGCCAAAGGCACTGGGGAGAACCAGTTGACGGTACTGGACCCCGGACGGGTAGCAGAAGGAAAAGAGGCAATGTCACAACCGAGTACCAGCTGACGTTACTGTGACACGGTTACTAAGCAGGAGGTACCTGTGCTCCAAAGCACTACCAAGGACCAGCAGACGTTGGTGGAACTCAGATACGGAGATGGAGGCACCTAGGCCAAAGGCACTGGGGAGAACCAGTTGACGGTACTGGACCCCGAACGGGTAGAAGAACGCACCCATGAAAATGTAAGTTGACAGGACGCAAGCCGTCCGCAGTTACCGAATCACACAGTCCTACAGTGGGTGCTTGTCCTATTGTCACAATGGAAACCGCCTTTATTTACATATCCCACAGCACACATAGGAATCACCTAAACTGCAGGCACCATAGAGTCGGCTAACCCGAATGCAACACGACAGCACAACTTATTGGAGGATAATTGACGTTCACACTGCCAGGAAACAGCTGTCGTGCTGTAACCAGGCTGGCCATGAGTCAGTACCCCTGCCAATTACTTACGAGCAACAAATGGCGGTGTTGTAGCCCAGGGAGTAGAGTTCAGGTGGTAGAAAGATGAACATAACAGGAGACATGGAAAACGTTGCCAAACAGTTATTTAATCTGAAAACGGACAGGCAAATTCAGGTGAGATCCATGCCTTGTTCATTTTCAGAAAAGTAAGCCGGTCTACATTCTCTGAGGATAGTCGCATGCGACGGTCTGTTACTACACCACCTGCAGCACTAAAGACAAGCTCAGATAATACACTGGCAGCAGGGCAAGCCAGCACCTCCAATGCATACTGGCTAAGCTCTGGCCATGTATCCAACTTAGAGACCCAAAATTTGAAAGGGGAAGAGGCATCTGGGAGTACACTTAGAGGGAAAGCCAAGTAGTCTGTCACCATCTTACGGAAACGTTTCTTCCTGGTGACTGGAGCCGTCTCGGATGGTGTAGACCTTGCTGGCGCTGTCACAAAACTTTGCCACATTTGATATATACAGCTCTTGCCCTGTGCAGAGGCGCTGCTTCTGCTCCCTCTTGTTGTAGAGGTGTCTACACTGCCTCGACGCACAGAGCTGCTTTGTAAAGCAGTAGCAGCAGCAGCAGCTCTCTCGGCTGGAATGTACAACAGTATGGATTGCACCAGTGTGTCTTGGTACTCCTGCATTTTACGTTCCCGGTTCACCGGTGTGATGAGGGTTTGTAAGTTGTCCCGGTAGCGAGGGTCTAGGAGGGTGTACACCCAATAATCTGACGTGGTGAGAATGTGGGCGATGCGGCGGTCGTTTCTCAGGCACTGAAGCATGAAATCAACCATGTGCTGCAGACTCCCAACTGGCCAACAAAGGCTGTCCTCTGGAAGAGGCGTCATCTCTGCCTCCTCTGCATCACCCCACCCTCGCTCTACATACTGACTAGAGCGTTGTGTACCTCCCTCTGTAGGGATTTCTTCCTCCTCCATTGACTCCTCCTCCTCCTCATCCTCCTCACAAAGTGAGCCCTGCCCAGCCCTTTGTGAGGAACCACGTTGCGCTGACTGTCCTGAAGGTAATTGAATTTGTGACTCCTCATCCTCCACCTCTTCCAAAACCTCTTCCTTTAGTGCTTTCAGTGATTTCTGAAGCAGGCAGATAAGGGGGACAGTCATGCTGACTAGTGCATCATCTGCACTCGCCATCCGCGTTGAGACATCAAACGCACGCAAAACGTTGCAGATGTCCTTCATAGAGGCCCACTCAGTAGTGGTGAAGTGTGAACGGCGCAAATTGCGAGTTGATTGCGCCTGTTGCAGCTGATACTCCATTACTGCTGGCTGCTGCTCACACAACCGCTCCAACATATGTAACGTGGAATTCCACCTGGTGGGTACGTCACATATGATGCGATGTTCAGGAAGGCGAAATCTGCGTTGCAGAGCTGCAATGCGCGATCTGGCCATGCTGGAACGTCGCAAGTGAGCGCACTCTAGGCGGACCTTGTGCAGCAGTGCATCAAGATCCGGATAGTCCCTCAAAAAACTCTGCACGACCAAGTTGAGCACATGTGCCAGACATGGTATGTGAGTGAGGTTGCCAAGGCCCAGAGCTGCCACCAGATTTCGGCCATTGTCACACACTACCAAGCCTGGCTGGAGATTAGCTGACAAAAACCACACGTCGCTCTCCTGCTTGATGGCATCCCAGAGCTCCTGCGCTGTGTGGCTTCGATTCCCCATGGAAATTAATTTCAGGACGGCCTGTTGACGTTTGGCCACGGCTGTGCTCATATCGGTCGCAACAGGTAAGCGTTCACGGGTCCATGTGGAGGTATACCGTGACGGCTCGTGCAGCGATGATTCTGAGGAACTGGAGTAGGAGGAGGAATCAATGTGTACAGACTGGATTCCTGCAATCCTTGGAGTTGGCAGAACACGTACAGCGCCACTGGCAAGATCTGTACCCGGCTCCACAACATTGACCCAATGGGCAGTGAGGGAAAGGTATCGTCCCTGGCCATGGGTACTGGTCCACGCATCGGTGGTCAGGTGGACCCTGCTACTGACGGCGTTTAGTAGCGCATGTTTAATGTTTCCCTCGACATGTTTTTGCAGAGCAGGGACAGCTTGCCTGCTGAAATAAAATCGGCTTGGCACATTATATTGTGGGACTGCCAATGCCATAAAGTTCCTGAAACTGTCAGTCTCCACCAGCCTGAATGACAGCATTTCAAGGGACAGGAGTTTTGCAATGCCAGCATTCAGAGCCTGTGCTCGTGGATGGTTTGCCGAGTATGGCCGTCTTTTATCCCATGCCTGTGGTACCGATGGCTGTTTTTTGTTCTGGGAGTGTGACGATGACTGTGAACTTGCTGCTGTGGGTGGAATAACAGTTTGTCTATGGACAACAGTGACCGAGGTTCTTCAATGGAGATCCTGTGAGGAAGCCGAACCAGGTGTGTGTGAGCTGGAGGTAGAGGCTCGAACACGACCTGAAGATGTAGGTGCTGCTGTAGGTTGGCCTACATCTCCAGTGTGTCTTTGTAACTCAGCTACGTGCTTTGTCCGTACATGTTTCCACATATTTGTGGTATTCAGGTTACTGATATTTTTACCTCTTTTAACTTTTTGCTTACACAGCTTGCATTGAACATAGCAAATATCATCTACAAGTCTGTCAAAAAAGGACCACGCAGTGCAAGTCATGGGAGCGCCAATTTTGACATTTCTAAGAGAACTGCTCCCAACAGGTGCCAAACTGGAGGCTACAGGCAAGCGAGTCTGCAGCCTACCTCTCCCTCCTCTTTGTACCGTTGGGACAATCTCTTCCTCAGAGCTGCTACCACCACCTTCCTGTTGCTCACGCCATGTTGGGTCTCGGACTTCATCATCTCCACTACCCTCTTCCAACACCTGCTGCTGTTGGATGGTCTGGGCAGCAACATGCTCCACAAAACCTGGCACCTGAGTCTCATCATCATCATAAGATGCGTTCTGCGGTGTGCTGTCCATCGGCACTGGCTCACCCGCCTCTTCAGATTGAGAGAGACACAGCTGTTGCGCATCACTGCATACTCCCTCTTCTTCAAATTGCAGAATGCTGCTTGCCTGTGCCCGTGTTTGCGAGCCAACAGATTCTGAGAACAGAAGCAGAGACTCAGCTGGCTCCTGTACAGAACTCTCTGACTGCCTGGGCAATTTGACAGGCGGTGAACAGACAGATGGTTGCTCAACAGTGTTGTGTTCCTGAGAGGAGGTGGAAGGAATTGAAGTCGATGCATTGGCTGCCATCCAACCAACAACGGCTTCAATTTGTTCTTCCCGCAACAGGGGGGCACGCCGAGCTCCTACCAAAGTGCGCATAAAGGAACGCTCATGGGTAAAACTGGTGGATGCTGTGTCACTGAGGGCGGCAGCAGCCACAGAATCCCCACGTCCTCTCCCTGCTGAAACTCCACGGCCACGACCACGTGCCTTACTCACTGACTTCTTCATCTTGGTAGATTGATAAAGAAAGTCAGAAAAGTTATAAGGCCTAAGTGTGGTTATTACGCAGAGACTGAAGTGAACACTGAAACACAACTGTTCACAATCTGTGAAAGGCTACTCCTTTGTCTACTTCTATAGTGTTTGCAACCAATGTATTGGATACGGATGGAAGCGCGTCACACTAATAGATTATATTTTAAATGGAATGGAGCAGAACCAATTGGAGATAAATGAAAAGGATGAGGCACTGAGACACGCTCAGCAGAGTACAAGCAGCAGTGCTTGAACAAGTAACTGGAGCGTGATGTGCACTCAAAAAATAAAAAACACAGACTGAAGTGAACACTGAAACACAACTGTTCACAATCTGTGAAAGGCTACTCCTTTGTCTACTTCTATAGTGTTTGCAACCAATGTATTGGATACGGATGGAAGCGCGTCACACTAATAGATTATATTTTAAATGGAATGGAGCAGAACCAATTGGAGATAAATGAAAAGGATGAGGCACTGAGACACGCTCAGCAGAGTACAAGCAGCAGTGCTTGAACAAGTAACTGGAGCGTGATGTGCACTCAAAAAATAAAAAACACAGACTGAAGTGAACACTGAAACACAACTGTTCACAATCTGTGAAAGGCTACTCCTTTGTCTACTTCTATAGTGTTTGCAACCAATGTATTGGATACGGATGGAAGCGCGTCACACTAATAGATTATATTTTAAATGGAATGGAGCAGAACCAATTGGAGATAAATGAAAAGGATGAGGCACTGAGACACGCTCAGCAGAGTACAAGCAGCAGTGCTTGAACAAGTAACTGGAGCGTGATGTGCACTCAAAAAATAAAAAACACAGACTGAAGTGAACACTGAAACACAACTGTTCACAATCTGTGAAAGGCTACTCCTTTGTCTACTTCTATAGTGTTTGCAACCAATGTATTGGATACGGATGGAAGCGCGTCACACTAATAGTTAAATTGCATGGAGCTGCAAGAATTACACTGAAGAAAAAAAAAGAGTCTGTGAGTGACACGTGCAGATGCCTACAGACAGCGTTGCATGCAGAGCAAACTGCAGCGTCACCTGCACTCACACACACCTTGCAGAGCTGTTAAAACAACATTGCAGGCAAAAGGAAGCTTTACACAGCGGTTGGTGCTAGCCTGCCTACAGCACAGTACACTAAATCGCAATCTCTAACTGTCCCTCAGAGTCAGCACAGCAGCGTTCTGTCCCTTACTGAATTCACAGCACAGTGACGCTAAAATGGCGGCAGCGCCTTTTATAGTGCATTCTGACATAATTTCAGCATCCAATCACAGCCATGCCATTAGTTAACATGACCGCAGCAGTACAGGATGTGCCCACACTTCTTAGGATTCCTCATTGGCTGACTAAAATCACATTGCCTCTCAAAGAATTATGGGAACTTCCGATTCCGGTATACGATATATGGAAAATATCGAAACTAAGTATCGAAAGGCCGATAGAGCTAATATCGGCCGATACCCGATACTTGCGGTATCGTATCGCTCAACACTACTCGGGAGACAAGAACATTCGTGCCGACGCTCTCTCTCGCTCTGTGGTGTCCTCTAAGGAGGAGGAGGAGCCTCGGCTTATTGTCCCCACAGAGAGCCTGAGAACAGTGGCCCCGGTTTCGCTAGAGTCTGTGCCCCCGGGCAAGACTTTTGTGCCTACCAATTTGCGACCGGAGGTAGTCTCTTGGGCACATTCGTCCAGGGTGGGTGGACACTTTGGGGCAAAGAGGACATCTGAGTTGCTGGTGAGGACATACTGGTGGCCGCATATGGTCCGTGACGTTGGGGACTATGTTCGGGCTTGTGTCTCCTGCGCCAAGAATAAGTCTCCCCGACAACGGCCAGCTGGGTTACATTACCCTTTGCCGATGGCAGACAGACCCTGGGAGATGGTTGGGATGGACTTTGTGGTGGGCTTACCCAAGTCTCAGGGTTGCACCATCATTTGGGTGATCACCGACCATTTTTCCAAAATGGTACACCTGGTGCCGCTACCACGGTTACCTTCTGCACGGGCTCTGGCAGCGTTGTTCATTAGGCACATCTTCCATCTACACGGCATGCCGGACAAAATTGTCAGTGACCGAGGTCCCCAGTTTGCATCTCGGGTTCTGGAGAGAGCTTTGTCGTCTACTCAGTATTGAGCTAAATCTCTCTTCAGCATATCATCCCAAGACGAATGGGTTGGTAGAGAGGGCCAACCAGACCTTGGTCACTTATCTACGACATTTTGTCTCAGCCAGGCAGGATGACTGGGCATCCTTGCTACCGTGGGCTGAGTTTGCACTAAACAATGCTGTGGCTGACTCCACCGGACAGACTTCATTCCTCCTAAACTACGGTCAGCATCCGCGGGATCCGGTGCCCATGCCCGTGTCTTCCGCCGACTCCAGGGTGGCAGACTGGGCTGTGGAGGCACGGGACATTTGGGACCGTACCCAGGATGCCATTCAGGCGTCCAAGGAGAGGATGAGGTCCTCTGCCGAGGCACATCGGCGCCCCGCTCCAACATTTGCTCCTTTGGACTTGGTGTGGCTCTCCGCCCGTAACATTAGGCTGCGAGTTGAGTCCACTAAGTTGGCACCCCGCTACCTGGGTCCTTTCAAAGTCCTCGAGCAGGTTAACCCTGCGGTATACCGTTTGGCTCTTCCACCACGCCTGGGTATCTCCGACACCTTTCACGTATCCCTCCTGAAACCCGTGCTCATGCCACAGTTTTCCGAGTCATCTGCCGGGACATCGGGTTGGTCTACGGATGACCATGAGGTGAACGCCATCATAGGGTGTAAGGTGGTACGGGGCAAAAAGTTTTATTTGGTGGACTGGAGGGGCTATGGGCCTGAGGATAGGTCTTGGGAGCCTGCCGAGCATGTTCACACTCCGCAGCTCATCGCTGCCTTTGAGCACAGCGAGGCCCAGAGAAGGGGGGGCCCTAGCAGGGGGGGTAATGTTAGGGTTCGAGTTCCCAATGCTGCACAAGGTGAATCTCGAGCCATTCCCGCTGCGGTCCCCCATCCGTCTCCGGCCGCAGTGGAGCCTGCTCAGCAGAGACGTCGGTCCCAGCATCTTGCCCATTCCAATACTGTGCAGAGACTTGCTGCTGCCCCTCCTGGATCTTCTATTATAGCCAGTGCTGGAGAAGACGTCTTTAGGACAAAGTCCTGCGTTTCCCCTTCTGAGCATGCCCAGGGTAAGATCTCTCATTGGAGATCAGGGGTCACATGTTCAGGTACTGCAGCAGCCCCTATTGGTCCGCCAGGAAGGTCCTGAAACTACATGTGTTTTGGAACAGTTTCTCATTGGTCCTTTTTCTGGCAGGTCCTGTACCTGTTACTACAAAAGAGTGGCAAGGCTGGGCCGCCATGCGCTAGTATCAAATCTGTTACGTGCTTGCGCCAGTGAGGTCATGTATGCATGTGGTTAGGTCTGGCTGAAATAAGCCCCTAGAATACCGGCACCTCCGGTGAGGAGATTGTATGCACGTGTTCAGGGCTCGTGTTATGATTTGGTAGCTGAGGAGAGCAGGCAAAAAAGGAAATACACCAGAGAGGTTGGAATCTATGGGATTGCAGTACCCTGACTAACCACCACAACTAAAGGCAGCCGTGGAGCGTACCTACATTGGTCCTAGACGCCTCGTCACAGCCTGAGAAGCTAACTACACCTAAAGACAGAAAGAGGAAAACTATTTGCCCCGGAGCAGATCCCCAAAGAACATAGAAAGCCCCCAAACATGTAATGGCAGTTAGACAAGAGGAAAATACAGACACAGACAGAAAATAGTATGAGCAAACGTTGGGGCCCAAACTTCCTAAATAGAAAAGGATAGGAAGGACACTTACTGCAATCCCAAAAAACCCTGAAAAGTACCAACACTACTAATTACAAAAACACCTGAGATCACACGACCTCTACCACCTAAATTAGTTCTCTGGTGTAACAAAACTAAACAGCAGCCACTGAAAAAACTGGAAAAGGCAAATGAACAAACAACAGTGGCTGAACTAAACTGAGAGGAGCACAAGCCCCCGGAGGGGACCCGGATGACCTCACAGTAATGCAGGACAAAATGCAAAAAGCAAGCACAAAAAACTAAAAGAAGAAAATGTCTTATCTGTTAGCAGAAGATGCAGGCACGAAACAGCAAGCTACAAAGTGAACAGGAATCAAAGGAGACCAGAACAATTGATCACCGGCAACCCTGATGGGAGGGAACCTCCCTTATATAAGACCAGTCAGTAACACCTGATCGCCAATCCTCACAATCTTCACTGGACAGTTCAGCACTGTTTGTAACCACCAGAGGGAGCTTCTGCTCAGAATTCATTTCTAGCACATTCACAACAGGCTCGGCTGAAAACGCCATTAGAATACCGGCTACTCCGGTGAGGAGATTGTTGCTTGTGTTCTGACTGCATGACCTCAGACTGCAATCCGCTTAGCAGTCATCTGTGTTTCCTGTGAGTCTAACAGGACGCAGTCTTTTTCTCAGCGGCTCTGTGACGCAACAGGGTTCGCTTTATAACGCTGGTTCAGCGCCCTAGCGTTTTACTTTGCGGCTCACTGAAGCTAAGTGAGTTCGCACTTATCGCCATATAGCGCTGTGGCATTCCCGTTAGCAGCTCTGGGGATTAACAGAGTTCGCACTAACTGCCACAGTGTGCTACGGCGTTTATTTTAGCGACTCTGCGGGATAACAGAGTTCGCTACTTTCGCCATCTTACTAGCAGCGGGCTTTGCCTGCACGGTGGACCCCGGGCTGCGAACGCACCTCTCTACAATATCTATTAGGTGCGTTACGCAGACCCTAACACACTATATGGTTGTAATATATGGCCCGGTCATGGTGTGGTGGTATTTGTCGCATGTACAGTGGGTACGGAAAGTATTCAGACCCCTTTAAATTTTTCACTCTTTTTTTCATTCCAAGCCATTAGGTAAAGTTCATTTTTTTCTCATTAATGTACACTCTGCACCCCATCTTGACTGAAAAAACAGAAATGTAGAAATTTTTGCAAATTTATTAAAAAAGAAAAACTGAAATATCATATGGTTGTCAGACACTCATATTTAAGTCACATGATGTCCATTTCCTGGTGATCCTCCTTAAGATGGTTCTACTCCTTCATTGGAGTCCAGCTGTGTTTATTTAAACTGATAGGACTTGATTTCTAAAGGCACATACCTGTCTATATAAGACCTCACAGCTCACAGTGCATGTCAGACCAAATGAGAATCATGAGGTCAAAGGAACTGGCTAAGGAGCTGAGAGACACAATTGTGGCAAGGCATAGATCTGGCTAAGGTTACAAAAGAATTTCTGCAGTACTCAAGGTTCCTAAGAGCACAGTGGCCGCCATAATCCTTAAATGAAAGAAGTTTGGGACCACCAGAAATCTTCCCAGACCTGGCTGTCCAGCCAAACCGAGTAATCGTGGAAGAAGAGCCTTGGTGAGAGAGGTAAAGAAGAACCCCAAGATCACTGTCGCAGAGCTCCACAACGGAAGCCTCTCCTCAGTGCCAGATATATGAAGGCCTGCAGAGTTTGCTTAGAAACACATGAAGGACTCCCAGACTACGAGAAATTAGATTCTCTGGTCTGATGAGATGAAGATAAAACTTTTTGGTGATAATTCTAAGCAACATGTGTGGAGATAACCAGGCTCTGCTCATCACCTGCCCAATACAATCCCAACAGTGAAACATGGTGATGGCAGCATCATGCTATGGGGGTGTTTTTCAGCTGCAGGGACAGGACGACTGGTTGCAATTGAAGGAAACATGAATGCGGCCAAGTACAGAGATATCCTGGATGAAAACCTCTTCCAGAGTGCTCTGGACCTCAGACTTGGCCAAAGATTCACCTTCCAACAAGACAATGACCCTAAGCACACAGCTAAAACAACAAAGTAGTGGCCTCAGAACAACCCTGTGACCATTCTTGACTGGCCCAGCCAGAGCCGTGACCTAAGCCCAATTGAGCATCTCTGGAGAGACCTGAAAATGGCTGACCAACAACGTTCACATCCAACCTGACGTAACTGTAAATGATCTGCAAGGAAGAATGGCAGAGGATCCCCAAATCCAGGTGTGAAAAACTTGTATCATTCCCAAGAAAACTCATGGCTGTACTAGCTCAAAAGGGTGCTTCTACTCAATACTGAGCAAAAGGTCTGAATACTTATGACCATGTGATATTTCAGTTTTTCTTTTTTAATAAATTTGCCAAAATTTCTACATTTCTGCTTTTTCAGTCAAGATGGGGTGCAGAGTGTACAGTAATGAGAAAAATGAACTTATTTGAATTTACCAAGTGGCTGCAATGAAACAAAGAGTGAAAAATTTAAAGGGGTCTGAATACTTTCCGTACCCACTGTATATGGTATTATTCAGTCACTATTATTATTATTATTATTTATTTTTATAGCGCCATTTATTTCATGGCTCTTTGCATGAGAAAAAGGGGTGGTACAAAGACAAGTACAATAAATATGAGCAGTACAAGGCACACACAAGTACAAAAGGAGAGAGGACCCTGCCCACGAGGGCTCACAGTCTACAGGGGATGGGTGAGGATACAATAGGAGAGGATAGAGCTGGTCATGCGGAGGTTCAGTAGACTGAGGATCACTGCAGGTTGTAGGCTTTCCAGATGAGGTGGGTCTTCAGGTTCCTTTTGAAGGTTTCCGTGGTAGGCAAACGTTTGATGTTTTGGGGTAGAGAATTCCAGAGTATGGAGGAAGCACGGGAGAAGTCTTGTATGCGGTTGTGGGAAGAAGAGATAAGAGTGGAGTAGAGAAGGAGATCTTGAGAGGATTGAAGGTTGCGTGTGGGTAAATACTGGGAGACCATGGCACAGATGTATGGAGGAGACAGGTTGTGGATGGCTTTGTATGTCATAGTTAGGGTTTTGAACTGGAGCCTCTGGAAAATAGGAAGCCAATGAAGGGCTTGGAAGAGAGGAGAGCCTGTGGAATAACGGGGAGACAGGTGGATTAGTCTGGCAGCATAGTTTAGGATATATTGGAGTGGTGCAAGGGTGCTAGAGGGGAGGCCAGAGAGCAGGAGGCTGCAATAGTCGAGGCGGGAGATGATGAGGGCATGCATGAGCATTTTTGCAGTTTTTTGGTCAAGGAATGTATGGATCCGGGAATTATTTTTGAGTTGGAGTGTCATGTGTGCATTGCCACGAAGATCGTCGCGGTTGCACATTTTGACTTCTCACAGCTGAGCTGCTGTTTCTTTGTGTTTGGCAGCTAGGGAGTTAATTCTGTCTGTGCTCGGTGCTGGGACTGGGTGCAGTTTCTCCCGGCTGCAATTGATTATTTGTTGATTGGTTTCCTTTAAATTCCTGGTTGTCTGCTTGGGGAGTTGCCAGTGAAACCTTCATGCAGACCACAGATAGGAATGAATCTGTATAGACTTTAGTTGTGAGCTCCTTAGTTGTTCTAAGCTCAACTTGGTTAGAGTTTATTTCCCAGACCATTTATGTTCCTTTGGTGTTTGAGTGTGTATGCAAGCGAGTGTTATCCTGTCTGTCTTATATGTCTAATCTGTGTATTTAGCTAAGATCAGCCCATATCCCTTTGGTGGTAGTCAGGATCCTTCTTAGGACTGATTACAGGGTTCAGGGTCTGATAGGAGACAGGGTTAGGCTGGAGACTTGGACCTCTGAACCATTATCAGTACCTCCAAGGTGAGGGATTAGTTAGGACCCCAGTTTAGGGTCAGGTTAGATCCCGGTCCACCTCTTTCCTGTTTCAGCTCATCAAGTCCTCAAGATTAACCCTGAGTTCAGCAGATATCGTGTCAGGTAAATCTATTCTATACTTACATGCTGATGTTGCTATACTAGTTGTTGTATAGAGTGTTGTTCCTGTATTAATAGTTTACTGACATTGTATACATATCATTAGACAGCGTGACATTTTCACTGGCCATAAAAATTATCTCCAGTTACCATGGATCCAGTAGCCCAGCTGGCTCTGCAGTTGCAGGGATTATCCATGGAGCTGACGGACATTAAGTCCAAAGTTTTGTCTCCCCTGGAGCAAACCAGAGTTGAACCTAAGGTTGCTCTCCCGGACAGGTTCACTGGTGGGCGAGACAAATTTTTCACCTTCCGGGAGGCATGTAAATTGTATTTTCGGCTTCGGCCTCGATCATCAGGGAGTGAGGAGCAGAGAGTGGGAATTGTTATCTCACTTCTGCAAGGGGACCCTCAATCCTGGGCATTTTCCCTTCCTCCGGGATCCCCGGCTCTACTGTCTGTAGATCAATTTTTTACTGCCCTGGGATTGGTATATGATGACCCAGATCGGGTCTCTCTTGCTGAGACAAAATTACGTAAGATACAGCAGGGAGATCGTCCGGCAGAGGAATTTGCTTCTGAGTTTCGTAGATGGGCCACAGATACTCAGTGGAATGACCCAGCTCTTAGGAGCCAGTTTTGTCATGGGCTTTCTGATAAATTAAATGACGTTTTGGCTCAGTATGAGTCTCCTCCTTCTCTGGAGGCTGCTATGGCCTTAGCTATCCGTACTGATAGACGGCTTCGGGAGAGGGGTGAGGTAACCCCACTCCCTGTTGTTTCTCCACCTACCACTAAAGTCCCTTATGTTGAGGTTCCCCTTGTCTGTTCGGATGAGCCTATGCAGTTGGGAGGGACATCATTTCGTAGGAGGGGATTGGCGGTACGCCGCAGGACTAGAAGATGTTTTTTCTGCGGGAAAGAGGGACATTTTGTTGGAGAATGCCCATCCCGTGCCTTGTTGAGCCAAAAGTCGCCTGAAAACTGTTAATCCCAGGTTGTGTGGTGGACGACAACCTGGGAGTATGTATTTCATCCGCCAGTTCTTCTCAGTTCCTTGTACCAGTGGAGGTGGTAGTTGGTACGAGAGTGGAGAGATTGTCTGTTCTTCTTGATAGTGGTTCCGGGGCTAATCTGGTTGACGCTCAGTTTGCTCAGGCTCAAGGTATGCATCTGAGTGTATTGGTCAAACCGATCCCTATATTCTCCATTGACGCCAGGCCTCTCGGCCAAGGTAGCTTTGTTCATGAGGTTCATAACATTGACCTTCGGGTAGGGGCAATACATAGGGAACAATTATCTTGCTATGTGTTGGAGGGTCTACCTACTCCCATTGTGTTGGGACTTCCTTGGTTGGTTAAACATAACCCTGTGATTAATTGGCAGTCCAGAGAAATAAGCCAATGGGGTGAGTTTTGCAAAAGCAACTGCATGAACACAGTCATCAGTGCGGTCGTGCCTAGTACATTGCCTCCTTTTTTGGAGGATTTTGGGGATGTTTTCTCTGAGGAGGGGTGTCAGGAGTTGCCTCCTCATCGCGTGTATGACTGCTCTATTAATCTCCTTCCTGATGCTAAGTTGCCTAAAGCTAGGTTGTATAATCTTTCTGGTCCTGAGAGGCAGGCTATGAAAGATTATATTTCTGAAAGTCTGGCCAAAGGGCATATTAGACCTTCATCTTCCCCAGTAGCCGCGGGGTTCTTCTTTGTGAAGAAGAAAGATGGAGGCCTACGCCCTTGCTTGGATTTCCGCGAACTTAATCGGATTACTGTTCGAGATCCGTATCCACTCCCTCTTATTCCTGATCTCTTCAATCAAATTGTTGGCGCCAAATGGTTTTCTAAATTGGATCTCAGGGGGGCGTATAATCTGATTAGGATAAAAGAGGGGGATGAGTGGAAAACGGCGTTTAACACGCCGGAGGGACATTATGAGAACCTAGTCATGCCTTTTGGTCTGACTACTGCACCAGCAGTATTCCAACATTTTGTTAATGACATTTTTCGTCACCTTGTGGGGCTGTTTGTGGTTGTATATTTGGACGACATTTTAATTTACTCGCCAGATCTTGTGTCTCATCAGGAGCATGTGAGACAGGTGTTGCAGATCTTGCGAGACAATAAATTATACGCCAAACTGGAGAAGTGTGTATTTGCCGTACAGGAACTTCAGTTTTTGGGTTTTTTGGTGTCAGCCTCCGGTTTCCGTATGGACCCTGAAAAGGTGAGAGCAGTGCTTGAATGGGATCAGCCAGGGGATCTTAAGGCTCTGCAGCGTTTTTTGGGGTTTGCTAACTACTACCGGAAATTTATTTGTAATTTCTCATCTGTCGTCAAACCTCTCACTGACATGACAAGAAAAGGGACGGATTTTTCTAAATGGTCGGACAAAGCTTGCCAAGCCTTTTCCTCTTTGAAGAAATGTTTTGCTTCGGCACCCGTTCTCATCCAACCAGATGCATCTCAGCCGTTCATTGTGGAGGTGGATGCGTCTGACGTAGGGGTGGGTGCTATATTGTCCCAGGGTCCGTCCCCTGGTAAATGGCATCCGTGCGCTTTCTTTTCTAAGAAATTGTCGTCCGCCGAAAGGAATTATGATATCGGCAATAGGGAACTTTTGGCCATTAAGTTAGCTTTTGAAGAATGGCGTCACTTTTTGGAGGGGGCAGTCCACCCGGTTACCGTTATTACTGATCACAAGAACCTGTTGTATTTGGAATCCGCTAAGCGTCTGAATTCCAGACAAGCTCGATGGTCGTTGTTTTTTACCAGGTTTAATTTTGTCGTCACTTATCGCCCGGGGTCTAAGAATGTAAAGGCTGATGCCTTGTCTCGCAGTTTCCCAGGGGCCGGGAAAACGGATGACCCGAGTCCTATCCTTCAGGAGGGGGTGGTAGTGTCGGCTGTATTTTCTGAGCTTGAGGAGGAGGTGTTAGAGGCTCAGGGGGACGCCCCTTCAGGACCTCCAGGGAGACTGTTTGTCCCAAATCTGTTGAGACAAAAGGTTATTGAGGCACATCATAATTCTGCTCTAGCAGGACATCCAGGGAGTAAGGCTACTTTAGATCTCCTTTCTCGCCGGTTTTGGTGGCCTAATGCTAATAAAGATGTTATAACTTTTGTCGCGTCATGTGGGGTGTGTGCTCGCTCTAAAACCCTCATCCCCAGTTTTGTACTTTCAATGGGGGGGGCCCTTCTGTGGTTCCTGAGGAGGAGCGTTTCTCGTCGTCACTTGCTTCTGTGTGGAGAGGTGTATTGAATAATCTGAGTGCGATGGGGAACCGTTACAAACGTATGGCTGATAGGAGGAGAGTTTCTGGTCCAGATCTGAATGTGAACGATCTGGTATGGTTGTCTACCAGGAATATAAAACTTAAAGTGCCCTCCTGGAAACTGGGTCCCAGATTCATCGGGCCGTACAGGATCAGTTCCATAATTAATCCTGTGGCATTTCGTCTGGAACTTCCTTCTACGTTTAAAATTCATAATGTGTTCCACAAGTCATTACTTAAAAGGTATGTGGCACCAGTCATACCGTCACCTCTACCTCCTCCTCCTGTGTTGGTCAATGGTAACTTGGAATTTCAAGTATCAAAGATCATTGACTCACGTCTGAATCGCCGGTCCCTTCAGTACTTGGTGCATTGGAAGGGGTATGGTCCAGAGGAGAGGACATGGGTCCCTGCGTCTGATGTTAACGCAGATCGTTTGGTTCGGACCTTCCACAGAACTCACCCGGGCAGGCCTGGCCCTGAGGGTCCGGAGGCCCCTCGTAGAAGGGGGGGTACTGTCATGTGTGCATTGCCACGAAGATCGTCGCGGTTGCACATTTTGACTTCTCACAGCTGAGCTGCTGTTTCTTTGTGTTTGGCAGCTAGGGAGTTAATTCTGTCTGTGCTCGGTGCTGGGACTGGGTGCAGTTTCTCCGGCTGCAATTGATTATTTGTTGATTGGTTTCCTTTAAATTCCTGGTTGTCTGCTTGGGGAGTTGCCAGTGAAACCTTCATGCAGACCACAGATAGGAATGAATCTGTATAGACTTTAGTTGTGAGCTCCTTAGTTGTTCTAAGCTCAACTTGGTTAGAGTTTATTTCCCAGACCATTTATGTTCCTTTGGTGTTTGAGTGTGTTTGCAAGCGAGTGTTATCCTGTCTGTCTTATATGTCTAATCTGTGTATTTAGCTAAGATCAGCCTGTTGTGAATGGGTTTGAGATGAGTTCTGAGCAGAGGCTCCCTCTGGTGGTTACAAGCGGTACTAGTGAGGATTGGGAATCAGGTGTTACTGATTGGTCTTATTTAAGGGAATCATTTTCCCATCAGGGTTGCCGGTGATCAATTGTTCTGGTCTGAATCCTTCTTTCCAGTTTCCCTTGTAGCCTGCTGTGTCGTGTCTGCATCTCCTGCTATCAGATAAGACAATTTCTTTTTTTTTGTTTTTGCTATATTTTTGCATTTTGTCCTGCACTTCTGTGGGGGCCTTCTGGGTCCCTCCGGGGGCTTTTGCCCTCTCAGTTTAGTCCAGCCACTGTGTTTTGTACTTTTGCTTTTTGCAGTTTTTTCAGTGGCTGCTGTTTTTGTTACACCAGAGAACTAATTTAGGTGGTAGAGGTCGTGTGATCTCAGGTGATTTTGAAATTAGTAGAGTTGGTGTTTTTCAGGGTTTTCTGGGATTGCAGTAAGTACCCTTCCTGTCCTTTTCTATTTAGTTAGTTTGGGCCCCAGCGTTTGCTCATACTATTTTCTTTCTGTGTCAGTATTTCCTCTTGTCTAACCGCCATTACATGTTTGGGGGCTTTCTATTATCTTTGGGGTTCTGCTCCGGGGCAGATAGCTTTCCTATTTCTATCTTTAGGTGTAGTTAGTTTCTCAGGCTGTGACGAGGCGTCTAGGACCATCGTAGGAACGCTCCACGGCTGCCTCTAGTTGTGGTGGTTAGTCAGGGTACTGCAATCTCATAGATTCCAACTGCTCTGGTGTATTTCCTTTTTTACCTGCACTCCTCAGCTACCGTAACATAACAGTATCACCGGCCCTAAAAATTGTATGGTACTCACAGAAGGGAAAAAATATTTTGAAGGAAGAAAAGTTGTCAGAGATATTTTTCTGTTTGTTGCATTTTTTTTTTTTTTTTTTTTTCCCTCTGTATCTCTGGGTGCTGGGGAGGATCTTTTCTCCCAATGGAGTTTGCACAGTTGTCTGGCCGTGTGGATCAGCTTGCCACTGAGGTTCGGAGTATTGCTGCATATCTTGCTAGGTTGCCTGTTGTGGAACCTAGGATCCCCATGCCAGATTTGTTTTCAGGGGATCGAGCTAAGTTTCAGAATTTCAAAAATAATTGTAAATTGTTTCTTGCCTTAAAATCTAAGTCCTCAGGAAACGCAGCGCAGCAGGTTCAAATTGTCATCTCTCTCCTGCGCGGCGATCCTCAGGATTGGGCTTTTTCCCTCACACCTGGGGATCCTGTTTTGAGTGATGTTGATGCATTTTTTCAGGCTTTGGGGTTATTGTACGATGAGCCTAATGTCACTGATCAAGCTGAAAAAGCCTTGTTGGCATTAAATCAGGGGCTTGATGACGCTGAATTATACTGTCAGAGATTCCGTAGGTGGGCAGTCCTGACCAAATGGAATGACGACGCTTTGGCGGCCCTTTTCCGGAAGGGTCTGTCGGATAATGTAAAGGATGTTATGGTGGGATTCCCTGTCCCCTCTGGTCTCAATGATTCTATGTCATTAGCGATTCAAATTGACAGACGTTTGCGTGAGCGGAGAAGTATGCGTGGAGTGGTGTTGCCTTGTGAGCCAGCTGCTGAGCCCATGCAGTGTGATGGAGTGGTGTCTGGGGCACAGCGTCATGAGTTTCGAAAGCGCAATGGGTTATGTTTCTACTGTGGTGATGCCTCTCATGCTATTTCAGTCTGCCCTAAGCGGGGAAGACGTTTTGCACGCTCAGTTGTCTTGGGTAGTGTTCAGACTAAGTTTTTATTAACTGTCACTCTGATATGCTCTCTGTCCTCATTTTCTGCTCAGGCTTTCGTTGATTCTGGAGCAGCTATTAACCTGATGGATTATGATTTTGCTAAACGTTGTGGATTTCCCTTGATACCCCTACAGAAGTCTATTCCCCTACTGGGGATCGATTCTACCCCTTTGGCTGAGAATAAACCCCAGTTTTCTACTCAGGTGATAATGAGGGTTGAACCTGATCACCAGGAGTGCTGCAAATTTTTGGTTCTATATAATCTGCATGACATTATCGTGCTGGGTTTCCTTGGTTACAGTCTCATAATCCTGTTTTGGATTGGAAATCTGTGTCTGTAACCAGTTGGGGCTGCCAATGTGTTAATACCAACACTCCTGTTTTTTCTGCCTCCCCCCAGGCTGAGGATGTTCCTGACTTTTTGTTTGATTTTTCTGATGTGTTTAGCGAAAGTAAATCTGCATCCTTACCTCCCCATAGGAGCTATGACTGCGCTATTGAATTAGTGCCAGGTAGTAAATTCCCTAAGGGTCGCCTTTTTAACTTGTCTGTACCTGAACATGACGCTATGCGGTCTTATATCAAGGAATCATTGGAGAAGGGTCATATCAGACCATCCTCTTCACCCTTAGGTGCCGGTTTTTTCTTTGTGGCCAAAAAAGATGGTTCATTAAGGCCGTGTATTGATTATCGTCTCTTGAACAATATTACTGTGAAATATCAATACCCGTTACCCTTGATTTCTGACCTGTTTTCCAGGGTGAAAAACGCTACTTGGTTTACCAAGCTTGACCTCAGGGGGGCGTATAACCTTATTCGCATTAAGCACGGGGATGAATGGAAGACGGCATTTAACACCCCTGAAGGGCATTTTGAGTACCTTGTGATGCCCTTTGGGCTCACTAATGCTCCTTCCGTCTTCCAGTCCTTCATGAATGACATTTTCAGGGATTTTGTGGACAAGTTTCTGATTGTTTATTTGGATGATATCTTGATTTTTTCTAATGACTGGGACTCTCATGTGAAACATGTTCGAACTGTATTCCAGATTTTGAGAGAGAATGCTCTGTATGTGAAGGGATCAAAGTGTCTTTTTGGCGTACAGAAGATCTCATTTCTGGGATTCATTTTGTCCCCATCTGTTATTGAAATGGACCCGGTCAAGGTTCAGGCCATCTGTGATTGGGTCCAACCTACTTCATTAAAGGCTCTTCAGAGATTTTTGGGTTTTGCCAATTTTTATCGTAAATTTATTGGTAATTTCTCTGTTATTGTTAAACCATTAACTGATTTGACCAGAAAGGGTTCTGATGTGGTGAATTGGCCTCCTGAGGCAGTCTCTGCGTTTCAGGAACTTAAGCAGAGATTCACTTCTGCTCCTGTTCTACGGCAGCCTGATGTTTCTCTGCCATTTCAGGTGGAGGTTGATGCCTCTGAAATTGGGGCAGGTGCCGTTTTGTCCCAAAAAGATCCAGAGACCTCTAAAAGTAACCCTTGTGCCTTTTTCTCTCGAAAATTTTCTCCTACTGAACGTAATTATGACGTGGGTAATCGGGAGTTATTGACCATGAAGTGGGCTTTTGAAGAGTGGAGACATTGGCTGGAGGGAGCCAAACATCAGGTGGTGGTCCTTACGGACCATAAGAATCTGGTCTATCTGGAATCTGCCAAGCGACTCAATCCTAGACAGGCCAGGTGGGCCTTGTTTTTCACACGTTTTAATTTTGTGGTTTCCTTTCTTCCTGGCACTAAGAATGTTAAGGCGGATGCCCTCTCGAGGAGTTTCCTTGCGGACTCTCCTGAGCTATCTGATCCCTCTGTTATTTTGAAGGAGGGTGTAGTTCTTTCCGCCATCTCGCCTAATTTGAGACTTGCTCTGGAGGGGTGTCAGGAGGATAGGCCCGAGCGCTGCCCTGTTGGAAAATTGTTTGTCCCGGACCAATGGAAAAAGAGTGTGATGTCTGAGATTCATTGTTCCGCATTGGCTGGGCATCCCGGAATTTTTGGTACCAGAGACTTGGTTAGTCGGTCCTTTTGGTGGCCTACCTTGTCTCGCGATGTCAGGGAATTTGTGCAGTCCTGCGGGACTTGCTCTCGCTCCAAGCCTTGCTCTCGCTCTAGTGGTTTGTTGATGCCATTGCCTGTGCCCAAGAGACCATGGACCCATATCTCTATGGATTTCATTTCCGATCTTCCTGTTTCTCAGAGAATGACACCCATCTGGGTAATTTGTGATAGGTTTTCCAAAATGATACATCTTGTGCCATTACCTAAGTTGCCTTCCTCCTCTGAATTGGTGCCGTTGTTCCTTCAGCACGTGGTTCGTTTACACGGCATTCCTGAGAACATTGTGTCTGACAGAGGAGTCCAGTTTGTTTCCAGATTTTGGAGGACTTTTTGTTCTAAACTGGGTGTTCAATTGTCTTTCTCCTCGGCATTTCATCCTCAGACCAATGGTCAAACTGAGAGAACAAACCAGACATTGGAGACTTATCTAAGATGCTTTGTGTCTGCTGATCAGGATGACTGGGTCTCTTTTTTGCCTTTGGCTGAGTTTGCTCTTAATAATAGGGCTAGCTCTGCCACTTTGATGTCTCCGTTTTTCTGTAATTCTGGGTTTCACCCTCGATTTTCTTCAGGACAGACGGAGGCTTCTGTCTGTCCAGGTGTTGACTCTGTTGTTGAGCGTATGCAGCAGATTTGGGACCAGGTAGTGGAGAGGTTGTCCCTCTCTCAGGAGAAGGCCCAGCGGTTTGCTAACCGGCATAGGACTGATGGTCCTCGGTTTAAAGTGGGGGACTTGGTCTGGTTGTCCTCAAAGAATATTCCTATGAGAGTAGCATCTCCTAAATTTAAGCCTAGGTTCATTGGACCTTATAAGATCATGGAGATTATTAATCCTGTTTCTTTTCGTTTGCTTCTTCCAGGGACATTTAAGATCCATAACGTGTTCCACAAGTCCTTGTTGAAGAGGTTTGTTGAGCCAGTGGTTCCTGCTGCTGTGCCTCCTGACCCTGTTTTGGTTGAGGGCAATCTGGAGTATGTGGTTGAGAAAATATTGGATTCTCGTTTTTCTAGACGAAGACTCCAGTATTTGGTTAAATGGAGAGGTTATGGTCAGGAAGATAATTCTTGGGTGTTTGCTTCGGACATCCATGCTAGGAGACTTATCCGTGCGTATCATAGAACTCATCCTGACCGACCTGGTTGCTCAAATGAGGGTTCGGTGACCCTCCTCAAGGGGGGGGTACTGTTGTGAATGGGTTTGAGATGAGTTCTGAGCAGAGGCTCCCTCTGGTGGTTACAAGCGGTACTAGTGAGGATTGGGAATCAGGTGTTACTGATTGGTCTTATTTAAGGGAATCATTTTCCCATCAGGGTTGCCGGTGATCAATTGTTCTGGTCTGAATCCTTCTTTCCAGTTTCCCTTGTAGCCTGCTGTGTCGTGTCTGCATCTCCTGCTATCAGATAAGACAATTTCTTTTTTTTTGTTTTTGCTATATTTTTGCATTTTGTCCTGCACTTCTGTGGGGCCTTCTGGGTCCCCTCCGGGGGCTTTTGCCCTCTCAGTTTAGTCCAGCCACTGTGTTTTGTACTTTTGCTTTTTGCAGTTTTTTCAGTGGCTGCTGTTTTTGTTACACCAGAGAACTAATTTAGGTGGTAGAGGTCGTGTGATCTCAGGTGATTTTGAAATTAGTAGAGTTGGTGTTTTTCAGGGTTTTCTGGGATTGCAGTAAGTACCCTTCCTGTCCTTTTCTATTTAGTTAGTTTGGGCCCCAGCGTTTGCTCATACTATTTTCTTTCTGTGTCAGTATTTCCTCTTGTCTAACCGCCATTACATGTTTGGGGGCTTTCTATTATCTTTGGGGTTCTGCTCCGGGGCAGATAGCTTTCCTATTTCTATCTTTAGGTGTAGTTAGTTTCTCAGGCTGTGACGAGGCGTCTAGGACCATCGTAGGAACGCTCCACGGCTGCCTCTAGTTGTGGTGGTTAGTCAGGGTACTGCAATCTCATAGATTCCAACTGCTCTGGTGTATTTCCTTTTTTACCTGCACTCCTCAGCTACCGTAACATAACATCAGCCCATATCTCTTTGGTGGTAGTCAGGATCCTTCTTAGGACTGATTACAGGGTTCAGGGTCTGATAGGAGACAGGGTTAGGCTGGAGACTTGGACCTCTGAACCATTATCAGTACCTCCAAGGTGAGGGATTAGTTAGGACCCCAGTTTAGGGTCAGGTTAGATCCGGTCCACCTCTTTCCTGTTTCAGCTCATCAAGTCCTCAAGATTAACCCTGAGTTCAGCAGATATCGTGTCAGGTAAATCTATTCTATACTTACATGCTGATGTTGCTATACTAGTTGTTGTATAGAGTGTTGTTCCTGTATTAATAGTTTACTGACATTGTATACATATCATTAGACAGCGTGACATGGAGTCGGCAGGAGGAGGCAAGGGCTTGGATATGTGGCTTGAAAGAGAGGGCAGAGTTGAGGATCACCCCGATTCACTGAGCATGAGGGACTGGGGAAAGTGAGAAGCCATTGACGGTGATGGACAGGTCTGGTTGAGGGGTAGAGTCAAATGTGGAAAGATGATGAATTCTGTTTTGTCCATGTTCAGTTTTAGAAAGCAAGCAAAAAAGAAAGATGAAATAGCGGACAGACGTGGGATTTTGGTCAGTAAGGAGGTGATTTCGGGTTTTAATATGTGGTCTGGTCATGGTGTGAAGTTATTTGTCCCCTGTATGTGGCATTATTGGTATATTGGTCCTGGTATAGTTGATGTTGTCTTGTATGGAGATCATTTGTTCTCTGATACCAATAAGGAGAAGATTCTATATTTCCATTAGAGATTAAATACTTAGAAGTTTAGCCTCTCCCTGTCCTGTAACATAGTATTACACATTGACAAAGATGCACTTACAGGGGTTCTCCAGTGAAAACAAATAATCACCTATCCATAGGATAAGTGATAACCAGGGGCGTACATAGAAATCATGGGGCCCAGAAGAGCATATCTCACAGCTTTGCAGTCTTTACTAAGTCATTTTCCTTTAATGGAGCCCTAGATTCCCCTTTCATGTCACCCATAAAGTATTATGCCAACAAAAGTGACCCCAAACACTGTATGATACACCCACAGTGAATTCCTCCACACGCACAGTATGATGACACTACTGTACCCCATCTCAACTCCACCCGCAAAATATGGTGCCCCCCACACAGTATGATCTCCCACTACCCTCCATATAGAATAATGGGCCTACATGCAGTAAAATGGCCCCACACCTCACCACACTGTATAATGGCCCCCACTAGCCCTCAAAATATTATAATGGCCCTCTTATAGCGATCCAAATATTAAAATATCCCCATGTGACCATCCATATAGTATAATGCGCCCCATAGTCCTACATATAGTACAGTGCACCCCATAATCCTCAATATAGTATACTGCACCCCATAGTCCTCCATATAGTATAATGCAGTCCCCATAGTCCTCCATATAGTATAATGCACTCCCCATAGTCCTCCATATAGTATTATGTAGTCCTCTACACAGTATAATGCACTCCCCATAGTCCTGCATACAGTATAATGCACCCCATATTCCTCCATATAGTATAACTACTTATGAACCCGTTCTACGCACGGGTGGCAAGCATTTTTATAGGTATATGGTCTCCCATCCTGGTATGTGCTGCCCCCCTCCTATCCTGGTATGCATGGCACCCCTCATTCCTATCCTGGTATGCATGGTACCCTAAACCCTATCCTGGTATGTATGGTCCCCTCACCCCCACCCAAATCTGGCATGCATGGCATCCCATTCCTCATCCTGGTATGCATGGTCCCCTTATCCCCCAATCCTGGTATGCATGGTCCCCTTACCCTCCAGTCGTGGTATGCATGGTCCCCTCCCGCCCAATTCTGGAATGCATGGTCCCCTCACCCTCCAATTCTGGTATGAATGGTCCCGTCACACCCAATTCTGGTATGAATGGTCCCCCCTCATCCCTATCGTAGGATGTATGGTACCCTTCACCCCCCAATCCTGGTATGCATGGTCCCCTCATCCCCAATCCTGGTATACATGGCACCCCTTACCTCCCAATTCTAGTATGCATGGTCCCCTCATCCCTCAATCCTGGTATGCATGGCCCCATCTCCCCCCAATCCTGGTATCCATGGTCCCCTCATCCCCCAATCCTGGTATCCATGGTCCCATCACCCCCCAATCCTGATATGCATGGTCCCCTCACACCCCAATCCTGATATGCATGGTCCCCTCACCCCCCCAATCCTGATGTGCATGGTCCGCTCACCCCCCAATCCTGATGTGCATGGTCCGCTCACCCCCCAATCCTAATGTGCATGGTCCGCTCACTCCCCGAATCCTGATGTGCATGGTGTTCTCACCCCCCAATCCTGATGTGCATGGTTCCCTCACCCCCCAATCCTGATGTGCATGGTGCCCTCACCCCCCAATCCTGATGTGCATGGTCCCCTCACCCCCCAATCCTGATGTGCATGGTCCCCACACCCCCTATCCTGATATGCATGGTCCGCTCACCCCCCAATCCTGATATGCATGGTTCGCTCACCCTCCAATCCTGATGTGCATGGTCCGCTCACCCCCAAATCCTGATATGCATGGTCCCCTTACTCCCCAATCCTGATGTGCATGGTCCGCTCACCCCCCAATACTGATGTGCATGGTCCGCTCACCCCCTATCCTGGTGTGCATGGTCCCCACACCCCCCTATCCTGATATGCATGGTCCGCTCACCCCCCAATCCAGATGTGCATGGTCCCCTCACCCCCCAATCCGGGAATGCATGGTCCCCTCACCCCCCAATCCTGATATGCATGGTCCCCTCACCCCCCAATCCAGGAATACATGGTCCCCTTGATATGGAAATTTAATTAGGATACAAATATCCTGTGTTTGCTGCTTGCCATGTCCAAATCTCTATATAATGTATTTTTGAGCGCTCAGAACGAAATGAGGACTGTCCACACGCAAGTGTCAGTATAACAGTTCGTCAAAGACATACATTTATTATTGTTTCAAGGTTTTATACGTTTACAAAAAGGGGCTGGTTAGTCAATTAACATACAATTAAAAGCTGCTAGATTATTGGCTGTTCTAGTGTAAATATGATAATTATGATAATCATGATTAAAAGAGCTGAAGTTGCAGAATTATTGTTTTATATTCTTGTGACCTAGTTGCCTTGCATAACTATAATGTAAACAACAGATATCTAATAGGACATTTTGTACTTCATGCATTTGTTCCTTTACGAAGGTCTTATGGAGGCCAGATTTCTTTAAAACGACTGATTATATCTGGCCTAGAAATATGTGAGCACAAGGTTTTTTTTTAGCAAGTGAGATCTATCTAACTGTGAACTGTGAATACATATATGTGAATATACTTTGAATATATGGAATACATATATATTTCCATGACAGTCCCCCCTTAGATACCACTTGCCCTAAAAACCTGCTCCTGGCCCAAAGCGCTGCAACTCTTTTATGCTGCCGGTGAGTTGAGACACCCCTAGTACATGCCTCCCCCACCGAATACAGACTTTTCGCAAATGAGCGGTCAGGAGGACTGTCCCTGTCGGGGGTTTATGTGTTTGCAATCATAATCTCATAGTTGATATGATGTTTCATCAAGGATGTGTATTCTCAGTCTGGAGGTAGTTCGGAGATCTGGTCAAGCCAGGCAGTTCCATCCGGACTGGTGCGAGGTCCAAGATGGTGAGTGGCATCAAATTGGTTGTCTCCTGAACAGTTTTTTCCATTATCCTGCGGATACAAGGAATAACACAGCAACCAGTAATTAATGCAAAAATGAGAACCCCCATAATGGCTGTCCCAACCTGTGCCAACATTTTCTGCCACCCACTCATCCACCCAAAGTATCGATCCCATGGGTCAGTGACACCTGAGTTCTGTTTCAGTTCCTCTGATAACTCATTAAGTTTCTGTATTGCCATTGTGACTTTACCATTTGGGCCAGTGTTGTCTGGGATGTAGGTGCAACAGGTGTCTTTGATCATTTTGTAAACACCTCCTTTCTCAGCTAGAATCATATCCAAAGCCATTCTATTCTGGAATGCCATAATGGAAGTGGGGCCTAACTGTGCTGCCAAACCTTTTACAGCATCTATGGTGAAGTTAACAAATCTCTGCTGGTTATAATAGATGTAATTTATCCAATCAACATTTTTTTATAGTTACTAGTGGCAATAGTGACTCAAATCCTGCTTTAACTTGGTCTCTGGCCTTGAACTCATCAGGTAGGTCATCTGGTCATCTGTCTGGTCAGTCAGAGCATCCACGACATCCTTCATGGCTTAGGTGTCTCTCCTGGTACGGGAGCTTCCTTGCAATGCGATACGTGGATTCAAACAGGCTTTCCCTCTAGTTACACAGAGGTTGATGTCATCTGGGGCTCTTGGACAGGATCATCAAATCTGGCAGTGAAGAGAAAAACTCGAGAATGGACATTAGTTTTTTGACCAATTCAATTACATAAGTGTTATGATTTGGTAGCTGAGGAGAGCAGGCAAAAAAAAGGCAATACACCAGAGAGGTTGGAATCTATGGGATTGCAGTACCCTGACTAACCACCACAACTAAAGGCAGCCGTGGAGCGTTCCTACGTTGGTCCTAGACGCCTCGTCACAGCCTGAGAAGCTAACTACACCTAAAGATAGAAAAAGGAAAGCTATCTGCCCCGGAGCAGATCCCCAAAGAACATAGGAAGCCCCCAAACATGTAATGGCGGTTAGACAAGAGGAAATACAGACACAGACAGAAAATAGAATGAGCAAACGCTGGGGCCCAATCTGTCTAGATAGAAGAGGATAGGAAAGGCACTTACTGCAACCCCAAAAAACCCTGAAAAGTACCAACTCTACTAATTACAAAAACACCTGAGATCACACGACCTCTACCACCTAAATTAGTTCTCTGGTGTAACAAAAACTAAACAGCAACCACTGAAAAAACTGGAAAGGCAAATGAACAAACAGTGGCTGAACTAAACTGAGAGGAGCATAAGCCCCCCGAAGGGGACCCGGCAGACCCCCACAGAAGTGCAGGACAAAATGCAGGCACCAAAAAACTAAAAGAAGAAAATGTCTTATCTGTTAGCAGAAGATGCAGGCACGAAACAGCTTTTTCTGGGTCTCTGGGAGTGTGCCTTACGCTAAACAGTGCAATTAGGAGTGTGTCATGCCATGGTTTGCGTGTCTCTTGGGCAATTTTTCAGCATTCTATTCTTAAGTGTTTCGTTCAGTTTTTTTACCTTCCTGCTGCTCTGGGGGTGGTAAGGAGTGTGTAGGCCTAAATCTGACCCTACTGCTAATCGGGTCTTGTGTGTCAGATTTGCTGTGAATGCGGGTCCCTGATCACTTTCTATCATGTCTGGAACCCCGTATCTGCACACTATTTTCCGAAAGTAGCTTCTTTGCAGTAGTCTTTGCTGACTTGGAAGGCTTCTGTTCATCATGAAAATACTTCTTTTGACCACAATGGCGTATTTGAATCCTTCACTTGGCGATATCTGGATGTGGTCTATCTGGATCCTTTGAAGCTGGTAGAGTGGTCTTTCCAGATGAGGTGAGGGGGACTTTCTTCCATACGTCCAGGCTTGCATTTGCCGCAGGTCAGACAGCTGCTGGTGAATTTGGCTGTTAGGGTGGAGATCCCTGAAGCGAACCAGTAAGCACCAATCAGATCATTCATTTGTGTCTTTGATATGTGGATGTGGGTCCATCTACCCATTGGACCACCATAGGGTGCATACTTTGTGGTAGGCAGAGTTTGAAGTCTATTATTGTTAGCCTTCCTTCTTCACGTGTTGCTTTTTTCGCATTCAGCTCTTCTTCTCCTTTTGGAGCTTGGTCTTGTAACTTCTTGAGCAGATCCCAGGACGTCTTTTTGTCAGGTTTCTTGTCTTCAGTCGTCATGTAGTAGCCGTCCGGCTCTACGACCTCTCCCACTTCTCCATATTGTCTTCCTTTGGCTGCTTCTTTGGCTGCCATGTCCGCCATGTTATTGCCTCACGCCTCTTCTGTTCTCAGTTTTCCATGCACTTTGATTTTTCAAATTGCCACCATTTTGGAAGTTTGAGTATACCCAGTAGGTCCCTGAAGGCTCCATGATGCTTCATGGTTGTCCCGTTTGCTGTGATGAAGTCCCTTGTAGCCCAGATGGGTCTAAAGTTGTGTGCTATGCCATGCGAGTACCTGTAGTCCGTGTAGATGTTTGCAGTCTTGCCTTCTGCCATCTGGCAGGCCTTCGTCAGCGCTATTAATTCTGCTTCCTGGGCTGACAGGCTAGGTGACAGACTTCTGGACCACAGGATTTCTTGATTGCTGGTCACTGCACTTCCTGTGTTGAAACTTCTTCTGGAGCCATCCAAGTATCCCCCCTTGGGAGTGGGAGTAGAGTGGCCGGGCTGAGGACTGTAGGTCTGGAGACAGTGACATTATGAGACAAAGGCAATAGAGGCGCCACAAAGATGCCTGGCGGTGGAGAGATTACTGTTGGTTGAGCTTGATTGAAGATTGCCAAGATGTCATGTGGAGTGAGAGTTTCCAGTGGCTGTCCAAGAGTGATTTCAGCAACCTTGTCCAGGAGGGTGTGTGCTGCAGATACTGCCATCAGGCAGGAGGGTGCTCTTCTTGCAACTGGATCCAAGCGGGCTGAGAGGCAGCCTAAAAGTCTTTGTTTTCCCCCGTGAATCCGTGCCAGGACTCCAGTAGCATGACCTTCTTTCTTCCATCAGGTAGACGGAAAGACTTTTCATAGTCAGGTAGGCCTGGTATTGGCGCTGAGACTGTGGAGTTCTTCCTATCTCCTGAATGGGTTGAAGGCTGCGTCTGATAGAAGGAGCGGGGTTGTGTTGATGCAAGCGCACAGAGGCTGCATTAGGACTGAGGCATCAGGGATCCAGGTTCTGCAATACGACACTAGACCAGGGAAGGCCTGCAGCATTCTTGGAGTTGTTGGGGGAGCCATCTTCTCCACAGTGGTCTTCCGGTCTTTTGACATGTGTTTCGTCTTGTGGGCAATACAGTGTCCCAGGGATGTAACTTGCTTCTGGCATCACTGGACTTTGTTCTTCCAGACCTTGCGTTGCTGTTCTTCCAGGTAGAGTAGGAGAGACAAGGAATAGACTGTGCAGGTGTCGATGTCAACCACACAAAAGAGAAAGTCATCCACGTGTTGTAGAAGAGTGACTCTTGCATATTCTGCAATTCAGTTGATGAGGATGGAGGACATTGTCTTGGTGAAACTTGAAGGGCTTGTTTTGAGCACCTTGAGGCAACATTGTCCATATGCACTGCACTGGTGCGTGAAAGCAGGCCTCCAGGTGGAGGGGAAACACTGAAGAAGGTACTGGCCAGGTTGATCACCGTGAATACCGTTGCGGTGACTGGGACTCTTGAGAGCAGAGTGTGATGGTTCAGCACTGTTGGGGTTTCAAATACCGTAGCCTCTTTCGCGGACTCTTGAGAGCAGAGTGTGATGGTTCAGCACTGTTGGGGTTTCAAATACCGTAGCCTCTTTCGCGGCCTCCAGGCCTTGCACCATTCTGAACTCAGTGGGGTTTACAGTCTTTTTCTTCACTGTGGAAAGCTGGGATTGATTCCGATGGGCGAGGCAGCCCAGTTTGGCCTTGTCCTTCAGTATGCGGCAGGGGACTCCCATCTGCTGGTGCAGAGCTGGCGGGAAAACAAACCGTCTACTAGGATCCACATCATGAGAGATGACGACCAGCTGGCTTTCTTGTTCTCCACCAAGACAGTCACTGTGTTAGCACCTGCTCTGGTCACAGGGGGTCTTCTTGTTGCGACGTCTCCTTAAACGGCTGCTTTTTTCTCAGCACGGGCCATCAGTAGTTTATTTTTCTCCAGCTCTGTCTCAGGTCAGTATTTGTGCACAAGTTTGAAGAGCTGAGTGGCCTTTTTCCGGTCTAGGGCCTGGGTGAACTGGTTGATTGCAGGGGGCACCTCCTGGTGCTTGCAAAAGATGAACCTCTGGCGTTAGAGCTGGATGAGGTGTTGCCATTCCATGAAGCGAGTAGAGTCCTTCTTGAGTTGAATATCCTGGCCAATGTCAAAGTTCTCAGGCCGTCTTCTTAGGCGAGTTCACTTAGACCTTCAGTTGGTCAGAGACATCTTGACTCTGGGTGATGGAGTGGCTTTTCTGGTACTATGTCCAGCACCTCCTGTGATAGGTCTGCAGTGTAGTTGTTTGAGGTTCCTGTTTCTTCTTGGGTCAGGGGTGAAGAAAGTGTCATGGTCCCATCTTCCTGGAACACTCTGGTTGCTTTCAGCTTCTGCAGTAGGTCCACTCCCAATAGGTTGAGGGTGCAGGTTTTTTACACAACAAACTGGGACATGATGGAGTGTTCTGGCTGAGTCCACACGCTCAGGGGCTTCATAATCTGGAAATATCTGACTTGACCATCAATTCCCATGCAGGAAGCAGAAGATTCTGGTTGCGGAGTTCCACAAGAAAAGATATGACTACGCCATCCACTCTCAGGATATTGGTCCCACTGGTGGGGTTCCTTGTGGGCTTGGTGTGCTCTTGTCCTATGGACGGGGTTCTTCACTGCTTTCTGTGTTTCTTCCTTGGCTTGCTTCTCTAGACAAAGTGGTGGGTCGTAGGGGTTCTCTGCAGCGGTTCCGGTAATGGCCAAGCTTGCCACATTTGTAACACTTGACATTTCTTCTGTCTTTAAAATGTGGTTGGCCATCTGGCTCTGAGACCACCATCAGGGGAGCTGTTTTGCGCACTCCTGGCTGGGATTCTATCCCTTTTGCGACTGTGAGAAGGGTGTCCATTGCTATTGACGTGTACTCAGGCCTGGCTGCTACCAGTGGTTTCCTGATTGGTTCTCTCAGTCCATGCACAAAAGCCTGTGCCAACATCCGTCTGTGTGTCTGATCATGGGTAATGAGGCCCAAATCTTGAAACACTTGCATTACTCTGTCATGGAACTTCTCCACAGACTCTGTCTTGTCTTGACTCGTGACATGTAGGCTGAGAGTTTGTCCTGTCAGTCTGCTTTTGGCCCATTCTCTGAGTTGCTCAATTAGCTTTGGTCCTGTCTCCCAGGCATACGCATCTAACTCTGTTGGAAGCTTGAAGTGTTCTCTCATAATTGGCCAGAATGCATCAACTGCTTTTATTTCCATTACGGTCCAGAGATCCAGACGGTCCAGAGATCAGTCCAGGCTGCTGCATACGTTCGCTGGATCTGCTGCATTTTTTGGCAAAATGGCATGGGGTGTATCCCTGGGTCTGGCAGCATACTGATCACCTGGCTTGGGATGAAGGGCTCATAGGATGGTGCCTCTACCTGTCCCTGCTCTATTGGTGCTTGTGTGTTTTCTTCCCTAGTATTGGGCAGCATGTGTGACGTTGCATCTTCATCTTCATCAGATAAGAAGTGACATGGTGTACTTGGTGCATACACTGGGTGAGATTTGGGCTTTAAAGTTGTCTTGCTGCATGGGGATTTCCCACTTCCTTGCTGAGGCTGCGGTGGATCAGTGTCATGGTTCCATGCTAGCAGCCCTGTAGCTATACCACTCCCCTGTGAAGCCCTAGCAGTGGACTGTTGTGTCTGGGGGCTAGCGTTTTGTGTAGGGAGATCTGCACTTTCTTCTCCTGATATAATGACTGGCAATGTTTGTACTGTGCTTGGGATAGACAAAGTGCCCTGTTCTGGAAACACTGAATACAGGGACACCACATTGCTTGGATTGGGCGTTGACCCAGTTGATGACGAAGTAGAGAAAAGAGGAAGAGAAGGGAGGTGTGAGGGAGGAGCGAGAGAAAGAGGAGGGGAGGGAGAGAAGAGTGAAAGGGGGAAAAGAGAGAAAGATGGAGGAGAGAGAGAGAAGAAAGATGGAGGGGGAGAAGTAGAAGAAGATGAAGAACAAGATTTGAGAGTTGGAGAGGAAAAGATAGAAGAAGAGGAAGATGAAGAAAATGGATGTGTCAGAGATGTGATGGAGGGAAAAGAAGGAATGAGAGGGATGGCAGCGAGGAAAGAGGAGAAAAGTCTGAAGAAGAAAGAGAAAGGGACTGAGAGAAGAAAAAGGAGAGGGTGTCCCCCCTGTGACTCTTGAGAGGGGATGGTTGAAACAAAAATGCCTTCTCCCTGTTATACTGACAAAAAAAAAAAAAAAAAAATTATTATTCCTCAGAATAGCAAAAAATGAATATAGTTCAGTCTGAATGCCTGATAATTCTCACGTTAAAACCTGTAGCCAAAAAACTAGCTTAAAAAAATAAAAATCAAAGCCAAGAAACAGAATGCCTGATAACGTGATTAGCAGAGGAGGGGGGGTCAAAGGGGTTTTCTCGCTGCTGCAGCCAGCACACTGCTCTGAATGAGATACTAACAGAGAGCACGGAGATGTGATTTAAAGCGACAGTACCTGATACAGACAATGAGACAGACACCCGGGAGAATACGAATCCCTCTTTTGATGATCTGTGACACATACAAGCTGCTCTGGTAACTGATAACTCACCAATTGCACTGAGCGCGGCGAAGCTCAAGGTTCTATCGCTCTGTACCGTACCTGGCCGGTGCACCGGTCACAGTAATCTGCAATAGCCTTCATCAAAATTCTCACTATCCACGTCTGATTTGACTGGGATGGCCTCCCGGTGCGTGGACAATTATTGTGAGAACTTATCCAAAACAAAGCTTCTGCCCTTCACGTCTGATTTGACTGGGATGGCCTCCCAGTGCGTGAAAGTTTACTGCAGAAACTTAACCGAACAAAGCCCTCGCTTCCACAACTGGATTTTTTGGGATAACCTCCCTCCAATGTGTGAAGAATATCTGCGTGGACTTATCCAAAACAAAGCTCCCGCCCTCCACGTCTGATTTGACTGGGATGGCCTCCCGGTGCGTGAAAGTTTACTGCGGGAACTTATGCAGCAATTGTCTTTTGCTATACAGCCCCAGAGATCAGCAAGCAAAAACACAGTCACCGTTCCAACTTTCTCCCGGTTCACATAAAACATGAAACATACACAGCACAGCAGCAACCAACTCGGCTTATATCCCAGGGCTTTTGGATAAGGGTATGGACTTTTTACACAACCTGGGAATGCGGTGATGACCACGTCCGACCGGCTGGAAGTGTAGGCTAGGACTAGGCACAGGGAACATTCAGGTAAGATGACAAAGTTTTCTTACCTTACTGATGGAGCTGCAGTCTCCGTCCCGTGTGCCAAGGCCAGGGCCAACACCCCCGTCTCTCCGGTCGGCCGAGTCCTCGTGCGTTTCGTCCAATGCCCCGCGTGCAGGCGCCAACTGATATGGAAATTTAATTAGGATACAAATATCCTGTGTTTGCTGCTTGCCATGTCCAAATCTCTATATAATGTCTTTTTGAGCGCTCAGAACGAAATGAGGACTGTCCACACGCAAGTGTCAGTATAACAGTTCGTCAAAGACATACATTTATTATTGTTTCAAGGTTTTATACGTTTACAAAAAGGGGCTGGTTAGTCAATTAACATACAATTAAAAGCTGCTAGATTATTGGCTGTTCTAGTGTAAATATGATAATTATGATAATCATGATTAAAAGAGCTGAAGTTGCAGAATTATTGTTTTATATTCTTGTGACCTAGTTGCCTTGCATAACTATAATGTAAACAACAGATATCTAATAGGACATTTTGTACTTCATGCATTTGTTCCTTTACGAAGGTCTTATGGAGGCCAGATTTCTTTAAAACGACTGATTATATCTGGCCTAGAAATATGTGAGCACAAGGTTTTTTTTAGCAAGTGAGATCTATCTAACTGTGAACTGTGAATACATATATGTGAATATACTTTGAATATATGGAATACATATATATTTCCATGACACTCTCACCCCCCAATCCTGATGTGCATGGTCCCCTCACCCCCCAATCCTGATGTGCATGGTCCTCTCACCCCCCAATCCTGATGTGCATGGTCCGCTCACACCCCTATCCTGATATGTATGGTCCCCTCACCCCTCAATCCTGATGTGCATGGTCCGCTCATTCCCCTATCCTGATGTGCATGGTCTCCCTCACCCCCCAATCCTGATATGCATGGTCCCCTCACCCCCCTATCCTGATGTGCATTGTCCGCTCACCCCCCAATCCTGATGTGCATGGTCCGCTCACCCTCCTATCCTGATGTGCATGGTCTTATCATCACCCTGTCCTGGTATGAATGGTCTCATCATCCCCCTGCTCTGGTATGTATGGTCCTCCCACTCCCCTATCCTGATTTGTATGGCCCCCCTCACCCCTATTAAACCGCACACATACCAAAAAAACAAACATTGATACTCACCTTCCTTCCCTGCGGTCCAGCGCTGTCCTGTTCTGCTGGACGCCAGGGGAGGAGAGCGGCGGCGGAGTATGCGCATGCCCATACCACGCTCAGTGCCATATTGCTGACGACACACTGTAAATGTGTCTTCAGCAAAATGGCGCCGGATAGCGCTATGCGTATGCACGATTCCGACGCGCACTTCCGGTCTCCTTCCCCAGCGAGAAGAGAAGTGCAGAGGCAACGCTCCTCCCGGTCAGGTAAGTATGTAAGTATGGCGCCGGAGATCGCGATCTCGGGCACCATACACACACCTCACCGCAGGATGCCTCAAACTGTCTGGAGCCAGACTGCACAGGAGTGTCGCTCTTGCGCAGTCTATAAAGGCTTCAGACAGAGTGATGCTCCCAGTGTTATATTATAGATTCACAACTCATAGTCCTACATATAGCATAATGCACTCCCCATAATCCTTAGTACAGTATATTGCACCCCATAGTCCTCCATGTAGTATAATGCATGCACTCCCCATAGTCCTTATTAGTGCATACAGTATAATGTACTCATCATAGTCCTCCATAGCCAATACAGTATAATCCACCCTCCATAGTCCTCCATATAGTATAATGCATCCCACAGTCCTCCATACAGTATTATGGCCACCACAATGTACTCACTGATTAAAAAAAAATATAAAACTCAATTCTCCTCCTCGTTCCCCTGCTGCTCCGATCTCTGCAGTGAGCGTTCTGAAGCACCCGCACATCTTAGGGCAGCGGGCATCATTTAGTGACGTCATTGTGCTCGGTGCGCTGAGATGTCAGACGCCGAAGGGGAATGATGGAAGATGGAGCATCAGCTGACGCAGCCTCTCTCATCATTGTTTTCAAAATCCTTGTTGCCAATACAGTTGAACGTGCAATGACACTTGATTGGTGGGGGTCCAACTGCTGGGACCCGCTCTGATGGACAGAATGTGGAACTTTTATTCCCATTAAAATGAAGCTGCATGTTCGACTCGACCACTGATCCATTCGTTCCCTAAGTGGCTGCTGAGCACTGCACTTGGCTTTACCTGGCACCCTCAAAGAAGATGAATGGGGTGTCGGTCAGACATCCGACCTAATAATCCATTTTAAAATAGGGATAAAAGTGCCTTGTCGGGGATAAAAGTCTTCCAATTGGTGCATATCCCAATAGTCGTACCCCACCAATCAATAAGTTATCACCTATCATGTGGATCCTCTTGATAGTTGATCTCCAAAGAACCCTTTTAATTTAACCGCTTCCTGACTGCCCACTGTAAATAAACATCGGCACTTGCAGGGCTCTGTGCAGCGTCGATGTTTGTCTACAGTCATCGGTCTCGCAGCCCTTAGGACCCACAGGATCCCCAGGGATCAGGTCTCAATGATGTTAACCCTTTGCTATCTTCTATGTGTCGCGATGTCTGACGCTCCCCGTGATGAAATGTTATCACATCACAAGGGAACCGAGTGTTGTCATGGCAGCTGGAGGTTATGTGATGACCTCCGGGTCTGTCAGCTACGGTGGCCTGTTAGACTCAGCCAGCAGTAGAGTCTAAGAGGCAATCTGCCAGTGTAAAAACTGACAGGTCTCATGCAATGCAATACATGTGTATTGCAATGCATGAGACCTGTCACGGTTCCACCCCTCAGTGTGTCTGGGATGCAGTTACTGACAGCTCGGCCATCTAATTCTATACAGGGGCGTGCTGAAGGTGTCAGTGGTTTGATTGACAACTTGACCATTCAGTCTGTGACTGTGAGGCGTCGGCTGTCTCCAAATGTTTACTATCCCGGGTGATTGCCATGCTATTTAACTGAGATGCTTCTCCCAGACCTCTGCCAGACGTACATTCAACAAGTGAGGTTTGTGCTCCCTGTGCCTTGAGTTCTGTATGTGTGAGTGGATGGCAGGGCTGTAGTCATGGCCCACCAAGGTGTCTGCTTAAGTGCGCCGTGGCCACCCGCATCACATACAAAAAGTCTTACTGTCTCACTTGCCTAGTTCTCAGAGGCCTCACTTAGTCGCAGAGACACTTCTTCCTTTGATGTGGCGCATAAAGAGACAGCGTCCAATTCCAACTTTAAACGTAGAACTTTACTTGTTTTCAATCGCAGCATATCCACATCAGTTAAAGCATCAACACAGAGTTCTGCACAGTCTGAGAAAGGAGCGGGAGTCTCCGAAACGCGCGTCGGGGTGGGTCGGTGGTCCCTTTCTGTTCACTTTACCAGGTATAGTGCACATAATTTTATGACATGTCACTGCACACTTGATATATAATACTATGATCGTTAATGATGTGTGTTCATTGGAGTATATATGGCATTAGTATAGCTGGGATGCAATAGGTGGGTAGATGGGCCCCTGTCCCTTTTGTGGCTTTAATGTGCTGACACCACTATGTTTATCAGCCCCTACCTGTATCATTCACCTTTGACATTTTAACATTGTATTCAATAAAGTTCATTTTATGGGATTTTTGGACTGCTATTTTTTGTTTTCTTGCATGGCTGTTGCAGTTTTTCCCGTATTGTCCTACGTATATATATACATATATACATTACTACCATAGTTGTGAATTTGCTCACAGATATTTAGGTATATATATATATATGCGATGGTTAGTGCTATCTTCTTATTATACAGTCTACATCTTTCACTTTCCCTGTGTCTTTCCTCTTTCCTCCCAGGGTGTCCGTGGGATGTACCGACCCGTTCGGTACCACTGTGTCCTCCCTGTTGAGCTTCACTATGTTCAGGAGTTCCCTTGTCCGTTTTGCCCTAGGTAGAAGGGCATCTGCCCATGTAGTAAGCTGCCACATCCTAGAGCGACCTGCGTGTATGTACTGCTGCACTTCTGGCCCAATGGCCTTGGACGGCTGGGCTTCTTACTTCCCAATATTACTGAGTTAGCCACCCTGTCCGGGCTCTATGGCCCTACTAACTCAGAAAAGGAAAACCCTCTATCTTATCTGCGGTTGGCTCCTCCTTTGTAAACTATATACACTATTGTACCCCCATCTAGTGTCCACATTGAGTTACTGCACTCTCCCTATCTACACAACACATAGACATATTTATATATGCATAGCAACATCAGAAAGATTATATATATTATTATATAAGCAGTACAATATCAACATAAGAAAAGGGAGTGTAGCATCACACGGTCCCAGTACACCCCTTACATATGCTTGATCTGTTGCTGCCTGACATTGGATTTCGCTCTGACCATCTGACTGTTTAACCTCTTCTGCTATGATCCGTTATTCTCCTGGTATTCTAACCTTGGAGCATTACCTGACCACACTTTTGTCTCCTCTTTCTGTTTATGACATACTCTCCTGGCATCTGAACTCCTTGACCATTCAGATTCATGGCTTGGCCGTGAGAATTGACCGGTGTCACAAGACCAGTGATCAGAAAAATAACAATTGAAGCCCCATATAAGGACTGAGTAAAAAAAATTTAAAATATTTTAAAACTATTAAAAAACTCATAAAAGAAAAAATGTTAAACCAATAAATACGTATATTTATGTAAAAACAAAAAAAGTTCAATGCTTGGTATTGTGGCATCCAGAATGGTCCGCCCTATAAAACTGTCCCACAAGTTAACTCCTTTTGTGCATGCCATAAAAAAATGAATAAAAAATGGAGCAAAAACTTTTCTTTTGCATCATACCACTGAATAAAAGTGGAATAAAACTTGATCAAAAAGTCATGAAAGAACAATTATTTTTTCTATAAAATAGTTTTTAATTGTGTAAAAGCACCAAAACATAAATAAATGATCTAAATGAGGTATTGCTACAATCATACTGACCAGAAAAGTAAAGCTCAAGCTGCATCATCAATTTTGCCAACGGCAATAAAAAAAAAATCCTAAATTGCTGTTTTTTGTTTATTCTGCCTCCCAAAAGTCTGAATAGAAAGCGATCAAAAAATGTCATGTGCCCCAAAATGATACTAATAAAAACGTCAACTTGTCCTGTAAAAAACAAGCCCTCAAATGATTCTGTCGGCAGAAATATGGAAAAATTATAGCTATCTAAATATGGTGAAGCAAAAACTGTTTTTCTGTAAAAAAAAAAAGTTTTTAGGTGTGTGACAGCAGTCAAACATAAAAACCTGATATAAATCTGGTATCACTGTAATCGTACCCACCCAAAGAATAAAGTCGACTAATCACTTATGCCGCACAAGGAACTGCGTAAAAAATAAATTACAGGTGCTTCTCACAAAATTAGAATATCATCAAAAAGTTAATTTATTTCAGTTCTTCATATACAAAAAGTGAAATTCATATATTATATAGAGTCATTACAGAGTGATCTATTTCAAGTGTTTATTTCTGTTAATGTTGATGATTATGGCTTACAGCCAATGAAAACCCAAAAGTCATTTTCTCAGTAAATTAGAATACTTTATAACACCAGCTTGAAAAATGATTTTAATATCTGAAATGTTGGCCTACTGAAATGTATGTTCAGTAAATTCAGTAAATAATTGGTCGGGGCTCTTTTTGCATCAATTACTGCATCATTGCGGCGTGGCATGGAGGCGATCAGCCTGTGGCACTGCTGTGGTGTTATGGAAGCCCAGGTTGCTTTGATAGTAGCCTTCAGCTCCTCTGCATTGTTGGGTCTGGAGTCTCTCATCTTCCTTTTGGCAATACCCCATGGATTCTCTATGTGGTTAAGGTCAGGCGTTCCAACATTCACCATCCAACCTGACGGAACTGGGGACGATCTGCAAGGAAGAATGACAGAGGATCCCCAAATCCAGGTGTGAAAACTTGTTGCATCATTCCCAAGAAGACTCATGGCTGTACTAGCTCAAAAGGGGGCTTCTACTCAATGCTGAGCAAAGGGTCTGAATACTTATGATCATGTGATATTTCAGTTTTTCTTTTTTAATAAATTTGCAAAAATTTCTACACTTCTGTTTTTTTTCAGTCAAGATGGGGTGCAGAGTGTACATTAATGAGAAAAAAAATGAACTTTTTTGCATTTACCAAATGGCTGCAATGAAAAAAAGAGTGAAAAATTTCAAGGAGTCTGAACACTTTCTGAACCCACTGTATATACATATAGATAGATACAGGGTCGGACTGGCCTGGTGGGGTACCGGGGGAATCCCCTGTGGGCCCCTGGCTGTGGGAGGGAGAGGAGGAATAGAAGAAGAAAAAAAAAGTCTTCGGTTTTAAGGGGCGCCGGCCCTTTAAAAGCGCAGGTCGTGTACGTGCAGGGGCGCGAGCACACAGCGTTCACTACCTGAACTGTCGCGGCACGCGTCCCGATGGATACTGGCAAGTGTGTGTCCATCGTCACCGGCATATGACGTCAGTTTCATGCGACGAGCACACACATTCACCGCTGGCCTCTGCTATGTCGGCGGTCATTTTAATGTGAATGCGCCGGACCTGCAGAGGAGGAGGAGGACGCCGCCGGGAGCGCAGGCAGGTAAGTGCAATGATTTTTTTTCTTCTCTCTCTCAGACGAGGGGCAGGATGGATGCACATACGGGAGGGGGCCCAGGATGGATGCACATACGGGAGGGGGCCCAGGATGCACATATGGCTGGGCCCAGGATGGATACACATATGGGGGGGCAGGATGGATGCACATATGGGGGGGCCCAGGATGGATGGACATACGGGGGCCCAGGATGGATGCACATACGGGGGGGCCAGGATGGATGCATATAAAGTGGGGCCAGGATGGCTGCACATATGGGGGGGGCAGGATGGATACACATATAGGGGGCCAGCGGCAGGACAAGGGGCCAGGATGGATACACATATGGGGGGCCAGGGGCAGGACAAGGGGCCAGGATTGATACACATACGGGGGGGACAGGATGGATACACATAAGGGGGGCCAGGATGGCTGCACTTATGGGGGGGCCAGGATGGATGCACATATGGGGGGCCAGGATGGATACACATATGGGGTGTCAGGGGCAGGACAAGGGGCCAGGATGGATACACATACGGGGTAGGATGGATACACATATGGGGTTAGGATGGATACACATATGGGGGACAGGATGGATACACATACAGGGGCCAGGATGGATACACATATGGGGAGCCAGGGGCAGGACAAGAGGCCCAGATGGCTATACATGGGGGGCCAGGATGGATACACGTGGGGGGGCCAGAATGGATACACATGAGGGGCCAGGATGGATACACGTGGGGAGGCCAGGATGGATACACATACAGAGGGCCAGGATGGATACACATGCAGGGGCCCAGGTGCAGGACAAGGGGCCAGGATTTATACATATACGGGGGGTAGATGGATACATATACAGGGGGGTAAGATGGATACACATACGGGGTAGGATGGATACACATACAGGGGGGCCAGGGGCAAGACAAGAGGCCAGGATGGATACACGTGGGGTCCAGGATGGAGATATGGGGGGCAGGACAAGGGGCCAGATGGATACATGTGGGGGGGCCAGGATGGAGATATGAGGGGGCAGGACATGGGGCCGGATGGATACATGTGGGGGGCCAGGATGGATATATGGGGGGCAGGACAAGGGACCAGGATGGATACATGTGGGAGGCCAGGATGGATATATTGGGGTGCCAAGAGGGATATATGTGGGAGCCAGGATGCATATACTGTATATGGGGGGCCAGAATGGATTTATGGGGGGGCAGGACAAGGGGCCAGGATGGATATATGGGGTGCCAAGATGGATATATGGGGGAGCCAGGATGCATATATATGGGGGGCCAGGATGGATTTATGGGGGGGCAGGACAAGAGGCCAAGATGCATATATATGGCGTGCCAGGATGCATATATTGGGCGGCTAGGATGGATATATGAAGGGGCCAGGATGGATATATGGAGGGGGGCAGGATGGATATATATGAGGGGGCCAGAATGCATATATGGGGGGTCAGGATGGATATATGGGGGGCAGGACATGGGGCCGGATGGATATATGGGGAGCCAGGACGCACATATATGGTACAGCCAGGATGCATATATATATGGGGGGCCAAGATGGATTTATAGGGGAGGGGGACAGGACAAGGGACCAGGATGCATATCTATGGAGGGGCCAGGATGAATCTATATGGGGGGCCAGGTTGCATATATGTGGGGCCAGGATGGATATATGGGGGGAAGCAGGACAAGTGACCAGGAAGGATATATGGGGTCCAGGAGAGATATATGGTGGGGCAGGACAAGGGACCAGGAAGGATATATGGGGGTACAGGAGAGCTATATGGTGGCGCAGGACAAGGGACATATGAGGACCAGTATATATAGCTGGGGAAGCGGGATGTGTTATGTTTCGGTAGCTGAGGAGAGCGGGCAAAAAGGCAATACACCAGAGGAGTTGGAATCTATGAGATTGCAGTACCCTGACTAACCACCACAACTAGAGGCAGCCGTGGAGCGTTCCTACGTTGGTCCTAGACGCCTCGTCACAGCCTGAGAAACTAACTACACCTAAAGACAGAAACAGGAAAGCTAAAAGCTATCTGCCCCGGAGCAGAACCCCAAAGATAATAGAAAGCCCCCAAACATGTAATGGCGGTTAGACAAGAGGAAATACTGACACAGAAAGAAAATAGTATGAGCAAACGCTGGGGCCCAAACTATCTAAATAGAAAAGGATAGGAAGGGTACTTACTGCAATCCCAGAAAACCCTGAAAGGCACCAACTCTACTAATTTCAAAATCACCTGAGATCACACGACCTCTACCACCTAAATTAGTTCTCTGGTGTAACAAAATCAAAACAGCAGCCACTGAAAAAACTGGAAAAAGCAAAAGAACAAAACTCAGTGGCTGAACTAAACTGAGAGGGCAGAAGCCCCAGAGGGGACCCTTAAGGCCCCCAAAGAAGTGCAGTACAAAATGCAAAAATATAGCACAAACACAAAAGAAGCAAAAGTCTTATCTGTAAGCAGGAGATGCAGACACGACACAGCAGGCTACAAGGGAAACTGGAATGAAGGATTCAGACCAGAACAATTGATCACCGGCAACCCTGATGGGAAAATGACTCCCTTATATAAGACCAGTCAGTAACACCTGATTCCCAGTCCTCACAATCTTCACTAGCAACGCTTGTAACCACCAGAGGGAGCCTCTGCTCAGAACTCATCTCAAACCCATTCACAACAGTACCCCCCCCTTGAGGAGGGGTCACCGAACCCTCATTTGAGCAACCAGGTCGGTCAGGATGAGTTCTATGATACGCACGGATAAGTCTCCTAGCATGGATGTCCGAAGCAAACACCCAAGAATTGTCTTCCTGACCATAACCTCTCCATTTAACCAAATACTGGAGTTTCCGTCTAGAAAAACGAGAATCCAATATTTTCTCAACCACATACTCCAGATTGCCCTCAACCAAAACAGGGTCAGGAGGCACAGCAGCAGGAACCACTGGCTCAACAAACCTCTTCAACAAGGACTTGTGGAACACGTTATGGATCTTAAATGTCCCTGGAAGAAGCAAACGAAAAGAAACAGGATTAATAATCTCCATGATCTTATAAGGTCCAATGAACCTAGGCTTAAATTTAGGAGAAGCTACTCTCATAGGAATATTCTTTGAGGACAACCAGACCAAGTCCCCCACTTTAAACCGAGGACCATCAGTCCTATGCCGGTTAGCAAACCGCTGGGCCTTCTCCTGAGAGAGGGACAACCTCTCCACTACCTGGTCCCAAATCTGTTGCATACGCTCCACAACAGAGTCAACACCTGGACAGACAGAAGCCTCCGTCTGTCCTGAAGAAAATCGAGGGTGAAACCCAGAATTACAGAAAAACGGAGACATCAAAGTGGCAGAGCTAGCCCTATTATTAAGAGCAAACTCAGCCAAAGGCAAAAAAGAGACCCAGTCATCCTGATCAGCAGACACAAAGCATCTTAGATAAGTCTCCAATGTCTGGTTTGTTCTCTCAGTTTGACCATTGGTCTGAGGATGAAATGCCGAGGAGAAAGACAATTGAACACCCAGTTTAGAACAAAAAGTCCTCCAAAATCTGGAAACAAACTGGACTCCTCTGTCAGACACAATGTTCTCAGGAATGCCGTGTAAACGAACCACGTGCTGAAGGAACAACGGCACCAATTCAGAAGAGGAAGGCAACTTAGGTAATGGCACAAGATGTATCATTTTGGAAAACCTATCACAAATTACCCAGTTGGTGGTCATTCTCTGAGAAACAGGAAGATCGGAAATGAAATCCATAGAGATATGGGTCCATGGTCTCTTGGGCACAGGCAATGGCATCAACAAACCACTAGAGCGAGAGCAAGGCTTGGAGCGAGAGCAAGTCCCGCAGGACTGCACAAATTCCCTGACATCACGAGACAAGGTAGGCCACCAAAAGGACCGACTAACCAAGTCTCTGGTACCAAAAATTCCGGGATGCCCAGCCAATGCGGAACAATGAATCTCAGACATCACACTCTTTTTCCATTGGTCCGGGACAAACAATTTTCCAACAGGGCAGCGCTCGGGCCTATCCTCCTGACACCCCTCCAGAGCAAGTCTCAAATTGGGCGAGATGGCGGAAAGAACTACACCCTCTTTCAAAATAACAGAAGGATCAGATAACTCAGGAGAGTCAGCAAGGAAACTCCTCGAGAGGGCATCCGCCTTAACATTCTTAGTGCCAGGAAGAAAGGAAACCACAAAATTAAAACGTGTGAAAAACAAGGCCCACCTGGCCTGTCTAGGATTGAGTCGCTTGGCAGATTCCAGATAGACCAGATTCTTATGGTCCGTAAGGACCACCACCTGATGTTTGGCTCCCTCCAGCCAATGTCTCCACTCTTCAAAAGCCCACTTCATGGCCAACAACTCCCGATTACCCACGTCATAATTACGTTCAGTAGGAGAAAATTTTCGAGAGAAAAAGGCACAAGGGTTACTTTTAGAGGTCTCTGGATCTTTTTGGGACAAAACGGCACCTGCCCCAATTTCAGAGGCATCAACCTCCACCTTAAATGGCAGAGAAACATCAGGCTGCCATAGAACAGGAGCAGAAGTGAATCTCTGCTTAAGTTCCTGAAATGCAGAGACTGCCTCAGGAGGCCAATTCACCACATCAGAACCCTTTCTGGTCAAATCAGTTAATGGTTTAACAATAACCGAGAAATTACCAATAAATTTACGATAAAAATTGGCAAAACCCAAAAATCTCTGAAGAGCCTTCAATGAAGTAGGTTGGACCCAATCACAGATGGCCTGAACCTTGACCGGGTCCATTTCAATAACAGATGGGGACAAAATTAATCCCAGAAATGAGATCCTCTGTACGCCAAAAAGACACTTTGATCCCTTCACATACAGAGCATTCTCTCTCAAAATCTGGAATACAGTTCGAACATGTTTCACATGAGAGTCCCAGTCATTAGAAAAAATCAAGATATCATCCAAATAAACAATCAGAAATTTATCCACAAAATCCCTGAAAATGTCATTCATGAAGGACTGGAAGACGGAAGGAGCATTAGTGAGCCCAAAGGGCATCACTAGGTACTCAAAATGCCCTTCAGGGGTATTGAATGCCGTCTTCCATTCATCCCCGTGCTTAATGCGAATAAGGTTATACGCCCCCCTGAGGTCAAGCTTGGTAAACCAAGTAGCGTTTTTCACCCTGGAAAACAGGTCAGAAATCAAGGGTAACGGGTATTGATATTTCACAGTAATATTGTTCAAGAGACGATAATCAATACACGGCCTTAATGAACCATCTTTTTTGGCCACAAAGAAAAAACCGGCACCTAAGGGTGAAGAGGATGGTCTGATATGACCCCTCTCCAATGACTCCTTGATATAAGACCGCATAGCGTCATGTTCAGGTACAGACAAGTTAAAAAGGAAACCTTTAGGGAATTTACTACCCGGCACTAATTCAATAGCGCAGTCATAGCTCCTATGGGGAGGCAAGGATGCAGATTTACTTTCGCTAAACACATCAGAAAAATCAAACAAAAAGTCAGGAACATCCTGAGCCTGGGGGGAGGCAGAAAAAACAGGAGTGTTGGTATTAACACATTGGCAGCCCCAACTGGTTACAGACACAGATTTCCAATCCAAAACAGGATTATGAGACTGTAACCAAGGGAAACCCAGCACGATAATGTCATGCAGATTATATAGAACCAAAAATTTGCAGCACTCCTGGTGATCAGGTTCAACCCTCATTATCACCTGAGTAGAAAACTGGGGTTTATTCTCAGCCAAAGGGGTAGAATCGATCCCCAGTAGGGGAATAGACTTCTGTAGGGGTATCAAGGGAAACCCACAACGTTTAGCAAAATCATAATCCATCAGGTTAATAGCTGCTCCAGAATCAACGAAAGCCTGAGCAGAAAATGAGGACAGAGAGCATATCAGAGTGACAGTCAACAAAAACTTAGTCTGAACACTACCCAAGACAACTGAGCGCGCAAAACGTCTTCCCCGCCTAGGGCAGACCGAAACAGCATGAGAGGCATCACCACAGTAGAAACATAACCCATTGCGCTTTCGAAACTCATGACGCTGTGCCCCAGACACCACTCTATCACACTGCATGGGTTCAGAAGCTGGTTCACAAGGCAACACCATTCCACGCATACTTCTCTGCTCACGCAAACGTCTGTCAATTTGAATCGCTAATGACATAGAATCATTGAGACCAGAGGGGACAGGGAATCCCACCATAACATCCTTTACATTATCTGACAGACCCTTCCGGAAAAGGGCCGCCAAAGCGTCGTCATTCCATTTGGTCAGGACTGCCCACCTACGGAATCTCTGACAGTATAACTCAGCGTCATCAAGCCCCTGTTTTAATGCCAACAAGGTTTTTTCAGCTTGATCAGTGACATTAGGCTCATCGTACAATAACCCCAAAGCCTGAAAAAACGCATCAACATCACTCAAAACAGGATCCCCAGGTATCAGGGAAAAAGCCCAATCCTGAGGATCGCCGCGCAGGAGAGAGATGATAATTTGAACCTGCTGCGCTGCGTTTCCTGAGGACTTAGATTTTAAGGCAAAAACAATTTACAATTATTTTTGAAATTCTGAAACTTAGCTCGATCCCCCAAAAACAAATCTGGCATGGGAATCCTAGGTTCCACAACAGGCAACCTAGCAAGATATGCAGCAATACTCTGAACCTCAGTGGCAAGCTGATCCACACGGCCAGACAACCGTGCAAACTCCATTGGGAGAAAAGATCCTCCCCAGCACCCAGAGATACAGAGGGAAAAAAAAAATGCAACAAACAGAAAAATATCTCTGACAACTCTGACAACCTTTTTTCTTTCACAATATTTTTCCCTTCTGTGAGTACCATACAATTTTCAATTTTTTAGGCCGGTGATACTGTTATGTTTCGGTAGCTGAGGAGAGCGGGCAAAAAGGCAATACACCAGAGGAGTTGGAATCTATGAGATTGCAGTACCCTGACTAACCACCACAACTGGAGGCAGCCGTGGAGCGTTCCTACGTTGGTCCTAGACGCCTCGTCACAGCCTGAGAAACTAACTACACCTAAAGACAGAAACAGGAAAGCTAAAAGCTATCTGCCCGGAGCAGAACCCCAAAGATAATAGAAAGCCCCCAAACATGTAATGGCGGTTAGACAAGAGGAAATACTGACACAGAAAGAAAATAGTATGAGCAAACGCTGGGGCCCAAACTATCTAAATAGAAAAGGATAGGAAGGGTACTTACTGCAATCCCAGAAAACCCTGAAAGGCACCAACTCTACTAATTTCAAAATCACCTGAGATCACACGACCTCTACCACCTAAATTAGTTCTCTGGTGTAACAAAATCAAAACAGCAGCCACTGAAAAAACTGGAAAAAGCAAAAGAACAAAACTCAGTGGCTGAACTAAACTGAGAGGGCAGAAGCCCCCAGAGGGGACCCTGAAGGCCCCCAAAGAAGTGCAGTACAAAATGCAAAAATATAGCACAAACACAAAAGAAGCAAAAGTCTTATCTGTAAGCAGGAGATGCAGACACGACACAGCAGGGTACAAGGGAAACTGGAATGAAGGATTCAGACCAGAACAATTGATCACCGGCAACCCTGATGGGAAAATGACTCCCTTATATAAGACCAGTCAGTAACACCTGATTCCCAGTCCTCACAATCTTCACTAGCACCGCTTGTAACCACCAGAGGGAGCCTCTGCTCAGAACTCATCTCAAACCCATTCACAACAGGGATGGATATCTTGGGGCCAGGCTGGGGCATATTATAAAATAAAGGGGGCCAGGCTGGGGCATATTATAAAATATAGGGGGCCTGGCTGGGCGAGATTACTAAAAAAAGGGGCCAGGATGAGGGACTTAATTACTGTTCGAGGGCCAGAATGAAGAACATGCTATATTAGTTTATGGTGACAAGTGGGGAACATAATTTCTTTAGAGTCCAATTAGGGACATTATTACTACTGTAATATAATTTAATTTTTAGGAAACGGTTTTCCATGAAGGGAACAAAAGAGAGGTCCTGTTACTGTGCAGGGCGGCATTACATCGCTTTTCTTCTTCATCTGATGTAGTGTAGAAGTCAGGGAAAAAGTGGGGAAAGTGCTCTGTAAGTGATCAGCTATTGATGACTGTGTGTTATTTTTTGCAGAGACGAGTCCTGACTGGAAGAAGTGATGGCGGTCTGTGCTGGCTGAAGAAGAAAAGCGAAGATGAAGGACTTCAACTACAGACGTCACTGGTGAGTCAGTATTTTTACATGTACACGCACACTATACACTATATCCTGTGTACAGATTTCCTGTGTATAATATCACTGGTGATCCCTGGATTACCTGTACACTGACACTATAAACAGATCTCCTGTGTATAATGTCACTGGTGATCTCTATTTTACCTGTACACTGACACTATATACAGATCTCCTGTGTATAATGTCACTGGTGATCCCTGTATTACCTATACACTGACACTATATACAGAGCTCCTTTGTATATCACTGGTGATCCCTGTATTACCTGTACACTGACACTATATACAGAGCTGCTGTGTATAATATCACTGGTGGTCACTGTATTACCTGTACACTGACACTATATACAGACCTCCTGTGTATAAAGTCACTGGTGATCATTGTGTTACCTGTACGTTGACACTATATACAGAGGTACTGTGTATAATGTCACTCTTGGTAATAACAGTGTTGTTAGTATTGTGGTTTATATTCATAATCAGTATTGTAGTATTCAGTCACTATGTGGTGTTAATTTGTGGTCTGGTCACGGTGTGGCAGTATTTCTCCTATGTAGTATTATTCGGTCCCTATATGCTGGTAATATGTCATATTATTCGGTCACTATGTGGTGGTAATATGTGGTCTGGTCATGGTGTGCGGTATTTGTCCCTTGTATGTAGTATTATTTGGTCACTATGTGGTCTGGTCATGGTATGGTGGTATTTCTTCCCTGTATTTGGAAGTATGGGTCTTGGTATAGTGGATTGTGTTGTGTATGGCGGTCATTTGTTCTTACTGATATTAATTAGGAGAAGATTCTTTATTTCCATTAGAGATTAAATACTTTGTACACTTACAGGGGGTTTCCTGTGGAAAAAAGTAATCACCTTTTCACAGGATAAGTGATAGCGTATTGATTTGTGGGGGTCTAACTACTTGGAACTATTCAGCAAAATGTGGAACTTTTTATCCCCATTAGACTGTAGTGGCATGTCCGACTTGACCACTGATCCATTCATTACCCTCAGTGGCTGCACTTGTTTTTTTATAGAAGCCCCAAAGAGAATGAATGGAGCTGCGGTCAGATATCCCACCTGCTGCTCCATTTTAAAATGGGAATAAGTGTCCTCCTCATTCTTCCAATTGGTGCAGTTTCTAATGGTTGGACCTAAGCGATCACCTATCCTGTGGTAATTATAATTATACATCCCAGTTATGGCGGTGCACAGTAGATGTGGAGGAGCCACCTGTGTTTTACAGCCAATGCTCCACTATAATGCGGATAACAACTGACAGATATTTGCATATAGCTGTAGGGTGGGCCCCTAGAGTCCATTCCCCTGGTGAGCCCCAGACACCCCAGTCTGACCCTGTTTAGATATATGATTTAGCCCGGTCTAGGGCTTACTGAGTACAAGAAAGCTGTAGTTTATAGGGTTGGCCACTTTGTAGCCTTTATTAAGAAATCTGTAATAAATATTCATACTGTATATACAACTTATTAAAAAGTCTGTTCCATTTTCTGTATTATTGAGACCACCCCTCCTTGTTGAGTAACCCCTCTCCATTATCCGCACATTGGTCCCGTAGGCACATGCCTGCAGATGGAGAAGCATATGACCAGAAACATCACACTGCTTCCTCTGCTGCCTCCCCTCCACACACTGTGGATGTCCTCTGCACTTGCACCATTGGGAACCTTGGGCACCTATGCGGCTGCACAGTTTACACTAACAGTAGTATGTGTGGCGCCCCTGAGGGTCCAGTCGCCACAGAGGTACTGCACCTCAACCAGAGGTGTGGTATCCCACCTTTCAGGTAAGTTGGAGACACCCAACCTGGCTCTGACACAACACTGCACCCATCTCACACACTAGTAGCAGTTCCTCTCGCATGCCTGCTAGCTAGGAAAGGGTGTTAGATGGTGGGTGGAGCTGAAGAGTTAGAGCAGGAGAGTTAGGGGAAGTAAGAGTGAGTCTTCCCGTAGGGAAAGACGTGCTTAGGTAACCTTCCCATAGGGGAAGGCGGGAAGAGATAGAAAGGGGGAGCAGCCTCCTAGTCTGGGGGAGCTGCTGACAGATAGAAAGACAGAAAGAAGGTTCCCTGAAGGAAAAGGGATTTCTCAGAGGCACGGCTGGGCAAAAGGCTACCCGTGGGGCTCGTTCCAGGCTGACGGACGCCAGCTGGAAGAATCTAGGTCGCAGAAGGGTCTCAGCCCCTAGCCTAGTGGAGCGTACAACAGAACTCAGATAGCAAGCTAACAGCTGTGACAACTTTAGGGGTCACAGCCAACAACCACAATCATCTTCTCCGGGAAGGCAGCTATATAGGATCAAGGAAACGCCTGGGTCACGTTGTCCGACAGAATTCGCAGCTGCTGGACTGGGACACTGTGTGGTGCTGGGAAGGAAGAGGAGTAGGAATCAGCACAGTGAGACAGCCAGGAAAGGCATATACTAACAGGGAGCTCTGGACAGGTGTTCTCCATCTACCTGGGAGTTGGCTGGATTCCTGACCTGGAGGACGTGGCACCAAGTGGGCACCTGTACTGCAGACAGAACTGTGAGTAAAGCTTTTGACTGTGTAAACTGCATTTGACTGTCCTCTCAAGTTCTTCCCGCGTCACTCACCCAGCACTGCTACATCTACCAGCACCATCATTCTCTACAACATACATCTGCCCTGGGACAGCAAGCTCTGCCTGTGGAGAGCTATTCCAACTCTGCTGCATCACACCACCAGTCTCAGAGGATCTGCACTGCAGCGCTGGTCACCTCTGACCAGATACCACAGGTGGCATTGTAAGGAGGTCAAGGGTATTAACCCTTTAAATGTGTCATCCCCTTTAATTGTGTTAACATGTGTAAATGTATGTACTGTATGATGTCATGTATTAGAGTTAATTCTAAGATGTATGTTTGTGGGAGGTATAGATATAGGTAGGTAGTGAGTCCTAGGGTCACTAGAGTAGGGAACTTGTTATGTAGTGTATATGTATGGGTTAGATATAGTTTTGCAAGGGATCACTAATGGGAGCACATTAGAGATCCAGTTAGAACGTTAGAAAATAATGTCAAAGCAGTAATTGGGTTTGGTTACTAGAGGGGGGCATTGAGCACATCCAGTCTGTCAGGAAGATTTCCTCCTAGCGGAAGTTAGTCGGGGTGGACCTTGCTAGTGTGAGGACGTCCACGTTCCTGGGCCATTAGCATAGGGTAGGAAGAAGAGGGGACCAGCAACCCCTGAAGAAGCCGGTGAAGGATTCACCGTGGAAAGTGTGAGCCCAAAGTGAGTGGGTTTATGCAACTGTAGTCCAGTGGAAGAAACACTGTGGGAACGCTCAGCAGAAGAGGTCATGCTGAAGCATAGTAGCGAGTGGGCCACCAGAAATATCCGGGCAGGATAACCAGAGAGGGGTGGATGACCTAGTAGATGTGTCTTTCTTATGCTGGATTGAAGTGTCTCCAGGGGAAGAGATCGAAGTGCTGTTTTTACAGGGCTCCTCGTCCCGTCAATACTTAGTGGTCCATTCTGGTGTAGCAGAGGAGAAGAAGCGAAGTTGTGAAGAATGTATTGCTGGTATCGGTTAAGACAGTGATTTTCAACCTTTTTTGAGCCGCGGCACACTTTTTATACTTAGAAAATCCTGGGGCACACCACCAACCAAAATAGCACAAAATGACACTAAAACAGTCATATTATGCATATAGTTAATAATATAGATTTTTTCCCCACGGCACACCCGACCATGTGTCGCGGCACACTAGTGTGCCGCGGAACACTGGTTGAAAATCACTGGGTTAAGACATGCTTATGGTGTCTTGGATGTGCTATGTCCAGAGGAAAATAAAGCAGAACTGTTTGACGTAATTTTGGACTCTGACTCTAATTGCTCTGTACGCTCCCTCATAGGAGGAGAACACCCCAGGAGAATGGAGGCTACAGAGGTAAAGTAAGTAGCAGCTTCCAGTGAATCGGCCCCGCGGGCATCCCTTTACAAGTTGCGTAGTCGGCAGGAAATCACTGCCCCATCTGGCAGTGACACCGGGACAATGATGAAGTATATGGGAGCCGCAACATTGGAAGTTATTACTATGTACCTGCAAATTGAGGAATGCTCTGAAAAATACCGAGAGATGGATGTGACTAAAATACCGGATATGGCTAAAGAAATGATGAAGGAAGATGCTACAGATCCCAAGATGGCGTCTGACAAGATGGAGAATTTTTGCACCAAAAAGGACTGTCCTTGTCAACAAGCTGCACTTCATGGGTGTGACGGCAACTCAGTGGCGCCCAGTGAGAGCTGTCAACCATGTTGGGACCGCCCCTGCAAGAAGAATGCTGAGATGGACATACGCTCTTTCCCACCTAATGCTGGAATATCGTGGAGAGGCCCAGGAGAGACCCACCCTGGGATGGGAGCGGCCCTGCAGAAAGGCGGCCAGAGGAAAAATCCAGACACCCCACCTGTAGCTGGGAAGGATTGCAGAAGGACAAGACACTTACCCGGAAGGAAGACCAGTGGCAAGGGACAATGCCTGTGACAGCTGGGCCTGCGCAGACGGAGCCAGATGTCATGCTAGAGAGGCGTCCACCCGCAGCACAGGCCGTTCCAGAACCAACAAACCCGGAAGCCGTTCCCGTCGGACGGCAGGAGCTGGAACACCCGCGCGCCCCAGTAGCAAGTTTCGGTAGCTCCGACAAGCCGATAGGACCCATTCCGAGAGGTAAGAAAGAGGAAGGAGCCACTACCATGCCCGTGACAGCCAGCCTGAGCGGAGCCGCCCAACCAAGGGAGGTGAGTGCATATCAGCCCCAGCCGGTGGTGGACCACGTAACCCCAACGCTGTCCCATTGCGGGGACACAAGGCCCAAGTTCCCCATCACCGAGCAACCGCGTGCCCGCCAGGCATCCCCAGACACCACCTTGCTCCCGTCAGGTTTTTGCGGAAGACGATCCCATCGGAGAAGATGAGGATTCACGTGCAGAGGCAACCGATGACACCTCTGCCCCTGACCATGCTTATCACCCTAGAAACTTTGCGGTTGCAGAGTCCCCATCAGTCCATGCCAGGAGCCGGGCATCAAGTGGAAAAACGGCGCAGAATGCACGCCGCCGAAAGATCCTTGGCCCTTTTCCATTCTAGTGCACGCTTGCACCTTTCAGGGACTGTTCCGCGTCCCCCAGGGTAGGGAAACCTGCAACGCTCCCATGGAGAGCTGAAAACGGTCCACGGGACCTTCAAGAAACTGTTTTTTTGTGTTTTGTTTTTTATGGAGCACTGCTTTCTTCAAAGGAAGGGAGCTAACAGGACACTTTGTTTTTATGTTTTTTTTACAAGTCTACCTCATTAAAAAAAAAAATGTTTATGGTTTACTAACTGTATGATAAATGTGTCAATTGTTAATAAAGTGTATAATAATGCCCCCTATTGCCGGGATGGCAATAGTTAAAGGAAGGGGGAATGTAAGGAGGTCAAGGGTATTAACTCTTTAAATGTGTCATCCCCTTTAATTGTGTTAACATGTGTAAATGTATGTACTGTATGATGTCATGTATTAGAGTTATTTCTAAGATGTATGTTTGTGGGAGGTATAGATATAGGTAGGTAGTGCATCCTCGGGTCACTAGAAGAGGGCACTTGTTATGTAGTGTATATGTATGGCTTAGATATAGTTTTGTGAGGGATCACTAATGGGGGCACGTTAGAGATCCAGTTAGAACGTTAGAAAATAATGTCAAAGCAGTAATTGGGTTTGGTCACTAGAGGGGGGCATTGAGCACATCCAGTCCAATAGGGACAATAGCTTAGGGACTTGTTGCTAGGGAAAGATTGCCTCCAAGCGGGAATCTGTCAGAAAGATTTCCTCTTAGCGGAAGTCAGTCGGGGGTGGACCTTGCTAGTGTGAGGACATCCACGTTCCTGGGCCCTGAGCATAGGGTAGGAAGAAGAGGGGACCAGCATCCCCTGAAGAAGCCGGTGAAGGATTCACCGTGGAAAGTGTGAGCGAGTGGGCCACCAGAAGTATCCGGGCAGGATAACTAGAAAGGGGTGGACGACCTAGTAGATGTGTCTTTCTTATGCTGGATTGAAGTGTCTCCAGGGAAGAGATCAAAGTGCCGTTTTCACCGGGCTCCTCGTCCCGTCAATACTTAGTGGTCCATTCTGGTGTAGCAGAGGGGATGAAGCGGAGTTGTGAAGAATGTATTGCTGGTATCGGTTAAGACGTGCTTATGATGTCTTGGATGTGCTATGTCCAGAGGAAAATAAAGCAGAACTGTTTGTCACGCTGTCTAGCAGATGTATAAATATATAATGTCAGTAATCTATCAAGTGGGACAACATTCTATATAACATATAAATAGGTAACATTAACATGTATATATAGCATAGTATTACCTGACATAATATCCTGTGGGTCAATACTGAATCCTTTTCACGCTGTCTCTGGCTAGAGGTGGACCGGGGTCTATGCTGACCCTAAACTGGGGTCCTGACTAGTCCCTCTACCTGGAGGTACTGTTAATGGTACAGAGGTCCAGGCCACCAGTGTAAACCCTGTCTCCTATAAATCCCTGACCACTGTAATCTAGTCCTTAGAAGGACCCTGATTACCACCATAGGGAATGGACAGGTAAAGGTTAACAAACAGTATAGACAAACGAGACAGACAGGGGATAAAGTAAATACTGTCTTGCATACAACATTAAAACACAGAGGGAACACCAAAGGTCTAGGAGATAAACTATAAGCAAGATGAGGAGAAACAACAAAAGAGCTCTTAGCTTAAGTCTTCTCAGAACCGATCCTATCTGCAGTCTGTATGAATGCTTTCACCGGCATCTAACCAGCAGACTGGCAGCTATATAAAGGAAGCTAATTAGAACATAATCAAAAGCAGCCGGGCGAGGCTGGACCTAGTCTTAGCAAAGAGCTAGGTAAAATTAACTCCCTCATTACTAAACACAAAGAAACAGCAACTCAGCTGCGAGAAGTCAGAATGTGCAATCGCGACAATCTTCGTGGCGATGCACCCATGACAGTACCCCCCCTTCTACGAGGGGCCTCCGGACCCTCAGGGCCAGGTCTGTCCGGGTAAGTCGTGTGGAAGGTCCGAACCAATCAATCTGCATTAATCTCAGACGCAGAGACCCACGTCCTCTCCTCAGGACCATATCCCTTCCAATGAACCAAATACTGAAGGGACCGGCGATTCAGACGTGAGTCAATGATCTTCAACACTTGAAATTCTAAGTTACCATTGACCACCACTGGAGGAGGAGGTAGAAGTGACGGTATAACTGGCGCCACGTACCTCTTAAGCAACGATTTGTGGAATACATTATGGATTTTAAACGTAGGAGGGAGGTCCAGACGAAATGCCACAGGATTAATTATAGAACTGATCCTGTATGGACCGATGAACCTGGGACCCAGTTTCCAGGAGGGAACTTTGCGTTTTATATTCTTGGTAGACAACCACACCAGATCGTTCACACCTAGGTCCGGACCAGACACTCTCCTCCTATCAGACCTCCGCTTGAAACAGTTCCCCATAGCACTCAGACCATTCAGCACTCCTCTCCAAACTGAAGCAAGTGACGACGAGAATCGTTCCTCCTCAGGAACCCCAGATGGACGGGTATGTGGGGTCTTATAGCGAGCACAAACTCCACAGGACGCGACAAAAGTTATTACCTCTTTATTTAAGTTAGGCCACCAAAACCGGCGAGAAAGGAGATCCACAGTTGCTTTACTCCCTGGATGTCCTGCTAAAGCAGAACTATGATGTGCCTCGATAACTTTTTGTCTTAACTGATTAGGAACAAACAGTTTCCCTGGAGGTCCTACAGGGGCGTCCCCCTGAGCCTCCAACACCTCCTCCTCAAGCTCAGAGCACACAGCCGACACCACCACTCCTTCCTGAAGGATAGGAACCGGGTCATCCGTCTTTCCGGCCCCTGGGAAACTACGAGATAAGGCATCAGGAAGCAATTTTATTGAGCAGTCATACGTGCGATGAGGAGGTAACTTTTGACACCCCTCCTCTGAGAACATCTCCCCAAAGTCCTCCAGAAAAGGAGGCAAAGTCCTAGGCACGACCGCACCAATGACCGTGTTCATGCAGTTATTCTTGCAAAATTCACCCCACTGGCTTATCTTTCTGGATTGCCAATCAATCACTGGGTTATGTTTAGCCAACCAGGGAAGTCCCAACACAATAGGAGTAGGAAGACCCTCCAACACATAACAAGACAACTGTTCTTTATGTATTGCCCCTACTCGAAGGTCTATGTTATGAACAGCTTGTACAAAGCTACCTTGACCGAGAGGTCTGGCGTCAATAGAAAGTATAGGGATCGGTTTGGCCAATACACTCAGTTGCATACCTTGCACCTGGGCAAACCGAGCGTCCACCATATTAGCCCCAGACCCACTATCAAGAAGAACAGAAATCCTCTCAACTCTCGCACCAACCACCACCTCCGCAGGCACGAGAAATTGAGACGGACCTGGGGACGAAATACCTACTCCCAGGTTGTTGTCCACCACACAACCTGGGATTAACAGTTTTTTGGTGACTTTTTTGCTCAATGAGGCACGGGAGGGACACCCCCCAACAAAATGTCCCTCTCTCCCGCAGAAGAAACACCTTCTTGTCTTGCGGCGCACCGCCGATTCCCTCCTACAAAATGATGTCCCACCCAACTGCATAAGTTCCTCAGAACAGGCCAGGGGAACCTCCATATAAGGGACTTTAGTAGTGGGTGGAGTAATAACAGGGGGCGGAGTTACCTCGCACCTCCCCCGAAGCCGTCTATCAATACGAATAGCAAGGGCCATAGCAGCCTCCAGTGACGGAGGAGAATCATACTGAGCCAAAACATCTTTTAATTTGTCAGATAACCCTTGACAAAACTGGCTCCTAAGAGCTGGGTCATTCCACTGAGTATCTGTGGCCCATCTACGGAACTCAGAAGAAAATTCCTCCGCCGGACGATCTCCCTGCTGTATCCTACGTAACTTCGTTTCAGCAAGGGAGACCCGATCCGGGTCATCATACACCAGCCCCAGGGCAGCAAAAAATCGATCTACTGACTGGAGGGCCGGGGAGCCCGGAGGAAGAGAGAACGCCCAGGATTGAGGGTCCCCTTGTAAGAGCGAGATGACAATTCCCACCCTCTGCTCCTCACTCCCCGATGACCGAGGCCGTAGCCGAAAGTACAATTTACATGCCTCCCGGAAGGTAAAAAATTTGTCCCGCCCACCAGTGAACCTGTCCGGGAGAGCAACCTTAGGTTCAGATCTGGTTTGCTTCCGGGGGGACAAAACCTTGGACTTAATGTCCGTAAACTCCATGGACAATTTCTGCAACTGCAGGGCAAGCTGGGCTACTGGATCCATGGTAGCTGGGGAGAATCTATAGTTTTTGGCCGGTGAAAATGTCACGCTGTCTAGCAGATGTATAAATATATAATGTCAGTAATCTATCAAGTGGGACAACATTCTATATAACATATAAATAGGTAACATTAACATGTATATATAGCATAGTATTACCTGACATAATATCCTGTGGGTCAATACTGAATCCTTTTCATGCTGTCTCTGGCTAGAGGTGGACCGGGGTCTATGCTGACCCTAAACTGGGGTCCTGACTAGTCCCTCTACCTGGAGGTACTGTTAATGGTACAGAGGTCCAGGCCACCAGCGTAAACCCTGTCTCCTATAAATCCCTGACCACTGTAATCTAGTCCTTAGAAGGACCCTGATTACCACCATAGGGAATGGACAGGTAAAGGTTAACAAACAGTATAGACAAATGAGACAGACAGGGGATAAAGTAAATACTGTCTTGCATACAACATTAAAACACAGAGGGAACACCAAAGGTCTAGGAGATAAACTATAAGCAAGATGAGGAGAAACAACAAAAGAGCTCTTAGCTTAAGTCTTCTCAGAACCGATCCTATCTGCAGTCTGTATGAATGCTTTCACCGGCATCTAACCAGCAGACTGGCAGCTATATAAAGGAAGCTAATTAGAACATAATCAAAAGCAGCCGGGCGAGGCTGGACCTAGTCTTAGCAAAGAGCTAGGTAAAATTAACTCCCTCATTACCAAACACAAAGAAACAGCAACTCAGCTGCGAGAAGTCAGAATGTGCAATCGCGACAATCTTCGTGGCGATGCACCCATGACACTGTTTGACGCGATTTTGGACTCTGACTCTAATTGCTCTGTATGCTCCCTCATGGGAGAATACCCCAGGAGAATGGAGGCTACAGAGGTAAAGTACGTAGCAGCTTCCCGTGAATTGGCCCCGCGGTCTTCCCTTTACAGCGTCACGAACATTTCAATACAAACTCTTTATCATCCCCTGTAAATATTCCCCTTTTATTGGACGACCAGGGCTATGGACCGGGTCACCGCTGCCGTGACACATCCCTTTAAGACACCGGCCTGGCACCGAGTACCCCACTGCCCTGGCGGGCGATCCATATGTCCTTCCCCGATGCCTTGATCTCCTCACCCTGCGACAATCGTGTATCATGCAAAAGTTAAAATGCTTTCTTTTTCTGCTCTGATCCTTCATGTTTTCTCTAAAGATTATATTCCAGAAAAATTCTAAAACTGCAATTGGAAGAATAAAGCTCAAGGCAAGTCATGTACTTGGTATAAAATTTCCACATTTTTCCTACATGATCAGGGGATAGCTTGTGTGAGTAACTCACTATGGAATCTTTTCCATTAGGTGCATTACTCTGGTAATATAAGGGTTAGATAAAACATTTCTAGTCTTGTTAATCTTTTTATGTAACAGATTTATGGTGTAATACTAGGGCAGGATTAAGTAGGGCCTATTTATATATCCCTTCCATGACTTTAACAGGATTTAGACTGCACTAGTTTAAGTAAAGCAATGTGGAAAGACAGTCATGACTGCATTCAGGCATCCAATAGATTAGTGCATTCGCACCACTCTCCGTTTGAAGACAGCGCTCTGAAATATGTGGGTCTCGGGAGCCAGAGCTGTGTTCTTGGGAACGTTAGTGGTGTTTCCTAGTTATCTCACCTCAAGCAACAAAGTCACGTCTAAAAATTTGAATATAGGCATCTGGTGTCTGCACAACAAGTACAGTCATGGCCAAAAGTTTTGAGAATGACACAAATATTAATTTTTACAAAGTCTACTGCTTCACTTTTTCTAATGGCAATTTGCATATACTCCAGAATGTTATAAAGAGTGATCAGCTTAACAGCAATTACTTGCAAAGTCAATATTTGGCTAGAAAATGAACTTTATCCCCCAAAACACATTTCAACATCATTGCAGCCCTGCCTTAAAAGGACCAGCTAACCTCTTTTAAGTGATTGCTCCATTAACACAGGTGTGGGTGTTGATGAGGACATGGCTGGAGATCAAACTGTCATGATTAAGTAAGAATGACACCACTGGACACTTTAAAAGGAGGCTGGTGCTTGGCATCATTGTTTCTCTTCTGTTAACCATAGTTATCTCTAAAGAAACATGTGCAGTCATCATTGCAATGCACAAAAATGGCCTAACAGGGAAGAGTATCGCAGCTAGAAAGATTGCACCTCAGTCAACAATCTATCGCATCATCAAGAACTTCAAGGAGAGAGGTTCCATTGTTGCCGAAAAGGCTTCAGGGCGCCCAAGAAAGACCAGCAAGCGCCAGGACCGTCTCTTAAAAGTGTTTCAGCTGTGGATCGGGCTACCTGCAGTGCAGAGCTTGCTCAGGAATGGCAGCGGGCAGGTGTGAGTGCATCTGCACGCACTGTGAGGCGGAGACTCTTGGAGCAAGGCCTGGTCTCAAGGAGGGCAGCAAAGAAGCCACTTCTCACCAGAAAAAACATCATGGACAGACTGATATTCTGCAAAAGGTACAGGCAGTGGACTGCTGAGGACTGGGGTAAAGTTATTTTCTCTGATGAATCCCCTTTTCGATTGTTTGGGACATCAGAAAAACGCCTCATTCGGAGAAGACAAGGTGAGCGCTACCACCAGTCTTGTCTCATGCCAACTGTTAAGCATCCTGAAACCATTCATGTGTGGGGTTGCTTCTCAGCCAAGGGAATCGGCTCTCTCACAGTCTTGCCTAAAAACACAGCCATGAATAAAGAATGGTACCAGAATGTCCTCCAAGAGCAACTTCTCCCAACCCTCCAAGAGCAGTTTGGCGATCAACAATGCCTTTTCCAGCATGATGGAGCACCTTGCCATAAAGCAAAGGTGATAACTAAATGGCTCAGGGAACAAAACATAGAGATTTTGGGTCCATGGCCTGGAAACTCCCCAGATCTTAATCCCATTGAGAACTTGTGGTCAATCATCAAGAAACGGGTGGACAAACACAAACCTAAAAATTCTGACAAAATGAAAGCATTGATTGTGCAAGAATGGACTGCTATCAGTCAGGATTTGGTCCAGAAGTTGATTGAGAGCATGCCAGGGAGAATTGCAGAGGTCCTGAAGAAGAAGGGTCAACACTGCAAATATTGACTTGCTGCATTAACTCATTCTAACTGTCAATATAAGCTTTTGTTACTCATATGTTTGCAATTATTATATTTCTGTCTGTGATAAAAACATCTGTCAAACACACATAAAAACCAGAGGGCAGCAGATCATGTGAAAATATAATATTTGTGTCATTCTCAAAACTTTTGGCCATGACTGTACAATTTTAACACTACTATAACAGAAGCACTCCAAACTAATTTGGTAAAACATCAAAAGCACAACACTATGCCAAGTTTTATACTAAATTACTGAACCTAAAGTTAGTTAGGTGATGCTTGGACTGGTTTTATCTGGTCCAACTTTTCCACATTGTTCAAAGTATTGCTATCACTAAAATACGGAATGGTAATGGCAGTGTAAACATAGATTGTGATTTTGTCTGAGCTTGTCAGCCATTAACGATAAACTGTTGCTTTCTCAGCAAATACAGTTAATAAGAAAGTGACAATATATTGTCATTTGTTGGACAGCTAAAGCCCCCTACTACTGTTGGATGAACCCAATGTTAACGAGGAGTTCAGCCAGATAATTGATTGGAGAGTTAAGGATCTTGTCTAAAGGTACTGCCACACTACTCGATCCCGCTAGCGATCTCGTTAGCGTTGCATACTAATGAGATCGCTAGCGGGATTGTTTCTATATCGCTAAATGCTGCCGCATTTAGCGATATAGTTAACGACGCTATCGCCGTTAGCGATCTTCTTAACGACTTTAGCGGTACAAAAGTACCGCTAAATCGCTAAGAAAAGGTGCCACACAGCGATTAGATACTTACCCAGCGGGAGCGCCAGCGATGAAATAGGGTCCGGAGCGATTCCAGCGACGAGCGAGATCACAGCAGGAAGCTCGTCGCTGGAAGCTGCCGCACTGAACAATATCGCTAACGGGATCGCTAAATAGTGACGTTTTTTAGCGATCCCGTTAGCGATATTGTTTAGTGTGGCATACCCTTTAAGGAAGTGGTGGAACCACTGTGCCATGGTCCAAGGGTAGCCTGGAGGGGCGTGACTATGTAAGCACTTGACTTTTCACTAGAGCACTTGATGGTGGGGTTAGGCTTTGCGCCCGATGAACACCAGGTGCTACTCCAGGACAGACCATGGACGCATGGTAGCTGATCCCCAAAGGACTGGCAGCTGGAGCAGCTTGGAGGGAAAGAACAGCTGATGCAGGCAGGCAGTGGCAGGTGTGGACTGGTACGGCTGATATACAAACTGGCCCAGCAAGTGCTATTGGGCACGGCTGGTGCATGCGGCTCCAGCTGTAATACAGAATGGCACGGCAAGTGCAGGTGGGTCTGGCTGTAATGCAGATTGGCACGGCAGGTGCAGACGGGTTCGGCTGTAATACAGATTGGCACAGCAGGTGCAGACTGGTCCGGCTGTAATACAGATTGGCACGGCAGGTCTGGCTGCTATACAAGATGGCACAGCAGGTGTAGGAGGTTCCGGCTGTAATATAGACTGAAAAGTTAAATACTAGCAAGGTGGTTAGGAACAGACTAACAACGTTGCATAGGCACCTACAATCAAGTTGAAGTGGCTTAAATAATAAGTGTCTCCCTGCCATTGGCTGAGGACACTTTAGGACGGAGCTTGCGGCTCCTTTAAGAAGGAGGGGGAGCGCGCATGTGCGCACACCGGGTAGCAGCCAACGAAGAAGAAGGAGGTGCAAGACAGGGGCTGTGGTGGTGAATGAGTCGGCGTCCTTGCCGGGGGAGAGTGGCAGTATGCAGGGAAGCTTGCGCTACATCTTGAGACTGTAGATCTTTTTGCTCTCTAGAAACTGGCCATCAAAGATGTCTGGTAGTGCCTTTCTCCTAAAGATCACAGAAGCATTTGATAGATTTTGTGCTCCTGTGTATGTAAGAGATGTCCGAGAAAGTTGGCAGCCAAACAACTGGCCGAATTATTATTTCGCCAATAGCTACCTCATGTGTATTGGGTTTCAAACTATTAATTGAAAATTCATTCAGTAAAATATCAATAAATTACAAATATTAAAAATATACTTAATTAACAAGCTTAGAGGAGTTAGACCATGATGATCCCTGAGACAATAAGTCTTAAAGGACCAAGAAGTGTCTTAACAATACACAGTATACAAAAATTAAATCTTTATTGAGAATCAAAACAACAAAGAAAAAAACGAGTTTAAAACCCAATTAAGTAAGAAAAGAATATATTTTATTCATTTAGTATAATAAAATTGAGGTGAAGGTGGAAACAAATACTCAGGGGACAAAAAAGGGATGCAATACACTGGGGACAGGATAAAATCGTGACAAAAAGATAATAATAGCACCAAAACATGGAATATTTATAATGTAAGGAGTACACAAAAAAATAAATAATAAAATAAATATAGTGCTGCTAGTATATCAAAACATCGATGATATATGTAAAAACTTGACCCACATGGAAAGCAAATATAATACGTGGCAGGAAAGGTAATATAAGAATTGGTAAATAATAATAAAGTGCATGTGCATGTACTGTCACTTTAATTCACAAGTGACCATATAATATGTGCCAAATAGGTATGAGTGGCCAAAGAGTGGGCAATTCTGCCACGATATCACGTAGTGTAGTACCTGTTAGAAGATGGAAAGGAAGGGGGGTCCAAGTCTGTCCCAAGGATGCGTCCACCCCGACGCGCGTATCCATGAGATTTTGTAGTTTCCCAATGGGCCATTCCCAAATGAACCAAATATTGTCTATGTATATCATCCCTCCCTGAATCATGTGGCATTCCTGTATTGGGTCTCTTTGGAAGATGTCTCTTTCCCATGCTCCTAAGAATAGGTTAGCATATGAGGGAGCACAGCAGGTACCCATTGCAGTCTTCTGTAATTGCAAGCAGATGTTTTCTTTGAATATAAACAGGTTATGCGTGAGAATGAACTCCAGTAAAGCAAATAGTAGGGTTATCATCTTATTGTCAATTTTACTAGATTGGAGATACCAAGAGGTAGCTTTCAAACTAAGTGCCCCGTCTCACATAGCGAGATCGCTGCTGAGTCACAAGTTTTGTGACGCAACAGCGATCTCGCTATGTCTGACACTTACCAGCGATCAGGCCCTTGCTGTGAATCGCTGGTCGTGTCAGAAATGCCTGGACTTTTTTTTGATCGCTGGTCTCCCACTGGCCAGCACGCATCGCTGCGAGTGGCAGGCAGGAGACCAGCGATCAGCTGGTAACCAATGTGCACATCGGGTTTCCAGGAGCGGGGCTGTGCCTGGAAACCCAATGTGTACGTTGGATACCAGCGTGCTGCTGCAGGGGAGCTGGTAACCAAGGTACACATCGGGTTTCCAGTCACAGCCCCGCTCCTGGAAACCCGATGTGCACATTGGTTATCAGCTGATCGCTGGTCTCCTGCCTGCCACATGCAGCGATGCGTGCTGGCCAGTGCTGCCCAATGTGTAAGTTGGATACCAGCGCGCTGCTGCAGGGGAGCTGGTAACCAAGGTACACATCGTGTTACCAGGCACCGCGCAGCGTCTGGAAACCCGATGTGTACCTTCGTTACCAGCTCCCTGCATCAGCGGGTTGGTATCCAACGTACACTGCGGGTTTCTAAGCAACGTTACCCGCAGTCTCGCTGTCCTGATCGCTGCCTGAGCTGCATGTTTGGCAGCTCAGCAGTGATCATGTAGCGACACACCAGCGATCCTGACAAGTTCATATAGTTGTCGGGATCGCTGGTGCGTCGCTATGTGAGACGGGGCTCTAACTGTATGTTGTATGCAATTAGACAGCTCCTCAACATCGGCTACTACCATAATGGTGTTTTCAGCAAGATATAGGTTGCCTAATCTGCATAGTGGTGCAGTGGTGTCCTTTATGAAAGATCGAAGTTCACTCACCTGAGGTTTGAGAAAGTAGTCAATGACTTCGGTAATCACTTCACACAGTCTGCCATTTCCAGACACAATTTGTCTCCCAGGTGATTCTAAAGCCCCCGTCTCACATAGCGATATCGCTAGCGAGATCGGTGCTGAGTCACTAGTTTTGTGACGCAACAGCGATCTCCCCAGCGATATCGCTGTGTGTGACATTCAGCGATGATCAGCCCCCTGCCGGGTATCGCTGATCGTCGCTGAAATGTCAGGACATTTTTTTGATCGCTGGTCTCCCGCTGACAGGCACGCATCGCTGCGTGTGACAGGCGGGAGACCAGCGATCCGCTGGTAACCAAGGTACACAGCGGGTTTCCAGGCGCGGGGCTGTGCCAAGAAACCCACTGTGTACCTTGGATACCAGCTCCCTAATGCAGGGAGCTGGTAACCAAGGTACACAGCGGGTTTCCAGGCACCGCGCAGCGCCTGGAAACCCGCTGTGTACCTTGGTTACCAGCTCCCTGCATCAGGGCGCTGGTATCCAAGGTACACTGCGGGTAACTAAGTGATGTTACCCGCAGTGTCGCTGTGCTGATCGCTGCCTGAGCTGCCTGTTTGGCAGCTCAGCAGCGATAATGTAGCGATACACCAGAGATCCTGATCGTTGTCAGGATCGCTGGTGTATCGCTATGTGAGACCCAGCCTTAAGGGATTTTTGTGTATCTTAGGGATAAAATATAAGGTAGGTTGCCAGGGGAAGGCAGGGTGTAGATCTTTAATCACATCCACTAATCTCTTGAGTATAATTCCCTCTTGATAAGTTCTCTATGTCGCAGAATTCATTATGAAAAAAACCCATGGGGTTAGTTGGCATTTTTTTCAAAACAATTTTTGTGGTTCAATAATTTAAAGGTGTGTTTTTCATACTTCTCATTAAGCCAAACCAAATTATCCCCTTTATCAGCTGGCTTAAACACTAAAGGTACTGTCACACTAAGCGAGATCACTAACGAGATCGCTAAAGCGTCAGCGATTTTATGACGCAGCAGCGATCTCGTTAGCGACGTCGCTGTGTGTGACATGTAGCGGCGATGTGGCCCCTGCTGCGATGTCGCTGATCGCTTATGAACGTTCTGAGCCGTTTTTTGGTCGTTGGTGTCCCGCTGGTGAGCCTGAATCGCTTAGTGTGACACCCTTTAAGAACGACTTTACCAGCGTCGCAGGTGGGACTAGGTTTTCCCCACGACCGCAGAGGTCGTTATACAGATCGCTGAGATCTGATGAGATCTTTGTGTTTGGAAGCTAACTAGCGACCACATAGCGATCGCACCAACGATCTCGCCAGGTCGTGTCGTTGTTGTGATCGCTAGTGCTAGATCGCTAAGTGTGACAGTGCCTTTACTCATCCCATAATCTAATTTCATCAATAGCGAACAGTTCATATTGACTACAATTGGATTTCCTAAAACCTCACCTTCAATCTCTTCTGAAATCAATCTAGTGAAGACATCAACAGCTGCACATATATCTAAAGGATATTTTTTTGATTTGCCAATAATGTGGTTGGGGAAGCTACTTACTGACGTTGGGTTGCTTTCTTCTGCCAAGGCTTTTAAAGTAGCAAGAGCTTCACTTTCTTCAGCAGATATGAAACTATCATGTGACCCAGTTTTATGCTGTCATTTTTTTTTTAGAAACAATTTTCTAGAGAATACATGCAGATCTTTCATTGTAGTGAATGGATCTAAGGAATGTGAAGGGAAGAGGTCCCTTTTCAAATATTTTCAATTGATCATCTGATAAAGTATGGGATGAAAGATTAATCACCTTGGACAGATCATCCTTCCTATTTTTGGGATTTTTTTCTGAAAATGTCAGCTGGCCTTCTAGCCTTCTATATCTTTCACATTTTTATCTGAAATATTTTCTGGATATAGTTTTCATATTTTCATCTGAAATTGTATTACTTTGAAAGTCAGCTAGATCTCTGTGATATTTTTTCATTTTGCCTTGACATATATCCTTTTCCCTCTTTTCAATTTAATTATTCATATTATTGGACCAAGTTTCAAAATGTTCCTTGCTGACATCGTTGTGTATAATTTATTCCAATTTAGCAATTTCATCTTCAATTTTACTGATGGACATTATGGACTTTATATTGCTCTTAACTATGATTTGTAAGAATTCTAAGGAACAAGCTGTAGCTGCTGTGGTCCATCTTTCAAATAGTTTTTCATCTTCTATTTCAAAGGTGAGAAATAGCTGTACTCTGAGTTCTTTTGGGATTATTTTTTGACTAACAGTTTTCCAATGAAATTCTGGTCCACCATATTTTCGTTTTCTTGTATAGGACATTTTTATATTGTTTAAAAAGTTCTTTTTCAGATATAGCGGTATCAATAGATGGCAATGAGGCACCAATCTTACACATTTTAGATGCTTTTTGACCCCAGGATAATTCCCTGGCTTTAAAATCTATTTTAGTAACTTGGACAATCTGCTTAAAAACATAGAAATTATTGATAAACATAACAGTCCCAAAAACAAACCCCTAGTTAAAAAATGAGGAACACTTCACACTGACTAGAACCATGATGATCCCTGAGACAATAAGTCTTAAAGGATCAAGAAGTGTCTTAACAATACATAGTGTACAAAAATCAAATCTTTATTGAGAAACAAAAATTACATAATAAGTTTAAAAATGATAAAAAAAAAAAAGGCCTCAAGCCAAGAGGGATCGCAGTTATAAAATCGTTATGGGCAAAATACAAAACAACAACCAAATAAATGCTGGCTACCATAGGTCGTTATAAGTGCACTATACATATGATGTTCCCATTAAATATGCCAAAGGGAGGTCAAATAAAATAAAAATTGGTATAGATGTATTATTACCTAAGTGCAAGTGTGCTGAACAAATCCATAGGCCAGAGAGCAGCTGCGTCCCTCCACCACAACGCACGTTTCAACTTGCTTCTTCTGGGGCGCGTCAGCATGGCCAATTGGAGGATCCGGAGTTGTTACCTGGTGAACGCCCTCCACTTACACTGTACCAGTCAGCTTATGCCACGTCATAATAACGAGTGCATGTGGTTCTCACGGCGCATGCGCTCATCACGCCACCCTAGATAAATTGACTTCTGGTTTGCAACTGCGGTGGAACGCAAGGTCTGTATCTACCCCTGGTGACAACGGGTCCCCATAAGTAGAGGTTTGTTTTTGAGATTGTTATGTTTATGAAGCTTAGAGGGATTGTCCGCAAACAGTAAGTTTAAAGGGGTACTCAATTTAATAAAATTAGACCTGAGACATTGCTTGTCAAATAAAATAACAAAATAAAAATTTAATTCATCCGAGTCACTGAGCAATGTTGTGGACTGTCGATGTCACGTCACTCCTCCAGCAAAAACACCGAGACTAGAGCAGGTGCAGAGTTATAGCGCTGGACATAGGGAGGGTGAGTACTGTTTGACTTTTATATTTTACATAATAGGCAACGTTTAGGTTCTATTGCTGAGCCCCCACCATTCTTGGGAGCAGGTGTCACGCTGTCTAATGATATGTATACAATGTCAGTAAACTATTAATACAGGAACAACACTCTATACAACAACTAGTATAGCAACATCAGCATGTAAGTATAGAATAGATTTACCTGACACGATATCTGCTGAACTCAGGGTTAATCTTGAGGACTTGATGAGCTGAAACAGGAAAGAGGTGGACCGGGATCTAACCTGACCCTAAACTGGGGTCCTATCTAATCCCTCACCTTGGAGGTACTGATAATGGTTCAGAGGTCCAAGTCTCCAACCTAACCCTGTCTCCTATCAGACCCTGAACCCTGTAATCAGTCCTAAGAAGGATCCTGACTACCACCAAAGGGATATGGGCTGATCTTAGCTAAATACACAGATTAGACATATAAGACAGACAGGATAACACTCGCCTGCATACACACTCAAACACCAAAGGAACACAAATGGTCTGGGAAATAAACTCCAACCAAGTTGAGCCTAGAACCACTAAGGAGCTCACAACTAAAGTCTATACAGATTCATTCCTATCTGTGGTCTGCATGAAGGTTTCACTGGCAACTCCCCAAGCAGACAACCAGGAATTTAAAGGAAACCAATCAACAAATAATCAATTGCAGCCGGGAGAAACTGCACCCAGTCCCAGCACCGAGCACAGACAGAATTAACTCCCTAGCTGCCAAACACAAAGAAACAGCAGCTCAGCTGTGAGAAGTCAAAATGTGCAACCGCGACGATCTTCGTGGCAATGCACACATGACAGTACCCCCCCTTCTACGAGGGGCCTCCGGACCCTCAGGGCCAGGCCTGCCCGGGTGAGTTCTGTGGAAGGTCCGAACCAAACGATCTGCGTTAACATCAGACGCAGGGACCCACGTTGTAAGGTTCTATGTATATATTCCTGAAACTCAGTTTGTTCGTCAGCCATTTTACATTCTGTCTTGCTGCAGCTATCTTGCCCTCAGTCAAAATGGAGTTTTCAGCTTGCATGTTCCCGCCCTGATTCTCTCCTTTGCTTCTTAAGCAGCCACAGCTGAGCAATCAGTGCTTCAGAATCTAGCCTGCAGTGAACCTGTGACTTGACTCCTGTAAGCCTTGGACCTTGTACTCCAGCTATTCCTACTGAGGAACTCTGAAGCACTTGTGGACTCTGAACCCTGCTCTTTGAAAGACCCACGTTTGCATGGACTTACGGTAACAGAGAAGAAGATCCTGAATCTGTATTGGAGAGTGATTGCTGAGCTTGGATTACTCTGGCCTGCTGTGTCTCCTGTTTCTATGTCTGCAAACTGTGTGACTATTTCTGACAACTTGTATGAAGTAATACAGGACTTTTCTATATCAAACCTGTGACTCCTGTGTTTTCATCGCACCCAAGCACAAGACGCTATATGAACTGTACTACATACATTACAAGATTCTGAAGCCAAAACGTTAGTGTCTGCTGGGTCTGGAAGGCTGTGTCTGCTGTACTGTGGATATCAGACGTCCGGTTGTACTTTCTGTGATGACAGTGGTTGTGACTTCTCACAACCATTCCAGGTGAGCAATTCCCTTAAGTTTTTTCTTTTTGCAGTGTTACCACAGGTAAACACTATTGTTTTTTTTTTTTTCCTTTCTTTTCTCTTTTTTGTCTGCTGTAACTCTGGATATCAGATGTCTGGTTGAAACTTTCTGTGATGATAGTGGTTGTGACTTCTCACAACCATTCCAGGTGAGCAGTTCCCTTAATTTTTTTTTCTCTGCAGTGTTGCCACAGGTGAACACTATTGTTTTTTTTTTCTCTCCTCTTCTTCCAGTAATCCTGTCTTAAAAGATCTGGAAAATGGAGGCCCGCATAAAGGAACTTTGCGGAGTGACTGATAATATCCTTGCAGATTTGCAGAATATAAAGACCCGTTTTACAAATCTACAGGACCTCAATAATCACAATTTGCAAGTGGTTGGACAGACTACCCAGGATTTGCGAGCCAGGATTGAGGTTCTAGAGGGGCGAGTCCAGGCTCCTGCCGTAGCCCCGAGTGCTGGGATTCCCAAGTTGCCCCCTTTTCATTTTGGCGGTGAACGTGAGAAATTCAGGGGATTTATTAATCAATGCAATCTTTTTTTTTCTGCACATGCTTCACAATTTCCCACTGAACGATCTAAGGTGCTTACTATAATTATGTTGCTTACCAACAAGGCTTTAATGTGGGCAAACCCTCTGATTGAGACTGAGGATGATTGTTTGAATCACCTTGATGATTTTATTTCAGCCATGGGGCAGGTGTTTGATGACCCCAATCGAGGTGCAACAGCTGAAGCAGCCATGTTAGCTTTGCGCCAAGGTAAGCACTCGGTAGCTGAATATGCCTTGGATTTCAGGAGATGGGCCCTTGATACCACCTGGGACAGTTCCGCCAAAAACTCTATTTTTCGAAAGGGGTTATCTCCACTGATTAAGGATGAACTTGCTCGTGCCGACCCTCCCACTGCGTTAGGTGACTTTATTAACTACTGCATCCGTATTGATACTCGTCTGACTGAACGCAGGCAAGAGAGATGGTTCGAAAGCAATCGTACTAACCTTTTCCTACCTTCCTCTCCAGCTAAGGAACCTTTGAGTAGGATTACACGGGAACCTGAACCTGAACCCATGCAGGTAGACTCTTTACAACGACGGGTTAGTGATGCACGCAAGGAACATCGTTTTAAGGAGAATCTATGTTTCTATTGTGGTAAGTCAGGGCACTTCATTATAAACTGCCCCAGCCGTTCTCGTAAGACTACTGCAGCACTCATTCATTGTGAGTGTTGCGAGAGGGGATCTGTCAGGTCCGAGCCTCAGGCTCCAGAGAGATCTGCAGCAACAGATCTTGATTTCTCAGACTTAAACTCCGTTACCTCTGAGGACGTTGACTGTGTAAACGCTGCCATTTTTCAAGTTTCCTCAGCGGTGTCCCAGCTGAGTTGTAAGAAAAACAATTCTCATTGCTTTCTTTCCATCAAACTCTGGGTTGACTCAGCTTGGGTGTCTAGCTCTGCTATGATCGACTCAGGGGCAAGTGGAAATTTTATGGATGTCTCCTTTGCTCTGAAACAGGGAATACGTTCAGTGAAGAAGGCTACTCCAGTACAGATGGAAACTGTGGATGGCTCCCTGCTGACCTCTGGACCAGTGGATCAGGAAACAGAGCCTTTGAGGGTTCTTATGGGTAAAGATCATCAAGAGAAACTGTCCTTTATGCTTATCTCTTCTCCCCACTTTCCCATTATTCTAGGGCTACCATGGCTGCAGGCTCAGAATCCTACCATTAACTGGGAGACCAAGGAATTACACTTTCCAGAGAAACAGATGAGTCCAAAAGTTTCAGCTTGCTCTGTTCCTAAAGGAATCATGTCAGTCCCTGAACTACCAGCTGTATACCAGGACTATGTGGATTTATGTGACAAGAAGAACGCTGACCAGCTTCCTCCTCACCGTCCATATGATTGTCCAATTGAATTATTGCCTGGAGCAGAGATACCTTTTGGTAAGATCTACCCCTGGCGGGGCCCGAGCAAAAGGCTTTAAAGGATTACATAGATGAAAATCTAGCCAAGGGCTTCATACGCCCCTCTTCATCTCCTGCAGGTGCACCCATCTTCTTTGTAAAGAAGAAAGATGGATCTCTGAGACCATGCGTAGACTATAGGGAGCTCAATAAGGTTACTATTAGAAACCGTTATCCATTGCCTTTAATCCCTGAGTTATTGGAGAGAGTGCGACATGCCAAAATTTTTTCTAAACTAGATCTTCGTGGGGCCTATAACTTAGTCCGTATTAGACCTGGGGATGAATGGAAGACTGCATTCAGGTCACGCTATGGACACTTTGAATATCTAGTTATGCCTTTTGGTCTGAGTACCGCCCCAGCCACTTTCCAACACTTGGTGAATGACATCTTCAGGGATCTCCTAGATACATTCGTGGTAATTTATTTGGATGATATTCTAATTTTTTCTAACGCCACAGAGGAACATCATGGACATGTGAGAATGGTCTTGGAACGTCTAAGACAAAATCATCTTTACATCAAACTTGAAAAGTGTGAATTCCATAGGACCGAAATTCAATTTCTGGGGTATGTACTGTCTACACAAGGAATTAGTATGGATGGAAGCAAAACCCAAGCCATCAAGGATTGGCCAAGTCCTAGAAATGTGAAGGAGGTACAGCGCTTCATCGGGTTTGCCAACTTCTATAGACGTTTCATTAGAAATTTCTCTGAGGTAGTGTCACCTATCACTCAACTTACCCGGAAAGAGTCTAGGTTTTCCTGGACTCCCCAAGCCCAGGAAGCATTTTCCCGTCTAAAAGATAAATTTACCACTGCACCTATCCTAGTACATCCCAACCCCGAGCTTGCCTTCATAATAGAGGTGGATGCTTCAGACTGTGCCGTTGGAGCTATACTCTCTCAGAGAACAGGTGAGAAGAATGTCTTGCATCCCTGTGCCTTCTTTTCCCAGCAGTTGTCTTCGGCTGAGAGGAACTACGATGTGGGCAATAGAGAGTTGTTGGCCATTATTGCCGCCTTCAAAGAATGGAGACACCTTCTTCAGGGAGCTGCACAGCAAATAGTCGTCCTGACAGACCATCGTAACCTTGAGTTTATCAGGTCGGCTAAGTGCCTGACTCCTCGCCAGGCTCGCTGGAATCTTTTCTTAAACCAATTTAATTTTATCATCTCTTATAGACCAGGATCGCGCAATGGAAAGGCTGATGCACTCTCTAGGATTTACTCAGCAGAGACACGTCCAATTACTCCTCCTAAGACTATTCTTCCTGACTCTAGATTCCTAGGAGTAATTCATAATCAAGACCTACTTAAGGACATCAAGGAAGCATACCATGCGGATTCCTTTTTGGCTCAACCCCCAAGGGACGTAAGTCTTGTCTTTAAGAATGGTGTGTGGATTCAGGGACAACGTCTGTATATTCCTGAAACAGTCAGATTAAGAGTATTGCAACTCATTCACGATTCCAAGATAGCTGGGCATAGAGGAATTCTAAAGACACAGGAATTTCTTTCTCGTTTCTTTTGGTGGCCCACTTGCAGGAAGGATGTTTTGAATTATGTCACTTCATGTGAGGTCTGTGCAAGATGCAAAACACCTCGCTCCTCACCAACTGGTCTGTTACAGCCTCTTCCCACCCCGTCCCGCCCGTGGGGATCCATTTCTATGGACTTCATTGTGGAGTTACCAACCTCTCAGGGGAAGAACACCATTCTAGTGGTGGTTGACCGTCTAACAAAGGCAGCTCATTTTATCCCTTGTGTCGGCTTACCCACTGCAAAACAGACATCAGATTTGATGATTAAAGATGTGTTTCGCTTACATGGAGTACCGGATGAGGTTATTTTGGATCGAGGGGTGCAATTCACTTCTAGGTTTTGGCAAAATTTCTGTGCAGCATTGGACATTAAAGTAAACCGTTCTTCTGCTTTTCATCCCCAGACTAATGGACAGACCGAACGAACCAATCAAACCCTGGAGCAGTATCTCCGCTGCTTTATCTGCCACCTACAGGATGATTGGGTGGATCTACTTCCATTAGCTGAGTTCTCGTATAACAACTCTCAGAGTGCCTCCACTAAGCAGTCTCCTTTTTACTCTAATCTAGGTTATCATCCTAACATTCTACCACGATTACCCATAGAAACGCCTTTACCAGCAGTGGCTGAAAGAATCACGTCTTTACAGAAGAATATGGATCTTCTAAAGGAAAATCTGGAATCGGCTCAAGAAAGGTACAAGAAAGCAGCAGATAAATTTCGTAAACCTGCACCAGCTTTCAAGGTAGGAGACTTGGTCTGGCTGTCAACCAGAAATCTTAAGTTAAGGATTCCATCGTCTAAGTTGGGACATAAGTACATTGGACCCTATAAAATCAGTAAAATTATAAGTGCCGTTGCTTGTCGTCTTCAACTGCCCAGAACTATGAGAATCCACCCTGTCTTTCATGTATCCCTACTAAAGGCTGCGACACCCAATACGTTTACTGGACGTTCCTCTCCTTGCCCTGACCCAGTGCTAGTCGATGGTCAGGAAGAATTTGTGGTGGAAAGGATTTTAGATTCCAGGTTGTATAGAAATCAGTTACAATATCTGATTAAATGGCAGGGCTACCCAGTGGAGGACAACTCATGGGAACCGGTCAATAACGTTAATGCTCCTCGCTTGCTCCGTCAGTTTCATCAGAGGTACCCACACAAGCCTGGTCTGAGGTCATCCGGAGGTTGTCCTTAAGGGGGGAGTAATGTAAGGTTCTATGTATATATTCCTGAAACTCAGTTTGTTCGTCAGCCATTTTACATTCTGTCTTGCTGCAGCTATCTTGCCCTCAGTCAAAATGGAGTTTTCAGCTTGCATGTTCCCGCCCTGATTCTCTCCTTTGCTTCTTAAGCAGCCACAGCTGAGCAATCAGTGCTTCAGAATCTAGCCTGCAGTGAACCTGTGACTTGACTCCTGTAAGCCTTGGACCTTGTACTCCAGCTATTCCTACTGAGGAACTCTGAAGCACTTGTGGACTCTGAACCCTGCTCTTTGAAAGACCCACGTTTGCATGGACTTACGGTAACAGAGAAGAAGATCCTGAATCTGTATTGGAGAGTGATTGCTGAGCTTGGATTACTCTGGCCTGCTGTGTCTCCTGTTTCTATGTCTGCAAACTGTGTGACTATTTCTGACAACTTGTACGAAGTAATACAGGACTTTTCTATATCAAACCTGTGACTCCTGTGTTTTCATCGCACCCAAGCACAAGACGCTATATGAACTGTACTACATACATTACACACGTCCTCTCCTCTGGACCATACCCCTTCCAATGCACCAAGTACTGAAGGGACCGGCGATTCAGACGTGAGTCAATGATCTTTGATACTTGAAATTCCAAGTTACCATTGACCAAAACAGGAGGAGGAGGTAGAGGTGACGGTATGACTGGTGCCACATACCTTTTAAGTAATGACTTGTGGAACACATTATGAATTTTAAACATAGGAGGGAGGTCCAGACGAAATGCCACAGGATTAATTATGGAACTGATCCTGTACGGCCCGATGAATCTGGGACCCAGTTTCCAGGAGGGCACTTTAAGTTTTATATTCCTGGTAGACAACCATACCAGATCGTTCACATTCAGATCTGGACCAGAAACTCTCCTCCTATCAGCCATACGTTTGTAACGGTTCCCCATCGCACTCAGATTATTCAATACACCTCTCCACACAGAAGCAAGTGACGACGAGAAACGCTCCTCCTCAGGAACCCCAGAAGGGCCCCCCCCCATTGAAAGTACAAAACTGGGGATGAAAACCATATGCCCCAAAAAACGGGGACTTACCAGTGGACTCGCTCCGCCTGTTGTTAAGAGTGAACTCTGCCAGAGGCAAGAAAGAAGACCAGTCCTCTTGGTTCTCTGAGACAAAACACCGAAGATATGTCTCTAAGCTCTGATTCAGACGCTCTGTCTGACCATTGGTCTGCGGATGAAAAGCCGAGGAAAATGACAATTGCATCCCCCGACGTAAACAAAATGCCCTCCAAAATTTGGACACAAACTGAGACCCCCTATCTGACACCACATCCGAAGGCAACCCATGAAGTCTAACGATCTCCCTAATGAACACCTGCGCCAGAGTTTTAGCATTAGGGAGTGCAGGAAGAGCAACGAAATGTGCCATCTTACTGAACCTGTCAACAACCACCAGTATGACAGTATTCCCTGATGACGGAGGAAGGTCCGTAATGAAGTCCATAGATAAATGAGTCCATGGACGCTCCGGAAGTTTCAAGGGTAAAAGGGTCCCAGACGGACGGGTATGAGGGGTTTTAGAGCGAGCACACACCCCACATGACGCGACAAAAGTTATAACATCTTTATTAGCATTAGGCCACCAAAACCGGCGAGAAAGGAGATCTAAAGTAGCCTTACTCCCTGGATGTCCTGCTAGAGCAGAATTATGATGTGCCTCAATAACCTTTTGTCTCAACAGATTTGGGACAAACAGTCTCCCTGGAGGTCCTGCAGGGGCGTCCCCCTGAGCCTCTAACACCTCCTCCTCAAGCTCAGAAAATACAGCCGACACTACCACCCCCTCCTGAAGGATAGGACTCGGGTCATCCGTTTTCCGGGCCCCTGGGAAACTGCGAGACAAGGCATCAGCCTTTACATTCTTAGACCCCGGGCGATAAGTGACGACAAAATTAAACCTGGTAAAAAACAACGACCATCGAGCTTGTCTGGAATTCAGACGCTTAGCGGATTCCAAATACAACAGGTTCTTGTGATCAGTAATAACGGTAACCGGGTGGACTGCCCCCTCCAAAAAGTGACGCCATTCTTCAAAAGCTAACTTAATGGCCAAAAGTTCCCAAATTGCCGATATCGTAATTCCTTTCGGCGGACGACAATTTCTTAGAAAAGAAAGCGCACGGATGCCATTTACCAGGGGACGGACCCTGGGACAATATAGCACCCACCCCTACGTCAGACGCATCCACCTCCACAATGAACGGCTGAGATGCATCTGGTTGGATGAGAACGGGTGCCGAAGCAAAACATTTCTTCAAAGAGGAAAAGGCTTGGCAAGCTTTGTCCGACCATTTAGAAAAATCCGTCCCTTTTCTTGTCATGTCAGTGAGAGGTTTGACGACAGATGAGAAATTACAAATAAATTTCCGGTAGTAGTTAGCAAACCCCAAAAAAACGCTGCAGAGCCTTAAGATCCCCTGGCTGATCCCATTCAAGCACTGCTCTCACCTTTTCAGGGTCCATACGGAAACCGGAGGCTGACACCAAAAAACCCAAAAACTGAAGTTCCTGTACGGCAAATACACACTTCTCCAGTTTGGCGTATAATTTATTGTCTCGCAAGATCTGCAACACCTGTCTCACATGCTCCTGATGAGACACAAGATCTGGCGAGTAAATTAAAATGTCGTCCAAATATACAACCACAAACAGCCCCACAAGGTGACGAAAAATGTCATTAACAAAATGTTGGAATACTGCTGGTGCAGTAGTCAGACCAAAAGGCATGACTAGGTTCTCATAATGTCCCTCCGGCGTGTTAAACGCCGTTTTCCACTCATCCCCCTCTTTTATCCTAATCAGATTATACGCCCCCCTGAGATCCAATTTAGAATACCATTTGGCGCCAACAATTTGATTGAAGAGATCAGGAATAAGAGGGAGTGGATACGGATCTCGAACAGTAATCCGATTAAGTTCGCGGAAATCCAAGCAAGGGCGTAGGCCTCCATCTTTCTTCTTCACAAAGAAGAACCCCGCGGCTACTGGGGAAGATGAAGGTCTAATATGCCCTTTGGCCAGACTTTCAGAAATATAATCTTTCATAGCCTGCCTCTCAGGACCAGAAAGATTATACAACCTAGCTTTAGGCAACTTAGCATCAGGAAGGAGATTAATAGAGCTGTCATACACGCGATAAGGAGGCAACTCCTGACACCCCTCCTCAGAGAAAACATCCCCAAAATCCTCCAAAAAAGGAGGCAATGTACTAGGCACGACCGCACTGATGACTGTGTTCATGCAGTTGCTTTTGCAAAACTCACCCCATTGGCTTATTTCTCTGGACTGCCAATTAATCACAGGGTTATGTTTAACCAACCAAGGAAGTCCCAACACAATGGGAGTAGGTAGACCCTCCAACACATAACAAGATAATTGTTCCCTATGTATTGCCCCTACCCGAAGGTCAATGTTATGAACCTCATGAACAAAGCTACCTTGGCCGAGAGGCCTGGCGTCAATGGAGAATATAGGGATCGGTTTGACCAATACACTCAGATGCATACCTTGAGCCTGAGCAAACTGAGCGTCAACCAGATTAGCCCCGGAACCACTATCAAGAAGAACAGACAATCTCTCCACTCTCGTACCAACTACCACCTCCACTGGTACAAGGAACTGAGAAGAACTGGCGGATGAAATACATACTCCCAGGTTGTCGTCCACCACACAACCTGGGATTAACAGTTTTCCGGCGACTTTTGGCTCAACAAGGCACGGGATGGACATTCTCCAACAAAATGTCCCTCTTTCCCGCAGAAAAAACATCTTCTAGTCCTGCGGCGTACCGCCAATCCCCTCCTACGAAATGATGTCCCTCCCAACTGCATAGGCTCATCCGAACAGACAAGGGGAACCTCAACATAAGGGACTTTAGTGGTAGGTGGAGAAACAACAGGGAGTGGGGTTACCTCACCCCTCTCCCGAAGCCGTCTATCAGTACGGATAGCTAAGGCCATAGCAGCCTCCAGAGAAGGAGGAGACTCATACTGAGCCAAAACGTCATTTAATTTATCAGAAAGCCCATGACAAAACTGGCTCCTAAGAGCTGGGTCATTCCACTGAGTATCTGTGGCCCATCTACGAAACTCAGAAGCAAATTCCTCTGCCGGACGATCTCCCTGCTGTATCTTACGTAATTTTGTCTCAGCAAGAGAGACCCGATCTGGGTCATCATATACCAATCCCAGGGCAGTAAAAAATTGATCTACAGACAGTAGAGCCGGGGATCCCGGAGGAAGGGAAAATGCCCAGGATTGAAGGTCCCCTTGCAGAAGTGAGATAACAATTCCCACTCTCTGCTCCTCACTCCCTGATAGAGGTATGTAATTCACCGCACACACTATAGACTTTTGGTTTTTGCAAAAATGATAATTTTATTGTGTTCCAAAATGTTGCGCAGAGTGCCTTGTAAAATAACAAAGATATTCCTACATTCGAATATACCCGACGTTTCGACTCTACATGAGTCTTAATCATGGGGTACTGAGAAAAAAAGAAAAAGACAATAGGGTAAGTATATACAAGCAGAAAACAACAGTATGTATAAGATAAAACACAATATAGCACACAATATATACAATATATACAAGGATAAGTACAGAAATTCACCAGGTATAGATTATATGTGAACGCTCTAATACACCATACTAGATATTAGTACTGGGGCTAGAATAGCATGTTGCTAATCATAGGATAAGACACGAACACTGCGCAAGAGATAATCACAGGGACAACGGAAGAACAAAGAAAAAAAGAAAAAAGAGAAAGAAACAAGGAAAAAGAAGGAGATAGCTGAATGCTGGATAATAAGAAACCTAGGCACTTGTAACAATAATGCAATAGAGATAATGCTCTGTAAAAAATGGGACAAACAGAGTGGAATGTATAGCAGCCTATCCCAGTAATATTAGGTAGAAGGCAAAAATCCTGAAGGGTTACCTGTACAACAGTTTTGAGTAGGCCTGATCGGAGGCTAGTGAGTGAAAAAGAGGCAAAATAGACATTAATACCTCATATAGTAGAGGGAAGAGGTAATTGCATAGTGGTAGTCGCATTTGGAGAAGTGGGAAGGTTTCATATAATTACCTATATAGAGGCAGGTGTCTGTATGGCGGCGCTCCCGCGCCCTGCCACGGCAGCTAAATGAGGCTGTGAGGAAAGTGTGAGACAGCCTGCTTTTTATGCTAGCAGCGTGCATCGCCGGACCGGAAGTGTACGCTCCCGGGCCGGAAGTGACGTCTGCGGTAATGTCGGTGATACTGCGCATGCGCAGTGAGGTCAGGTATCGCCATTTTAGAAGTTGGAAAGGAAATAGAGGGCGTGTGTGTACACGGGCAGAATATTGTAAGAATCAAGGAGGCTAATGTGAGGGAATGAGATAATTGGCTGGGAGAAAAACCGCAAAGAGGGACAGAAAGGAGAGGAAAAAAGTGAAAGAAAGATGAAGGGTAGGAAGATAAACTGAGGAGGGAAGGTGGAGGGTGATATATAAAAGTAATAGGAATTGCTGAAAAAAAATAAAAATAAAGAATGAAAATAAGGAATAAAAATAATAATAAAGATGAAAAAATCGAAGTAAAAAATAAGAAATAAAAATAAAAAATGAAAAGTCAAAAAATGAAGGGTTGAGAAAAGAAAATGAAATAAAAAAGAAAATGAAATAAAACATGAAAAATAGAAAATAAAAATTGGAAATAAAATGGAAAAATAAAAATAAAAATAAAAAATAAAAAATATAAAAAATAAAAATAAAAAAAGGGGGTTGGAAAAGTAGCTAAAAAGTGATAACGAAAAATAAGAAAAAATAAGTAAAGATTATAAAAGGGAAAATAGAAATAAAAATGAAAAATAATGATAAAGAGAGCCAAAAAATGGTGAAGATCATCTTACCAGTATGGAATGTAATTCAGCGATTCTAGAAAAAATGGAATAAGAGAATTATAGGAGCATTATTAAAGCAGCCAATTAATCTCCCTATTGAGGCCTCTAGGGAATAAGGTATCCAATCTGTGGATCCAAAATGTCTCCCTGAGTTTTAGTCGTCTAATGTAGTCGCCACCCCTTCTGTGTCTCCTCACTTGTTCAACCACCTGAAATTTTAATTGGGCTACAGAATGATTAGATTGAACAAAATGTTCCGGTACAGGTAGCCACGTTTTGTTTGTCCATATCGTTGATTTATGGCTCTCTATTCTGTCACGTATATGTTGGGTGGTCTCCCCAACGTATAGGAGACCACATGGACATTTAATGACGTATATCACATTATTGGACTCACAGGTAAAAAAACCTTTTATGGGAAAGGATTTTCCTGTGCGTGGGTGGGTGATGTTATCCGACTTAATAACGTTAGAACATGAGGCACAACCTAGGCAGGGGAATGTCCCGTGTCGTCGTGGTGCTAAGAGGCCTTGTGAAGGCCCAGGTTGTGTACTCCCCATGTCTGCATGAACCAATTTGTCTCTTAGGTTGGTGGTCCTTCTGCTACACATGAGGGCCGGAGATGTGAATGCCTCAATGGAGGGGTATGCCCGTGTCAGGAGCGGCCAATGTTTACGGATGCTCATATGTACTTTGGACATCAGAGGATGGTATGTATGAACGAACGGAATCCTCTCTTTCTTGATAATAGATGGAGGTGGGGCAGGTGGTGACAAAGCACGAGTTACATCACTCCCTGATGATCGAGGCCGAAGCCGAAAATACAATTTACATGCCTCCCGGAAGGTGAAAAATTTGTCTCGCCCACCAGTGAACCTGTCTGGGAGAGCAACCTTAGGTTCAACTCTGGTTTGCTCCAGGGGAGACAAAACTTTGGACTTAATGTCCGTCAGCTCCATGGATAATCCCTGCAACTGCAGAGCCAGCTGGGCTACTGGATCCATGGTAACTGGAGATAATTTTTATGGCCAGTGAAAATGTCACGCTGTCTAATGATATGTATACAATGTCAGTAAACTATTAATACAGGAACAACACTCTATACAACAACTAGTATAGCAACATCAGCATGTAAGTATAGAATAGATTTACCTGACACGATATCTGCTGAACTCAGGGTTAATCTTGAGGACTTGATGAGCTGAAACAGGAAAGAGGTGGACCGGGATCTAACCTGACCCTAAACTGGGGTCCTAACTAATCCCTCACCTTGGAGGTACTGATAATGGTTCAGAGGTCCAAGTCTCCAGCCTAACCCTGTCTCCTATCAGACCCTGAACCCTGTAATCAGTCCTAAGAAGGATCCTGACTACCACCAAAGGGATATGGGCTGATCTTAGCTAAATACACAGATTAGACATATAAGACAGACAGGATAACACTCGCTTGCATACACACTCAAACACCAAAGGAACATAAATGGTCTGGGAAATAAACTCTAACCAAGTTGAGCTTAGAACAACTAAGGAGCTCACAACTAAAGTCTATACAGATTCATTCCTATCTGTGGTCTGCATGAAGGTTTCACTGGCAACTCCCCAAGCAGACAACCAGGAATTTAAAGGAAACCAATCAACAAATAATCAATTGCAGCCGGGAGAAACTGCACCCAGTCCCAGCACCGAGCACAGACAGAATTAACTCCCTAGCTGCCAAACACAAAGAAACAGCAGCTCAGCTGTGAGAAGTCAAAATGTGCAACCGCGACGATCTTCGTGGCAATGCACACATGACAGCAGGAGACCCAAACTCCAGTATGAATGAAGCAACAGTGAGCATGTGCCACCAATAGAGACATAGGTTTATGAGTCCCCGCCAGGGCCGTGGGGTACTCAGCACCGAGCCCGTTCACTTCTATGGGGGATGTCACGGCGACACAGCTTGGTCCGTGGCCCTGGGCACTCACTGAAAAGGGGGATATTTACAGGGGATTAAAGTGGTTTGTAAAATGTTCGTGACGCCACCTGTGGTACCTGGTCAGTGTGACCAGCGCTGCTGTGTAAATCTGCTGAGGGGTTGTTTCTGGGCAGCAAGGTGTTAAGTCTTCCACAGGCAAGACTGGGTCCCTCAGGGTAGATGGCGGTGTAGGGGTGCAGGATGGAGAAGGGGAGTTCAGCCGCAGGAGTAATAAGGCAGACACACACAAAAGTCTCTTTCTGTACCTTTACTGGTGGAATGGCAGGCACGTCCCGGGGTGCTGGCAGGGTGAAGGATGCACGTCCAGTTCTTACCACTGAGTAGGTGTAGGGCCTCCTTACTTCTATAGTGTGAGTCTCTGACCTGTATGAAACGAAGCCTAACTCTGTCTTCAACTTTGCACGCCCGGTTGACTTTGTGGTAGGGCCATCTCTTGGATAGAACAGTGTCTCTAATAGTTGGCCGACCAGACTCCTGTCTTCCTGACCCCAGTTACATATCAACACTTGTGGGCCCCTGCGACTTGAAGTCCCGCAGGGTCTCCGGTATCTCCTACTAGTCGTGTAGATTCTAGCAAGCTCGGACCCGGTGTCCGGTATTCAGAGTAGAGGTAAGCTATCAATGCTGTTTCAACCTCTGTTACTCTCTTCTTCTCTTCAACTCGCCTTTCGTCCTACTCCGACCTTTAACATAAGCACACTAGCAGTTGATGGCTGATTCTTCTCTCTCTTCACCGCTCTCAAAGTGTCGGCACGCTTGCTCACTGAAACTGCACTCAGTTGACTCAGTTCTGACTAGGTTGGAGTGGCTATCCTACCACTTGTACTAGCCTCCACACGTTGAACTAAGCTCAGAGCTGCAATCTTCAGGCTCTTTCCAATAACTGCTGTTCTCTTTCCTTCCTTCTTTCTAAGCTCTGTCTGAAGCGGCTATCAGGATTCACCGTCTGACCTGCACCTGGCTTTGCAGACTCACTGATCTGTGCTCGCCCCTAGAGCTAACTCTCCACTCTCTAAGAGAACTAACAACTTCTCACTTCTGTGTAGAATCACCAACTACACTGAACTCTGCTCTGGTCTACGAGTTGACACTGCAGGCTGCAGCCCTCTGACTAGACTGTCTGCTCTCTCTGAGGAGACTAAGCAAACTAAGCTAAAACTCAGTGTCTTCACCATCCTATATACTCTGAAAGGGCTCCCTCTGGTGGCTCTAGGGAATGGTGAAGATGTGTGAATGAATATCAGGTCTCTTGTGGGTGTTACCTTCAGTGCATCCCTCTGGGAAACAAGATTCCAGGCACAGCTGGGCTCCACATTCCCCCCTAGTTAAGATCAGCACTCCTGGGCTGAAAGAAAACATTTTTAGTTATAACAACATTAACTCTTCCCTTACGGGAGGTGAGGATTCTTTAACGTTACAAACAATAAATACACTTTTAATACAAATAGAAAAAGTAGAAAATGCAGTGCAAAAATACTATGCAGTTCAAGTACACATTATACTTGTGGATGACCCGCTCCAAACCTCCCACGGTGGTCCTGGGTGGGCTGCAAGACTTTACTTTTAGCAGACCTCACTTTCGGCCACACCAAACTGGTTTTGTCTTCTTGAGGTAGTGATGGTTTTACGTAAAACCAAGATGGAGCACAAGAGTGCTAACTATATACAAAGAATGTTTTTGTGCTGGCAGAGTCCTCAGCCACACAGTTCTTGTCAAAGGACATTATCACATCACATGAAAATCACACTAATTACCCAACTGGGGTATACTCTGTAAACCTTAAAGTGCAACAGTTCAACAAAACATCTCTGGTAACTTTTTACAGTACAGTAAACCCTGTCCGGGTCCTACTGGTCTTCATCAGAGGAATCTTTAAACATTGCAGCATCTTCCATACCTGGGGCTGGAAGTACACTATGGGTCTTAAATCTTAACACCATAATGTCATGTCCTGCTACCGGGGTCTGGGTAGCCACAGTCCTTTTCCCTTCTCCACGGTTTCCTGGAGGCCTGACAGGTGCCTCACTCAAACTTGATCTCTGCTGCGTGTGCAGGCATGACTCAGCAGGGGGTGCGCTAGCAGCCGCTGCGCTCTGCAGCACTTCAGAATGTGACGCAGGTGCACGGACGGGCGCTGGTGTGGCTGGGGCCTGGGACGCCGAGACGCGGGGCACATTCCCTGCTTCCGGGACTGGGGCGCTGACCCTGGAGACATTCAGGGCATACCACCCCTTAAGGCCCCAATGCCGTGTGTAGGTGACGACATCCCCTATCAGCAGGTCCCTATCCGGTTGTCCCTCAGGCAGGTGAGACTCCACATCCCTGCGGTTTATGAAAACTTCCTGGTAAAGCCCGGGCTCATGTATGAACCCCCAGCCTCCCTGGAGCTTGAACTCCCGTATTGCCCCCTGGCGCCACGGTTCCCGGAGCGTACCTCTGTCCCGCCGTACATTCTCCTTATCGGCTAGATCTCTCTCCCGGTACCTCTGGCGAAGCCGCTGCGCCTCACGCTGGTCTCGTTGCTGCTGCCCCTCCTGTTCACGGCGTCTCCACTCACTTTCCTTCTGGGCGGCATACTCCTCGTCGTCCAGGAGCTCCATTTCCTCCCAGTCCACTTGGATCTCGCCGGGTTCACTCCCTTCCTTCGTCCCTGCTGGGGGACAGTACTCCTCCGCTACCGGTGCGGCCTCCGATTCCAGGCCTGGCTGGCATTCCGGTCCGGGCAAGGCCTCCGCAGCCTCCTCTCCTCTCGCCGCGTCCTCGGCGGGGTCAGGTACAGCTCTTCCGGGTTCGGCCTCCGGTTTCTTCTCAGCCACTGGCTCCGGTGGTAGCGCGGGTGGCAGTCGAGCATCCTGGGGGGAGAGCAGTCGGTCCCACTGCAGCCGCAGCTTCAGGGCCCGCCAGTTCTGCTCCATCGCCTCCATCTCTGCGCGGTGCCGGGCCAGATCCCGCAGCACCGCGTCCACCTCCTCCACACAATAGAGCTTGCCATCTCCTTCCCGACCTGGGAATGGTTCAGGTACAGGCTGTGCCTCTTCAGGGGAACAGGGTCTGTGCACCTCCATTCCCCCACACAGCGACTCCCGTCCTTCTGCCATCTCTCTCCAGGCCAGACTGTGCTTTCCATCCGGAAAACTCTGGTCTTTTCCGTGGAGGCGGGACTTTTGCTTTCTCTTCCTTGCACTGAGGATGAAGAGGAGGCGGATCTCCTTTGCTGTGGGGCACGATCTGACGTTGTAGAAGCATTTGGATAAGGCGGACATAACTTTCGCGCCACAGGGGGGGTACGCCACGAATGCACGCCCTCCTTCTTCACCAGCACCTCAGGGCGTGAACATGGTGGTAAAATGGCGGCAAAGTCACAAAAATAGCAATACAGTCTTTGCACAAAAACAGTCAATTCAGGCACGCAGGACTCGCATAATACGAGCTTCAGAATCCTGTTCGTGACGCCAGAAGATGAGTCGCCCGCCAGGGCCGTGGGGTACTCGGCACCGAGCCCGTTCACTTCTATGGGGGATGTTACGGCAACACAGCTCGGTCTGTGGCCCTGGGCGCTCACTGAAATGTGGATATTTACAGGGGATTAAAGTGGTTTGTAAAATGTTCGTGACGCCACCTGTGGTACCTGGTCAGTGTGACCAGCGCTGCTGTGTAAATCCGCTGAGGGGTTGTTTCTGGGCAGCAAGGTGTTAAGTCTTCCACAGGCAAGACTGGGTCCCTCAGGGTAGATGGCGGTGTAGGGGTGCAGGATGGAGAAGGGGAGTTCAGCCGCAGGAGTAATAAGGCAGACACACACAAAAGTCTCTTTCTGTACCTTTACTGGTGGAATGGCAGGCACGTCCCGGGGTGCTGGCAGGGTGAAGGATGCATGTCCAGTTCTTCCCACTGAGTAGGTGTAGGGCCTTATTACTTCTGTAGTGTGAGTCTCTGACCTGTATGAAACGAGGCCTAACTCTGTCTTCAACTCTGCACGCCCGGTTGACTTTGTGGTAGGGCCATCTCTTGGATAAAACAGTGTCTCTAATGGTTGGACGACCAGACTCCTGTCTTCCTGACCCCGGTTACGTATCAACACTTGTGGGCCCCTGCGACTTGAAGTCCCGCAGGGTCTCCGGTATCTCCTACTAGTCGTGTAAATTCTACCATAAATATAATGTCCCAAGAGAATAAACTATGGCACTTCCGTTCAGAATATACATGCAATTCCTTATTTCATGATAAGAAAAGGAAATAATAGAAGCAATCCATAAAATTAATATACTTTATTGAAAACATGTTTTAAAATTATTGGTAAAATTTAAAATAAGCAGAAAAATACCTCCAAAATAAGGACAAAGGATATCCACATAAATGTATATAATCAGTATATATATATATATATATATATATATATATATATAAATATATATATATATATATATCTCCACAGTTATCAATTATTAACAAAAAAACGTCTCATTGAAAAAATAGGTAGTTTAGGTATAATATATTTAGTGCAAAAATAATATTAGGCAAAAAACTATATTTAATGTATATGCATAATAACTCCCGATGTTATATATATAGTTAATAACTCCCAGTGGGTAGATGTTGTAATAGTTACAAAATAACCATAACAAGATTCTCATAAGAAAACAGTAATACAAGAATAAATGGGGCTATAGCAAATACTAAATGCAATGCAGCTGATAGACAATCGCAAGTGCTAGATATTTAAGAACTGAGCCCTAGTTAGCAGCTAAGTAGCTGAAAATAATATAGTGCAATAAATGAGCCCAAATTAACATTTAAGTAACTGGAAATAATTTAGTGCAATAAATAAATAGCTCTAACACCATTAATCAAAGTGCATTGTGCTTAAGAAATAGTCAAAGAATTCAATAAGAGGTGAAACTTTAATTGACTGCTAAGTGCAGGGAGCGAAGCCAGCTGATATGTACAGTCATGGCCAAAAGTTTTGAGAATGACACAAATATTAATTTTTACAAAGTCTACTGCTTCACTTTTTCTAATGGCAATTTGCATATACTCCAGAATGTTATAAAGAGTGATCAGCTTAACAGCAATTACTTGCAAAGTCAATATTTGGCTAGAAAATGAACTTTATCCCCCAAAACACATTTCAACATCATTGCAGACATGCCTTAAAAGGACCAGCTAACCTCTTTTCAGTGATTGCTCCATTAACACAGGTGTGGGTGTTGATGAGGACATGGCTGGAGATCAATCTGTCATGATTAAGTAAGAATGAGACCACTGGACACTTTAAAAGGAGGCTGGTGCTTGGCATCATTGTTTCTCTTCTGTTAACCATGGTTATCTCTAAAGAAACATGTGCAGTCATCATTGCAATGCACAAAAATGGCCTAACAGGGAAGAGTATTGCAGCTAGAAAGATTGCACCTCAGTCAACAATCTATCGCATCATCAAGAACTTCAAGGAGAGAGGTTCCATTGTTGCCAAAAAGGCTCTAGGGCGCCCTAGAAAGATCAGCAAGCGCCAGGACTGTCTTTTAAAAGTGTTTCAGCTGCGGGATCGGGCTACCAGCAGTGCAGAGCTTGCTCAGGAATGGCAGCAGGCAGGTGTGAGTGCATCTGCACGAACTGTGAGGCAGAGACTCTTGGAGCAAGGCCTGGTCTCAAGGAGGGCAGCAAAGAAGCCACTTCTCTCCAGAAAAAGCATCATGGACAGACTGATATTCTGCAAAAGGTACAGGCAGTGGACTGCTGAGGACTGAGGTAAAGTTATTTTCTCTGATAAATCCCCTTTTCGTTTGTTTGGGACATCAGGAAAACGCCTCATTCGAAGAAGACAAGGTGAGCGCTACCACCAGTCTTGTCTCATGCCAACTGTTAAGCATCCTGAAACCATTCATGTGTGGGGTTGCTTCTCAGCCAAGGGAATCGGCTCTCTCACAGTCTTGCCTAAAAACACAGCCATGAATAAAGAATGGTACCAGAATGTCCTCCAAGAGCAACTTCTCCCAACCCTCCAAGAGCAGTTTGGCGATCAACAATGCCTTTTCCAGCATGATGGAGCACCTTGCCATAAAGCAAAGGTGATAACTAAATGGCTCAGGGAACAAAACATAGAGATTTTGGGTCCATGGCCTGGAAACTCCCCAGATCTTAATCCCATTGAGAACTTGTGGTCAATCATCAAGAGACGGGTGGACAAACAAAAACCTAAAAATTCTGGCAAAATGAAAGCATTGATTGTGCAAGAATGGACTGCTATCAGTCAGAATTTGGTCCAGAAGTTGATTGAGAGCATGCCAGGGAGAATTGCAGAGGTCCTGAAGAAGAAGGGTCAACACTGCAAATATTGACTTGCTGCATTAACTCATTCTAACTGTCAATATAAGCTTTTGTTACTCATATGTTTGCAATTATATTTCTGTCTGTGATAAAAACATCTGTCAAACACACACATAAAAACCAGAGGGCAGCAGATCATGTGAAAATATAATATTTGTGTCATTCTCAAAACTTTTGGCCATGACTGTAGTGCATGGCCTAAATGAACCTATTTTATCACCGGAATGAATACATATGGACGTTAATAGGAAAACAGGGAGGAGGTGAAAAAAATCGCTGTTCAATCATAGAGTATTAAATACAGGCAAGTGCCAGCTCAAAAGTGTAAAAGCGATTCACCTGATGTGGATAAAAATAGCCCGTCCTGTAACCCCGACGCGCGTTTCACCGCTCGGCTTCTTCCACCCCCACCAGGTGAAACGCGCGTCGGGGTTACAGGACGGGCTATTTTTATCCACATCAGGTGAATCGCTTTTACACTTTTGAGCTGGCACTTGCCTGTATTTAATACTCTATGATTGAACAGCGATTTTTTTCACCTCCTCCCTGTTTTCCTATTAACGTCCATATGTATTCATTCCGGTGATAAAATAGGTTCATTTAGGCCATGTACTACATATCAGCTGGCTTCACTCCCTGCACTTAGCAGTCAATTAAAGTTTCACCTCTTATTGAATTCTTTGACTATTTCTTAAGCACAATGCACTTTGATTAATGGTGTTAGAGCTATTTATTTATTGCACTAAATTATTTCCAGTTACTTAAATGTTAATTTGGGCTCATTTATTGCACTATATTATTTTCAGCTACTTAGCTGCTAACTAGGGCTCAGTTCTTAAATATCTAGCACTTGCGATTGTCTATCAGCTGCATTGCATTTAGTATTTGCTATAGCCCCATTTATTCTTGTATTACTGTTTTCTTATGAGAACCTTGTTATGGTTATTTTGTAACTATTACAACATCTACCCACTGGGAGTTATTAACTATATATATAACATCGGGAGTTATTATGCATATACATTAAATATAGTTTTTTGCCTAATATTATTTTTGCACTAAATATATTATACCTAAACTACCTATTTTTTCAATGAGACGTTTTTTTGTTAATAATTGATAACTGTGGAGATATATATATATATATACTGATTATATACATTTATGTGGATATCCTTTGTCCTTATTTTGGAGGTATTTTTCTGCTTATTTTAAATTTTACCAATAATTTTAAAACATGTTTTCAATAAAGTATATTAATTTTATGGATTGCTTCTATTATTTCCTTTTCTTATCGTGTAAATTCTAGCAAGCTCGGACCCGGTGTCCGGTATTCAGAGTAGATGTAAGCTATCAATGCTGTTTCAACCTCTGTTACTCTCTTCTTCTCTTCAACTCGCCTTTCATCCTACTCCGACCTTTAACATAAGCACACTAGCAGTAGATGGCTGATTCTTCTCTCTCTTCACCGCTCTCAAAGCGTCGGCACGCTTGCTCACTGAAACTGCACTCAGTTGACTCAGTTCTGACTAGGCTGGAGTGGCTATCCTACCACTTGTACTAGCCTCCACACGTTGAACTAAGCAAGAGCTGCAATCTTCAGGCTCTTTCCAATAACTGCTGTTCTCTTTCCCTCCTTCTTTCTAAGCTCTGTCTGAAGCGGCTATCAGGATTCACCGTCTGACCTGCACCTGGCTTTGCAGACTCACTGATCTGTGCTCGCCCCTAGAGCTAAAGGGTATGCCACACTAAGCGAGATCGCAAACGAGATCGCTAACGAGATCCTAATTACGTCACCATTTATGACGCAGTAGCGATCTCGTTAGTGACTTAGCTGTAGATTCCAAACACAACTCATCAGCAATCTGTGATTCCAAACACATCTCATCAGCGATCTGTGATCCCAAACACATCTCATCAGCGATCTGTATAACGACCTCTGCGGTCGTTGGGAAAACCTAGTCCCACCTGCGATGCTGGTGAAGTCGTTCATAAAGGGTGTCACACTCAGCAATTCAGGCTCACCAGCGGGACACCAACAACCAAAAAACGGCTCAGAACGTTCATAAGCGATCAGTGACATCTCAGCAGGGGCCACATCGTTGCTACATGTCACACACAGTTAAGTCGCTAACGAGATCGCTACTGCGTCATAAATTGTGACGCAATTGCGATCTCGTTAGCAATCTCGATTGCGATCTTGCTTAGTGTGGCATACCCTTTACTCTCCACTCTCTAAGAGAACTAACAACTTCTCACTTCTGTGTAGAATCACCAACTACACTGAACTCTGCTCTGGTCTACGAGGTGACACTGCAGGCTGCAGCCCTCTGACTAGACTGTCTGCTCTCTCTGAGGAGACTAAGCAAACTAAGCTAAAACTCAGTGTCTTCACCATCCTATATACTCTGAAAGGGCTCCCTCTTGTGGCTCTAGGGAATGGTGAAGATGTGTGAATGAATATCAGGTCTCTTGTGGGTGTTACCTTCAGTGCATCCCTCTGGGAAATAAGATTCCAGGCACAACTGGGCTCCACATTTATATTGAAGTATACAGTATAAGAAGCTGTTTGCAGCTGTTTTCTATTGTAGCTAATTATTATTATGTATTTATTCAGCTTCATTGATTTCATGGTTCTGTATATGAGAAGGGGTTACATATAAAATACAGATTTAATTGACAGTACACAAACTAGCAATGATAGACTGGTACAGAGGGAAGAGGACCCTGCGCTTGTGGGATTACATTCTACAGGTAATAGATGAGGCTCAGGAATCAAATCCTTCTATTACCTAAAAAAGGATATTTAAAAATAGTTCCATTGTTGTTATTTTTTACTAATATATAGTATTATATTATATATAGTATTATAGTATTTCTTAATTTTTTGGTGGAGATATATTTTAATGATGTATCTAAAACATGAATATCCTTGATTTCCATGGAGAGTACCACATTTTTTTTATAGTTTGTTCCCTGGAAATATTTACCCTTGACATAGTCCATGATATTTAACATTGAGACTTGGACCAGTTGTTCTTCAGTTAATAGACGTAGTTTGTGTCATCATAATTTATCTTATAAAACGTTCAAGTTCACATTCATTAATCACTGTTTGAAAATTTCACATACAGAAGAACTGTATAATAATCATGTCCAGCTGTCATTTAGATGGATCTAGCTGAAATGAGCAAGTCAATTTGATTCAAACCGAATTTGTGTTGAATTTCAGGAAATTTGCCTGTCTCAGCGAATTTGAACAATGTACGATTCTATTCACATGAATCGACAAAAAAGCTCTCCTCTATTTTACACAAGGCACAAGATTACATCAGAAAGAGAAGGCTCACATGACCTCAGCGGGCTTCCCAATACTGCCTTGAGGCTATCACATACTACAGCACATCACATAGCACAGCACAGCCACTACATAGCATACAACATCACATAGCATAGCACAGCGTATCATAGACTGTATAAAAGCCGAGGCAGGGAATGCAGCATAGCAACCATTTGGGGTGAATCTGTTTAATAAGCGGATGTCACAGATTACAGCTTAGCAATCGAAATAGAGGAAAAAAAGCCCCAAAACTCAGAACTGACTCCACAGATTGCATTTGTGATAATGGTAAAGAATGGTTACTACCTATTTACCCATGGCCATATATGCTGAAGTTATTTTGACATTACTAAAGCTGTGTTTGCATTAAAAAGCTTTAAGAGAGCTGCATATACTCATAGAAGAACTCTGAGTATAATATACATATTTTCAGGGCAATTGGAGTACTTGCTATTTGAGTCGAATTTATTCACGGCAAACCAATTTTTGGGCAAAATGTGGTGAAGCTGGTGAATTCGAATTCCAAAAGATTAGATAATCTCTGCTGTTTAGGCATATTTTTATGGAAAAGCTACGTGGATATGTGCCTGGGTCCTCTATATAGACTATCCATATAATGACTCTTATTTCAGTTTTACATGTTGTAGTGTAAAATATAAGAAAATGGAGTCTAGCAGCAAAAAAATGACTGCACAAACCAATCACAGGTGCTGGGTATATACTTGGCAAGACCGAGAAGATCAATGCACTGAACAGTTTGGTAACACCGAGGGTGTACTGTTCTCATATGCTTGGTTTGAACAGTCATTTTGCTCTGACAGAAACTTTTTAAGATTATCATCTTGATCAACCATATAAAGGAGTCAGTATAGGTGTAAAAAGTGACAAGTTAGTGCTAAATGGAATTTCATACATCATTTCAGGGGTACTTTGAGTGACAGTGATGAGGGCACTATGCTTAATCATTATGATGGCACTATAGCTGTCATTGATAGAGACACAGAGGCCACATAGGAAGGAGAAAGGGATCATGTTTCCAGCCGTTCACCAACATCATATTATGCATTTCATGGACAAACTAATACATAGTCTGACTTAATACCTTGTCCCAACTCCAACCTGTGCAGTGGCTTCCTATGGAAAATAAAAAGCAACCCTAGTGACCGGGCCAAATTTTGGAAATCTGACCAATGTCACTTTGTGTGTTAATAACTCTGGAATGCTTCAACAAATCCTAGTGATTTTTAGATTGTTTTTACATGGCACATTATATTTTATGATGATGGTAAATTTAGGTTGATATGCTTTGTGTTTATTTATAAAAAATATCAGAAACTTGCCAAAAATGTAAAAAAAAATTAGCAATTTTCAAACTTTGAATGATTATCCCTTTGAATCCAGATGATCATACCATAGAAAAAACATTAATAAATAAAATTTTCCACATGTCTGCCTTACATCAGCATCATTTGTAAAATGTTATTTTATTTTGTTAGCCTTCTAGAAGGTTTAAAAATGTAGCAGTATTTTTTTAAGGAAATTTACAAAATTTATTTTTTTGAGGGACCTATCCAGGTTTGAAGTAACTTTGGGGGTGCTATATATTGGAAAACCTCCAAAAGTGATACCATTTTGAAAACAGCACCCCCTGACATATTGAAAACTTCTGTCAGGTAGTTCATTAACCCTTCAGGTGAATTTCAGGAATTAATGCAAAGTGACATAACAGGAATGAAGAAGTGTATTTTTACCACCTAAATGTTGATAACTTCTGATCATGATCCCAGGGTGCCGATGGGGATAAAGAGGAAGCTTTAATCAGTTATATGATGTAGTCACTATTGAGAGCAGTATCTAAGGGGTTAAACAGATATGGACGGTGACAACACTGATCGTGGCTGGTGCAGTAAGTTTGACAGCTATAGTGTACAGCTGGGGATTGCCACCTGTACGGGGATGCTATTCTCTTATAACACAGGTCAGTAAAAAGACGTATTGGCGGTCATTAAGGGGTTATAGTCCTTTTCCTGATCATGACTAACCAATGTCATGTGCTCACTACAAGTTTTAGTGGACCGTATCACTTGTAAAAGGAAAGGGCCTACACATTAGACAAAAATGCTGCCGGTGCTTATCATTGGCAGAAAAAAATCCAACACACCCGATCAGTGTTTTGAGCTAATACAAGTGTTCAATCAGTTGGGCATAAATCAAAATGAAAAATTATTTGTTTTGCTGAAACGACTCATTATGGTCAAAATCAGCCATTTACACTGACTTTTATGCCTAGGAGCCGGACAGCTACCTTTGATCCTAGGCTGGCAGCAATGCCAGATGTATGATATGTATGACCACTCTTAAGGTCCCGTTACACATAGCGACTCACCAGCGATCCCGACAACGCTATGCACTTGTCAGGATCACTGGTGTGTCGCTACATGATCGCTGCTGGTTACCAGCTCCCCTGCACCAGCGCGCTAATATCTAACATACACATCGGGTTTCCAGGCGCCGCCCGGTTACCAGCTCCAGCTTGCTTATCGCTGGTCTCCCGCCTGTCACACGCAGCGATGCGCGCTGGCCAGCGGGAGACCAGTGATCAAAAAAATGGTCCAGGACATTCAGCGACGATCAGCGACACCCAGCAGGGGGGCTGATCGTCGCTGAGTGTCACACTAAGCGAGATCGCTGGCTAGGTCGCTGCTACGTCACAAAATCGGTGACGTTTCTGCGATCTCGCTAGCGATCTCGCTATGTGTAACGGGGCCTTAACACTTCATTGTGGTATCATACAAAAATACTACTAATTTATCTGCTACATCCCCACATGCATACATACATACAACCATTAGGGCAAATTTCAGAGAAAGACAATTGGATACGTTCTTTTGAAAGATAGAAAACCCTAAAAATGACAGTCAAAAAAACATGCAAAAGTGCATAAAGAAATCAACAAAAAAACGCATTCTCCACTAAGTATCTAGAGCTGACATAAGAGCTATAGTTTCTCCTTGCGGAGATAGACATGCTAAGCATGCCGAGATGAGGAGACTTAAAGCCACAATGCTCCTCTGGGAAATATGCTACTTATGCAAATTGTCTCTTCAGAGAGGAAGAGAGCTAGAACTCTAGTGCTACCTATTGGAAGGTCCTACCTCTCACACAGCCAAACCAGATCTCCGCTTTGCACTGACGAGGGGCAGTACCCCGAAACACAGTGTCTGCAAATTGAGATTCTGGTTTGGCTATTATCCTAGGTCATGTGACAAGGCTCGTTAAAGGGTCAACATTGACTTGTAGGATTGCTACCTTCCAGTAGGTGGCACTAGAGTTCTAGCTCTCTTCCTCTTTGAAGAGACAATTTGCATAATTGACATAAGAGCAAACACTTAGGGCCCCGTCACACATAGCGACTCACCAGCGATCCCGACAACGATATGAACTTGTCAGGATCGCTGGTGTGTCGCTACATGATCGCTGGTGAGCTGCCAAACAGGCAGATCTCAGCAGCAATCAGGACAGCGACTACGCGGGTAACGTCGCTTAGTTACCCGCATACCTGCGTGCTGGTGCAGGGAGCTGGTAACCAAGGTAAACATCGGGTTTCTAAGCGCCGCGCGGCGCTTAGAAACCTGCTGTTTACCTTGGTTACCAGCTCCCCGCACCAGCGCGCTGGTATCTAACGTACACATCGGGTTGCTGAGCGCCGCACGCGCTTAGAAACCCGATGTTTACCTTGGTTACCAGCTCCAGCTGTCTGACCGCTGGTCTCCCCCCTGCCACACGCAGCGATTCGTGCTGGCCAGCGGGAGACCAACGATCAAAAAAATGTACAGGGCATTCGAGCACGATACCCAGCAGGGGGCCGGTCGCTGATAAGTGTCACACACAGCGATATCGCTGGGGAGATCGCTGTTGCGTCACAAAACTTGTGACTCAGCAGCGATCTCGCTAGTGATCTCGCTATGTGAGACAGGGGCTTTAGCCTCAAGACTCAAATAGAGACTTCCTAATGCAGAACATATTCTTATCTGTATAATACAATCCTTTTAATCCTACATAGACCCACTGTGATCAGCAAACAGTTGCCATCTGTTACAGAATCACACCTCCTCCAGCATATAAAAGGCCATGAAAAAACATTCATTGGCTCTGGCTATTCACACACCCCAAACAATGGAGGGCTTTTTAAGAACAATTCGCGAGATCCTTTGCTGGATGAAAGACAAGTCTTGTTTGACTGTTACTCATATACCCTAAAGACTGAATTTTATTGTGCCTTTTTGATTCTGATGGAGGGCTGTGGCTTTAGGGACATTGCCCGTTTTCTATTCATTACCAGCTGACGTGTGCACTGCCAGATTTAGAAGAATGCAAAAAAGACCTTTACTAATTATGTGACAGAAATAGCCCAGCAAGTGACCATGATATTTTATCTGCATAGAACTTACAAAAAACATAACGCAAAAAAACAATATATTGCTGGTCATCACAAGTGTCCCATTAACAAACTGATTCTAATAATGCACGCCATTTTATATCCTGACCATGAACTGATATGCACATTCACCATACCAGGGATGTCACACTCAAATACACAGAGGACCAAAATTTAAAATGTGGACAAAGTCAATGGCCAACTTTGATATTTATTAAAAAAAGACTACGATTAAGGAAGTTTTTCCATATCATCAAATATAACAATGAACTTTTTCACATGTAAACAAACATAAATGGGTTATTCCACGAAGAAAGTACATTTTAATTAACAGATCTTAGAATAAAATATTGTAATAATAAAATGTTATGTAACAGCAGTAAAAAGCATATGGCCCAATGACCTAATTTAAGTATGTAAAAACAAAGAATAAAAAAAGTTTAATACAGATAATAAAGTAGGATGCAAATAAAAGTGCCCCACAAACAGAGTAATATACCCAAACAGTGAATTCCTCAACAGTACCCTCAACGTGCACAGTATAATGACCCTACTGTACCCCCCTCCCTCAATCCCCCAACAAAGAATGGTGACCCCATCACAGTATGATTCTCCAACTGTAATCCCCTTACAGCCCTCCATACAGTATAATGGCTACAAAAGTGCTCCATATAGCATAATGGCCCAACATAGCGCTCCATACAGTATAATGACCCTACAAAGTGCTCCATACAGTATAATGGCTACAAAAGTGTTCCATACAGTATAATGGCCCCACATAGTGCTCCATACAGTATAATGGGGCCCCACATAGTGCTCCATACAGTATAATGGCCCCACATAGTGCTCCATACAGTATAATGGCACCACCTAGTGCTCCATACAGTATAATGGATGTGGATGTGTTGCAATGACGTCATCGCACCCGTTGTGCTGGGACACCAGACGCAGAGGGGGAATGATGGGAGAAGGAGTGAGACAAAAAACCTGACTGGCACATCCAAACTAATGTGAATAGGTGCAAACCAGGAGGAGCTACCCCCATATACAACATACATAAAACGGTTGCACTCTATAAAGCATGTCAATATGGAATATGTGAAATTTTGAATAGCAATACGGCTTTGGAGTATTAGGAAAAATTTGAAACGCTTAGTATAAAATTTGGCCAAATATTATTTGCCCACCAATCTTCGTCAAGGTGGTCTCAAGTCTGATGGGTCCCTGACCTGTGTGAATACCTCTCTAGGTTGATATCTGAATTCATGGGTGAATGTGGATACCTCTGTCAGCAATGCCTGCATTTTATGGGTAAGTAGGGAACTGCTGTAATTGAAACCACCACCTGGTGGAGGCTAAGTGCTCAGTCAGTAAGCTAACATTCAAAAGACAAAAAAACCTGACTGCCACATCCAAACTAATGTGAATAGCGCGTCTCAAATTTTTCCTAATACTCCAAAGCCGTATTGCTATTCAAAATTCACATATTCAATATTGATATGCTTCAGTATGATAGAGTGCAACCTTTTTTGTATGTTGTATATGGGGGTAGCTCCTCCTGGTTTGCACCTATTCACATTAGTTTAGATGTGCCAATCAGGTTTTTTCTGTCTTTTTTTTGTCTTTTGAATGTCAGCTTACTGACCAAGCACTCCGCCCCCACCAGTGGTGGTTTTAATTATAGCAGGTCCTTACTTACCCATAAAATGCAGGCATTGCTGACAGAGGTGTCCACAATCACCAAGGAATTTAGATATCAGCCTAGAGAGGTATTCACACAGGTCAGGGACCCATCAGACTTGAGACCACCTTGACGATGGTTGGTGGGCAAATGATATTTGGCAAAATTTTATACTAAGCGTCTCAAATTTTTTCTAATACTCCAAAGCCGTATTGCTATTCCAAATTTCACATATTCCATATTGACATGCTTTAGTATGATAGAGTGCAACCTTTTTTGTATGATGGGAGAAGGAGTGTCAGCTGACACTCCCTCCTTCATCATTGCTTTCAACTGTATAGCCATCCAGGTTGCAGATAAAGTTGAAAGTGTGCTGTTGGGTGAAAGTGAGGGTGACCTGTCCAGTGTAGCTGGCCAAATATACTTGTGTGACCTGCCCGGCATCGTGGGCCAGGAACACTCACCCTGTGGGCCAGATATGGCCCACAGGCCAGAGTTTGGGTTATGTGCACTATATGAACTTGGACAGATTTACCATAAAAAATGCTACATAATTCTTCAGCCATCGATGTAGTTTTGAAGGAAAGGGTGCATGTTTTAATATGTGCCTATTACCCTAAAATTTTGCTGCCAAAATTAGTTGCAACATCCATCAGCATGACCGGTTTGGCAGTGGGTCAGTAATGGTGTGGGGTGGCATAATCTTTGGAGGGCCACACAGCCCTTGATGTACTCGCCAGAGGTAGCCTGACTGCCATTAGGTACCGAGATGAGATCATCAGACCCCTTGTGAGACCATATGCTGGTGCGGTTGGCCCTGTGTTCCTCCTAATGCAGGACAATGCCAGACCACATGTGGCTGGAGTGTGTCAGCAGTTCCTGCAAGATGATGGCATTGAAGCTATGGACTGGCCTGCCCGTTCCCCAGACCTGAAACCGATTGATCACATCTGGGACAGCATGTCTCGCTCCATCCACCTAACAAGGAGAGGAAAAAGACCAAACAATCATAGGTCTGCACACCAGAGAACCGTTGAAAAATCACATAAATTTTTTTATTTGACACAAAAACACACAAAAAGTAAAAACACTTAAAAAAGCACATAGTGTGCCATAAACCACACACCAAAAACTGGCTAGTACACAACAGTACAGTATAGTGCCTCCTAAATGTGAGTAAATGCAACTGTCCCTAATGGACATAAATAAGCAGAATATACATACTGATCATGGGTAAATATGACATCATAATATCAATATGGCTCATAAAAGGGTACATCCCAATAAACCATGTATGCACCAATTACACACAGTTGGACAAGATGTAGGAATACAAAAAAAGTCCTTATAATTTACAAATAGGCACTTCTAATTCATATATCACCACAAAACGGGTCTATATTCTCATATAGCCCAAAAATACGAAGAGATCCTAGGTAACGTACAAAAAATACAAAGTTTATTGACACATATAAAATAATAACAAAAATTACAGACTAAAATAGATCTCCAATCAAAACACCCAATAAGGGGATACTACATGGAAACAGGCTATACTGCATAAACTATAATACACACACTAACATTCCATATGTAGAACATAATAAGCACATAATGAATATAGGAAATAAATCCTTAAGTCAAGGTCTTACCATGGAATGCCCTAATAGCGTGGTAACATGTGCAGTGCTGCAGCCAGAGATCTCCCCCTCACCCCGACGCGCGTTTCGCATTCCCGCTTCTTCCGGGGGCGTGATAGAGGTGGGCCAAGTGGGGGTTTAAATGATAAGCACTACTGATCACGTGCACCAATAGAAATATCATAAATGGACTGGTCATTATTACCCTAATTGGTTCCTGTGTTTTCCGGCGCATGAAGCTGATCATCGCTCACTATAATCAAACGTCACTTCCTGTCTTGCGCCCGTTGAAACGCATGCTGGTACGCAAGCGCTGCAACATGTGGGCGCTTTCAGAAGTGTGTAGGAGCGTGATCCAGCGCATGCGCTCTCACTAGGAAACCAGGTATCTGTTACATTAAAAGGTGCATCTAACCAAAAGACAATCGCCGGATAAAAAGTTAGAGATAGAGCTATTCTACATAAGTTAATAGTCTTTCCACATTATGGACCGCATACCCATTTTGCCCATTATAGACTTAGACAAATAAATAAATTGTGCTTAATTGTGTCTTAAAAAAATTTGTTATATATACAAATTATATAATATGATTAAGTGCAAACTAAAATAATGATATTTGTATAATGAGATATTAAAAAAACACCTCTACAATAATAAAATTATTGTAATAATATAATAGTGCTATGAACTTATTATCCACCATAATATATTATAAAGTGAAACCATAAACATACTAATACTAAAACAAAATGTGCTCTAACTTATAATAATTATTTTACATGTACCCTACACTAAGCAAAAAAATAAGAAATAATTAGATTCTTAATATATAAATACATAACAAGTGAATATCAAGGTATCCATCAAGAGTCCATAAACAGATGATATAGTGGAAAGATCTTCTCCTCAGAAACATCCATACCGAGAGTCTTATCCATATGTCCACGGATCAGAAAGTCCATCAGTCATGCAACTGGAATATAAACTAGAGTTAAATATAATACTAAGGATAAAATTATAAAAACAGAACCCACCCCCTAAAAAATGTCTCCCAAAATTAACCTTATATGAAATACAGAATGATCATAGAAATGCTGAAAAGCCCAAATTTTCATTAAGGCCTTGTGGAGCCAATGTGCCCAATCTAAAAATCCAACGACTCTCACATTGAGCCAAGATTTTACCCAGATCTCCTCCTCTTATACCCAAAGTCACTTGATCAATTGCTTTCACTGTCAGTCCTCTGGCATTGCAATCGTGAAATTCTTTAAAATGCCGAGGCAATGTTTTAAGCAATGAAATATCCTCACATGTTAAAGCTTTTGTAATATCCCTAACATGTTCTCTAACCCTTACTTTAAGTTCTTGATTGGAGATCTATTTTAGTCTGTAATTTTTGTTATTATTTTATATGTGTCAATAAACTTTGTATTTTTTGTACGTTACCTAGGATCTCTTCGTATTTTTGGGCTATATGAGAATATAGACCCGTTTTGTGGTGAAAGATGTAGGAATAGTAGCAATCTGGGATCTGCAATTGAAAAGGAACTGGAAATAAAGCACCTAAGGCTGTGTTTCCACCGTCAGGAAACACAGCGCATTTGACGGAGCGGAAATTCCGCTCTGTCTAAGCCCCGCCCCCTTTCTGACGCGCGTTCTTTCCGGAGGTGTTCAGGACACCTCCGGAACACCTCCGGAAAGAACGCAGGGCTACATAGCCCTGTGTTAAATTCGGTTGCGGCGACGCAGCGTCGCCGCAATAAGCTAGGACATCCTGCGGTCTGAAAAGACGCGCAGCATGTCCGGATACGCAGGTCTTCCGCCTGCGTGTTGTTACGCATAGTGGAGACGGGATTTCTTGAAATCCCCTCCACTATGCTGTAACATCTGGACGCTGCGTGTTTGGCGCTGCGCCAGCGCACAGCGCCAAACACGCAGCGTTTCCTGACCGTGGAAACTCACCCTAAGTGGACAAGTATAAATAAAGGGCCATAAAAAAGGCTAAACACGAAATACTCCTGTCCATACTTACTAAGAAGATACCACCCAGTTGAATTGTGCACTAATGTGCAGGAAAAAAGCTCCTAAGCAGCGATACGCGTGGGTTTTCTCCCACATGTCCTGCCTCTGGCTTACACTATGCCTCTGCTGATCAGGGTTTATCCATTTCTTCTGGGACTATGCTGACAGGTTTTTGGGACTGGGGCGCATTGGTTCAACTCCCCCCTTTTTTTCTGCACATTAGTGATTAGGACATTACACGGTCAGCACTCGGTCCAATGTTAACCAATTGGGCTGTTCATATGACTGTTTTTTTTTAGTTTGTTTTTTACACAGACTTAATATTTGCGTAAAAAAAATTGCATCATGCACTAGTTCATTTTTCGTAAATTGGATGAAACTATGGGTGCACCAAAAAAAATCGAATCCCATATAGAACCCAATTTCTACAGACACTTCCATTATTAACATGGGAAACTGTATTTGGTCTTGTAAATAGTGTTGAGCATTCCGATATCGCAAGTATCGGGTATCGGCCGATATTCGCTGTATCGGAATTCCGATACTTAGTTCCGATATTTTTCCAATATCGTATACCGGAATCGGAAGTTCCCATAATTCTTTGAGAGGCAATGTGATTTTAGTCAGCCAATGAGGAATCTTATGAAGTGTGGGCACATCCTGTAATGCTGCGGTCATCTTAACTAATGGCATGGCTGTGATTGGCTGCTGAAATGATGTCAGAATGCACTATAAAAGGCGCCGCCGCCATTTTAGCATCACTGTGCTGTGAACTCAGTTAGGGACAGAATGCTGTTCTGCTGACTTTGAGGGACAGTTAGATATTGCGATTTTGTGTACTGGGCTTTAGGCAGGCTAGTTTACCAACCGCTGTGTAAAGCTTCCTTTTGCCAGTGTTGTTTTAACAGCTCTGTGCAAGGTGTGTGTGAGAGTGCAGGTGACGCTGCAGTTTGCTCTGCATGCAACGCTGTCTGTAGGCATCTGCACGTGTCACTCACAGACTCTTTTTTTTTTTTCTTCAGTGTAATTCTTGCTGCTCCATGCAATTTAACTATTAGTGTGACGCGCTTCCATCCGTATCCAATACATTGGTTGCAAACACTATAGAAGTAGACAAAGGAGTAGCCTTTCACAGATTGTGAACAGTTGTGTTTCAGTGTTCACTTCAGTCTGTGTTTTTTATTTTTTGAGTGCACATCACGCTCCAGTTACTTGTTCAAGCACTGCTGCTTGTACTCTGCTGAGCGTGTCTCAGTGCCTCATCCTTTTCATTTATCTCCAATTGGTTCTGCTCCATTCCATTTAAAATCTAATCTATTAGTGTGACGCGCTTCCATCCGTATCCAATACATTGGTTGCAAACACTATAGAAGTAGACAAAGGAGTAGCCTTTCACAGATTGTGAACAGTTGTGTTTCAGTGTTCACTTCAGTCTGTGTTTTTTATTTTTTGAGTGCACATCACGCTCCAGTTACTTGTTCAAGCACTGCTGCTTGTACTCTGCTGAGCGTGTCTCAGTGGCTCATCCTTTTCATTTATCTCCAATTGGTTCTGCTACATTCCATTTAAAATAAATCTAATCTATTAGTGTGACGCGCTTCCATCCGTATACAATACATTGGTTGCAAACACTATAGAAGTAGACAAAGGAGTAGCCTTTCACAGATTGTGGACAGTTGTGTTTCAGTGTTCACTTCAGTCTGTGTTTTTTACTTTTTTGAGTGCATATCACGCTCCAGTTACTTGTTCAAGCACTGCTGCTTGTACTCTGCTGAGCGTGTCTCAGTGCCTCATCCTTTTCATTTATCTCAAATTGGTTCTGCTCCATTCCATTTAAAATCTAATCTATTAGTGTGACGCGCTTCCATCCGTATCCAATACATTGGTTGCAAACACTATAGAAGTAGACAAAGGAGTAGCCTTTCACAGATTGTGAACAGTTGTGTTTCAGTGTTCACTTCAGTCTGTGTTTTTTATTTTTTGAGTGCACATCACGCTCCAGTTACTTGTTCAAGCACTGCTGCTTGTACTCTGCTGAGCGTGTCTCAGTGCCTCATCCTTTTCATTTATCTCCAATTGGTGCTGCTCCATTCCATTTAAAATCTAATCTATTAGTGTGACGCGCTTCCATCCGTATCCAATACATTGGTTGCAAACACTATAGAAGTAGACAAAGGAGTAGCCTTTCACAGATTGTGAACAGTTGTGTTTCAGTGTTCACTTCAGTCTGTGTTTTTTATTTTTTGAGTGCACATCACACTCCAGTTACTTGTTCAAGCACTGCTGCTTGTACTCTGCTGAGCGTGTCTCAGTGCCTCATCCTTTTCATTTATCTCCAATTGGTTCTGCTCCATTCCATTTAAAATCTAATCTATTAGTGTGACGCGCTTCCATCCGTATCCAATACATTGGTTGCAAACACTATAGAAGTAGACAAAGGAGTAGCCTTTCACAGATTGTGAACAGTTGTGTTTCAGTGTTCACTTCAGTCTGTGTTTTTTATTTTTTGAGTGCACATCACGCTCCAGTTACTTGTTCAAGCACTGCTGCTTGTACTCTGCTGAGCGTGTCTCAGTGCCTCATCCTTTTCATTTATCTCCAATTGGTTCTGCTCCATTCCATTTAAAATCTAATCTATTAGTGTGACGCGCTTCCATCCGTATCCAATACATTGGTTGCAAACACTATAGAAGTAGACAAAGGAGTAGCCTTTCACAGATTGTGAACAGTTGTGTTTCAGTGTTCACTTCAGTCTGTGTTTTTTATTTTTTGAGTGCACATCACGCTCCAGTTACTTGTTCAAGCACTGCTGCTTGTACTCTGCTGAGCGTGTCTCAGTGGCTCATCCTTTTCATTTATCTCCAATTGGTTCTGCTACATTCCATTTAAAATAAATCTAATCTATTAGTGTGACGCGCTTCCATCCGTATACAATACATTGGTTGCAAACACTATAGAAGTAGACAAAGGAGTAGCCTTTCACAGATTGTGGACAGTTGTGTTTCAGTGTTCACTTCAGTCTGTGTTTTTTACTTTTTTGAGTGCATATCACGCTCCAGTTACTTGTTCAAGCACTGCTGCTTGTACTCTGCTGAGCGTGTCTCAGTGCCTCATCCTTTTCATTTATCTCAAATTGGTTCTGCTCCATTCCATTTAAAATCTAATCTATTAGTGTGACGCGCTTCCATCCGTATCCAATACATTGGTTGCAAACACTATAGAAGTAGACAAAGGAGTAGCCTTTCACAGATTGTGAACAGTTGTGTTTCAGTGTTCACTTCAGTCTGTGTTTTTTATTTTTTGAGTGCACATCACGCTCCAGTTACTTGTTCAAGCACTGCTGCTTGTACTCTGCTGAGCGTGTCTCAGTGCCTCATCCTTTTCATTTATCTCCAATTGGTGCTGCTCCATTATATTTGAAAAAAATCTAATCTATTAGTGTGACGCGCTTCCATCCGTATACAATACATTGGTTGCAAACACTATAGAAGTACAGAAAGGAGCCTTTCACAGATAGTGAACAGTTGTCTGCAGTGTTCACTGCAGTCTCTGAGGAATAACCACACTTAGGCCTTATAACTTTTCTGACTTTCTTTATCAATCTACCAAGATGAAGAAGGCAGGGAGTAAGGCACGTGGTCGTGGCCGTGGAGTTTCAGCAGGGAGAGGACGTGGGGATTCTGTGACTGCTGCCGCACCCAGTGACACAGCATCCACCAGTTTTCCCCGTGAGCGTTCCTTTATGCGCACTTTTGTAGGAGCTCAGCGTACCCCCCTGCTGCGGGAAGAACAAATTGAAGCCGTTGTTGGTTGGATGGCAGCCAATGCATCGACTTCAATTCCTTCCACCTCCTCTCAGGACAACAGCACTGTTGAACAACCATCTGTCTCTTCACCGCCTGCCAAATTGCCCAGGCAGTCAGAGAGTTCTGAACTGGAGCCAGCTGAGTCTCTGCTTCTGTTCTCAGAATCTGTTGGCTTGCAAACAGGGGCCCAGCCAAGCAGCATTCTGGAATGTGAAGTAGAGGCAGTATGCAGTGATGCGCAACAGCTGTGTCTCTCTGAATGTGAAGAGGCGGGTGAGCCAGTGCCGATGTTCAGCACACCGCAGAACGTATCTGATGATGAAGAGACTCAGGTGCCATTTTCTGTTGAGCATGGTGCTGGCCAGACCACCCAACACAGCAGGTGTTGGAAGAGGGTAGTGGAGATGATGAGGTCCAAGACCCAACATGGCGTGAGGAACAGGAAGGTGGTGGTAGCAGCTCTGAGGAAGAGATTGCCCCAACGGTCCAAACAGTAGGGAGAGGTAGGCTGCAGACTCGGTTGCCTGTAGCCTCCAGTTTGGCACCCGTTTGTAGCAGTTCTCTTCCAACAGCCAAAACGGGCGCTCCCAGGACTTGCACTGCGTGGTCCTTTTTTGACACACTTGCAGATGATATTTGCTATGTCAAATGCAAGCTGTGTAATCAAAAAGTAAAAAGAGGTAAAAATGTCAGTAACCTTAATACCACAAATATGTGGAAACATGTGCAGTCAAAGCACGTGGTTGAGTTCCAAAGACACACTGGAGATGTAGGCCAACCTACAGCAGCACCTACATCTTCAGCTCGTGTTGGAGCCTCTTCCTCCAGCTCACACACAGCTGGTTCGGCTTCCTCACAGGATCGCCATGGAAGAACCTCTGTCACTGTTGTCCAGAGACCCAGTGTTATTCCACCCACAGCTGCAAGTTCCCTGTCATCCTCACACTCCCAGGCCACAAAACAGCCATCGGTAGCACAGGCATGGGATAAAAGACGGCCATACTCGGCAAACCATCCACGAGCACAGGCTCTGAATGCTGGCATTGCAAAACTCCTGTCCCTTGAAATGCTGTCATTCAGGCTGGTGGAGACTGACAGTTTCCGTAACTTAATGGCATTGGCAGTCCCACAATACAATGTGCCCAGCCGATTTTATTTCAGCAGGCAAGCCGTCCCTGCTCTGCAAAAGCATGTTGAGGGAAAAATTAAACATGCGCTACTAAACGCCGTCAGTAGCAAGGTCCACCTGACCACCGATGCGTGGACCAGTACCCATGGCCAGGGACGATACCTTTCCCTCACTGCCCATTGGGTCAATGTTGTGGAGCCGGGTACAGATCTTGCGAGTGGCGCTGTACGTGTTCTGCCAACTCCAAGGATTGCAGGAATCAAGTCTGTCCACATTGACTCCTCCTCCTACTCCAGTTCTTCAGAATCATCGCTGCAGGAGCCGTCACGGTCTACCTCCACATGGACCCATGAACGCTTACCTGATGCGACCGATATGAGCACAGCCGTGGCCAAACGTCAACAGGCCGTCCTGAAATTAATTTTCATGGGGAATCGAAGCCACACAGCGCAGGAGCTCTGGAATGCCATCAAGCAGGAGAGCGACGTGTGTTTTTTGCCAGCGAATCTCCAGCCAGGCTTGGTAGTGTGTGACAATGGCCGAAATCTGGTGGCAGCTCTGGGCCTTGGCAACCTCACTCACATACCATGTCTGGCACATGTGCTCAACTTGGTCGTGCAGAGTTTTTTGAGGGACTATCCGGATCTTGATGCACTGCTGCACAAGGTCCGCCTAGAGTGCGCTCACTTGCGACGTTCCAGCATGGCCAGATCGCGCATTGCAGCTCTGCAACGCAGATTTCGCCTTCCTGAACATCGCATCATATGTGACGTACCCACCAGGTGGAATTCCACGTTACATATGTTGGAGCGGTTGTGTGAGCAGCAGCCAGCAGTAATGGAGTATCAGCTGCATCAGGCGCAATCAACTCGCAATTTGCGCCGTTCACACTTCACCACTACTGAGTGGGCCTCTATGAAGGACATCTGCCACGTTTTGCGTGCGTTTGATGAGTCAACGCAGATGGCGAGTGCAGATGATGCACTAGTCAGCCTGACTGTCCCCCTTATCTGCCTGCTTCAAAAAACACTGCAAGCACTAAGGGATGAGGTTTTGGAAGAGGTGGAGGATGAGGAGTCACAAATTCCATCACCTTCTGGACAGTCAGCGCAACGTGGTTCCTCACAAAGGGCTGGGCAGGGCTCACTTTGTGAGGAGGATGAGGAGGAGTCAATGGAGGAGGAAGACATCCCTCCAGAGGGAGGTACACAACGCTCTAGTCAGTATGTAGAGCGAGGGTGGGGTGATGCAGAGCAGGCAGAGATGACGCCTCTTGCAGGGGACAGCGTTTGTTGGCCAGTTGGGAGTCTGCAGCACATGGTTGATTTCATGCTGCAGTGCCTGAGAAACGACCGCCGCATCGCCCACATTCTCACCACGTCTGATTATTGGGTGTACACCCTCCTAGACCCTCACTACCGGGACAACTTACAAAGCCTCATCACACCGTTGAACCGGGAGCGTAAAATGCGGGAGTACCAAGACACACTGGTGCAATCCATAATGTTCTCCATTCCAGCCGAGAGCACTGCTGCTGCTACTGCTTTACAAAGCAGCTCTGTGCGTCGAGGCAGTGGAGACAGCTCTGCAACAAGAGGGAGCACAAGCAGCGCCTCTGCACAGGGCAAGACCAGTATGTTCCAAATGTTGCGAAGTTTTGTGGCAGCGCCACAAATGTCTACACCATCCGAGACGGCTCCAGTCAGCAGGAGGCAACGTTTCCGTAAGATGGTGACAGACTACATGTCTTTCCCTCTCAGTGTACTCCCAGATGGCTCTTCCCCATTCAAGTTTTGGGTCTCTAAGCTGGATACATGGCCAGAGCTTAGCCAGTATGCATTGGAGGTGCTGGCTTGCCCTGCTGCCAGTGTATTATCGGAGCGCGTCTTTAGTGCTGCAGGTGGTGTACTAACAGACTGTCGCATGCGACTATCCTCCGATAATGTAGACCAGCTTACTTTTCTGAAAATGAACAAGGCATGGATCTCGCCAGAATTTGTCTGTCCGTTTTCAGATTAAATAACTGGTTCGCAACTTTATCCATGTCTCCTGTTATGTTCATCTTTCTACCACCTGAACTCTACTCCCTGGGCTACAACACTGGCAGTTGCTGCTCAGAAGTGTCGTGTCCACAGACCAATACACAAGCTATAGTGTTACTGGGGTTCAGTAATGTCAGCTGTTCCCCTGCTGTGTGAACGGCAAAAAGTCATGCTGCCTCCACCCTGTTGTCTTCTCATCCCTGGGCTTCAACACCGCCAGTTGTTGCTCGGAAGTGTCATTGGCACGGGTACTCACTCCTGCCCAGACTGGTTACAGCACGCCATCTGTTTCCTGTCAGTGTATACGTCACTTAGCCTCCAATAAGTTGTCCTGTCGTGTTGCGGTCGGGTTAGCCGACTCTATGGTGCTTGGAGTTTAGGTGCTTCCTATGTGTGCTGCGGGATATGCAAATAAAGGCTGTTTCCGTTGTGACAATAGGACAATCACCCACTGTAGTACTGTGGGATTCGGTAACTGTGGCCGGCTCGCGGCCTGTCAACTTAAATTTCCATGGGTACCTTCTGCTACCCGTCCGGGTTCCAGTACCGTCAGCTGGTTCTCCGCAGTGCCTTTGCCCTAGATGCCTCCATCTCGGTATCCGAGTTCCAGCAACGTCTGCTGGTCCTTGGTAGTGCTTTGGAGCACAGGTACCTCCTGCTTAGTAACCGTGTCCCAGTAACGTCAGCTGGTCCTCGGTTGTGCCATTGGCTCTTTTCCTTCTGCTGCCCCTCCGGGTTCCAGCACAGTCAGCTGGTCCTCGTTACTTGCATTGGCTCTTGTACCTTCTGCTACCCGTCCGGGTTCCAGTACCGTCAACTGGTTCTCCGCAGTGCCTTTGGCCTAGGTGCCTCCATCTCGGTATCCGAGCTCCTGAAACGTCTGCTGGTCCTTGGTAGTGCTTTGGAGCACAGGTACCTCCTGCTTAGTAACCGTGTCCCAGTAACATCAGCTGGTACAAGGTTGTGCTACAAATACAAGATACAGAACAAGAGACACAAGAACAATAAGCAGAAGATCTAAAAGCAGAAGAACATGAAGTATAAGACCAAAATGAAGAGCAAAATATATGCTCTAAATTATAAGCAGAAGAAGACTAAGCAGTGTATGGGGGTGAGTCCGTTCCTCCTCGTGGTGCCCCTGGAAAATGCCTGCTGCTGCTGCAGGCTAAACTGAACACGGACAAATACTGTTGTAATTTAAATCTTTTGTGACAGCAAGAACGGAAGAATGAAAAATTCATACTTTGACAGATTACAAGTACAGGATTCTCTGTCACAAATAAGAATATGATGAAGAAGATGAAGTACAATATGAATTAGAATAATAATTTAATAAGAAGAATATGAGTAATGTTAACAAAAAGATGAATAGCAAGAAGTTTAAGAAGAAGATAAAGAAGGTGAAGATGAAGAATAATTTGATGAAAAAGATGATGCTGCTGAAGATTATGAAGGAGAAAGTGTGTCAAAAGTTAAAAAGGTGAAGAGCATGGAAGTTGTGAAATATACATATTTGCCAAAATAGAAAAAACGTGAACAACATTGTCAAATTCTTCGTCAATCCGAACATCTTTAAAAAAAAAATATTTATGCTATTCCATTTGATTGGGTTAAACTTCTATGCCTTTAATGTCTCCTCACCTTCCCCAATACATTCTACATTACTCTTTGTTGTTTTCCTTCATGTACAATTAACCAACAAGGCAAGAATGGGGTTTTTTTAATTCCGATATTTTGTTCCCATAGACTTACATTGGATTTCCGGTATCGGTATCGGGTATCGCCGATATTTTTTGGGTATCGGCGATACCATTCCGATTCCGATACTTTTGGATATCGGAAAGTATCGCTCAACTCTACTTGTAAATTCTGTAAAATTTGTTAACTGCTAATGTATAAAAACAAATGCCATATGGATGTAAAAAATAGTCATAAGTATAGCAGAAGAGTGATAATACAGACGGAAATCTTTATGAAAATTAGGTGATTTATTTTATACGCTCTAGTGACCTTAGCCATATAGGCAGACAGGTGTTGAATTTTCTAGCCTATAGAATTAAGGTATCTGGCTTATTGGAAATAATCAGAAAAGGGCACATAGGACAGCTGGCACTTAGGAAGGAGATGACTTCTAGCTAGCGTGTATAAGCACAGCATCCAGCAGAGGTTTATAAGAGCAGCTGGTATGTTTCAGGAGGTATTAGTGTATGGGGGCAGCTGGTATGTGTGTAACAAAAGGATACTATGCAAATTCATGCCAAGCAGAGCAGTAGCCCAAGTTTTTTCATCATTCTATTGACAAAGGCATCATTGTCTTTAAACAGTGTAACCTGTGTTGTCACATGGACAGAACAAGAGCATCACTAAAGTGTGCACACAAAGGACAGTTTGTGATCTGATGACTTCTTATGAGGGCACCCCAAGGTCACATGACCAAGAGGAAAGCAACTGGGAAATATAGCCAGCAGCTTTGTGATTCTCGCTGTTCCTCCAATGCACTCTTCATTCACAGACTAGCTCATATGTCCAGATATAATCTTGATAGCAAAGCAAAGGAAAAACACGTGGGGCCTGATTCATCATTTGGAAAAAAAAAAAGACATGTGGTTTTCATTGATGTTTTTTGCACCAAATTCATCAAATTGGAACACGTGATTCATGATTTTTATGCAAAGCCGCAAATTGTCTTATTTTCTGTCTTTAAATGGTTTTGCAACCTGTAATCAGGAAAAGGCACACGGTTTGCAAAGTGTCACAAAAAATGTGGCAAAATAACTGGCGTGTGTAAGTTCATTTCAGGGCACCCTGGAGTAGAGTTGTGCCATATTTTGCAACTTTTTTAAAATGTCACATTTCATAAATCTGTATAAAACATCTATAAAAGCCACATTGCCGAAAAAATGAGAAAACTATCTAAACCACAAAAGACCAATCGAAAAAAGGAGCAAATTGATGAATGTCACGGGTTTACCGCGCATGCACTGATTAGAAGCACTTCACCTTCATATTAAACAGTGTAAATTTCTATTGGCAGTGTAGGAGTTAATCTGCTCAGTTAAGAGCTCCTGGAGGCTTTCCTGTATTAAGGCTCTCAGCTGTGCACTGTTAGCCGCTTCCTTCTCCTATATAATCTGGGTCCTGGCTAGCACTCATTGTCAGAGATAGCTTATGCTGCATGGCTGGAGGTTGTTGGTGGTTATTGTTGGAGAAGGCATTTTGGTGGATTTATCTGTGACTGTTGCTAGATTTTGAGTCTGTGATAATTCCCTTTCTTCTTCTACTTTGGTTTAACCCCATCCTTCACTCCCCGATGTATTCTTCTGTTATATGTGTGAGTATATTTGTACGTTGGGTATTTTTGGATACTCCAGTTCGTATTGCCTTATTAGTCTGATTGGTGTATTATGGTATACTACTACTCCCCTCTTCCCTGGGTGGGGGGAAGGGTACAGACTGAGGGCGTATTCAGGAGCTAAGGAAAGGTATGTGTTCCCAGCTTCTTCACTATTAGAAGTAACCAGGGCGAACTAGGGCACCCCCTAGCGTCAGGGACAGAGAAGGAGCCTCTGGTCCCGGGACACCCGACAACTGAGTCGTGACAATGAATTTGTCTTAAATCAAAATGTCATTTCTTGAACCATATTGACGCCAAAAACCTGGTGGAAATGCAAAGATGAATGGTCCTCAAGGTTCACATAATCACTTCATATAAAGGAAATCTGCTAATTTAAATCTCTAAGCTCTGATGTAATAAATGGATATAGATGTAAGAATAACTTGGCCAATCTGCCCAGTAGTGAGTTGAAAATTTTTTCTCAAAAGTCATCAATCTTTGTTTTGAAGACCTTTCACCGCTCCTGATATATCCATTCTATTTCATTTAATACATTTTTACATTACTTTTAAAAATAACAATTTTGGATGGTCTTTTCTCCGTATTGCCAATTCATTTGTTTTTTTCCCTCTGAATATCCAGAAGTTTTTTTTATATGATCCACTTCTTTGGCACTCTGAAATGGGGATTTATTGAGCGTCAAACATGATTTTTATGTTTCACCTGATGAAGGAGCTGCTCTGGCTCTGAAAAGTGTTGTGATTGTACATATCGATAAACGTCTTTGTACTCTGAGCAAGTGTGTCTGTGCAACATCCTGTATTGCCTGACATCCAACATCCTCCTGGAAAGCCACAGTTCAACCCAATAGGTGTCTGACCATGATGCCAAGGAAGCGGATCATATATGAAAAACTACTGGATATGCTTATATAGTTTTTAGGTAGGAGCCACTGCTTGCAGCTGTTAAATTTTAATAGTGAGTCAACTTAGTTGTGCACTCAGCAAAACTACACCATGCTAGTGTACCACAGTAACCTGCAACCTTCACATCATCTCCAGGTGATGTGCATGGGCACATATTTTTATTTCTTTCATAGGATTCCTCCTGAATAATTCTGAATAAATTTACAATTGGGTGTTACCATTCTCCTTTGTCAAAGGACCATGGGGACGATTCATCAAGACTGGCTTAGCACCTGCTCGTGCTATGCCAGTCTTACTGGAGTACAAAGCGCCAAATTCATAAAGACATGCACGTCATTTAATGAATTTGGCGCATCTTTTGAGTATTGTGCACAAAGACTCGACATGTAGTTAAAAAGTTCTGTTTTGACACACGGCAGGGCTCAGATGTGCAGAAGCGACATTTGGTATTTGAAGTATAAATTTGGTTGGAATAGATTGCTGACATCATGTCTCATTTGGAGAGCCCCTGAGGTACCAAAACAGCAGAAACCCCCAAAATAACCTTGTTTTGGAAACTAGACCCATCAAGGAATTCATCTAGAGCTGTGTTGAGCTCTTTAATATGTGAATGTGAAAACAGAAATTATGTTTTATCTGCTAAAATGTTATTTTAGCCCCAAATATCTAATTTTCACAATGGATAATAAGAAAACTCAGACTCCATAATTTGATAAGCAATTCCTCTCCAACGTAATGATTTCCCATCACTGTTTGGGCACAATGCAGGGCCAGGAACGGAAAGAGCACTATTTGATTTTTGAGGTGTAAATTTGTCTGGAATAGATTGTGAATGCCATGATGCATTTGCAGAGCCCCTGACATGACAAAGCGGCAGAAACCCCTGAAAAATGACCACATTTGGGAAACTAGACCCCTCAAGGAATTCATCTAGGTATGTACTTATCATTTTTAACCTACAGGTAATTCATGAAACTTTATAACATTTAGAGGTAAAAAAACAAAAACTACTTTTTTTCCACTTAAATACTGTTTTAGTAATTAATTTATAATTTACACTTGGGGTAATAGGAGTAAATGGACGCCAATTTCTCCTGAACAGAGAGATACCCCATATGGGGTTAAAAAAACAACTAATGTTTGGGCACATGGAAAAACTCAGAATGCAAAGAGCGCTTTTACATTTTTGGAACGCAAATTTGGACACCATATTGCATTTGCAGAGCCCCTTAGGTACCAAAAAAGCAGAATCACCAACAAATGACCCCATTTAGCAAACTAAAACCTATAATGAATTAATGTATGGGTGTGGTGAGCATTTTAAAACCACACACTACATCATAAAATTTTCTAAGTTTGAGCCGAGAAAATCAAAAATGTAGGGGTTTTCGCTAAAATTTTACTTATACAAAACCCACAAGAAACAAAATTATCATATACCCTGCTGTAACTAAATAATTAAAAAAGCAAAAGTGCATTAAAATAACATAGGGTTCTTAGTAAACACTGATCAAAAAAGCATAAAAGCCATCCCACCATCGGCAAGGTGACCCTGTTCGGGATGATCCTACACTACCTAATAATAAAAACCTTACCATGTGTTAGAGTTGACCACAATCTGTATAATGCCGGGGTCACACTGGCGACAAAATTGGACGACTGCAATGCGATGAAATATAGCATTGCAGTCGGACCAATGTTAATCTATGGAGCAGCTCCCAGTATCAGATTTTTTTGTGGTCCATTTTAAACTTGCGAGTGCAATCGCAGCATGCTGCGATTGTCAACAGATTGTGGGTCGACTATCGCCAATGCAAGTCTATTGGTGCGATGAAAAATCGGATTACAAACGGACCGCACATGTGACTTGCGATTAAATCGCACCGGTGTCCTTTAGAAAAGCCGGCACTTCATCCCCAGCTATACTGTAAAATCACACTGACAGCTTTAATAAAGAATAGAATCAATACATATACACACATAGAATACATATATGTATATATATATATATATGTCATTGTGACATATATATACATATATTTATAGTTCATACACTTCTACATACTGTAATAGCTGCTAATTCAATTGCCGGCTTTTGTGAAATTACAGAACACGACATGAAATGACACATGGTTTACATACAGTTAACCATGTCATTTCATGTATTTTGATATATGGTTTTCACTAACAATTACATGAGTGTATGTGTGTGAAATTTCACACATGTAGGGGTTAATTAAAGGTGTAAATTCTTTGAAAAAAATGCATGGCCTCACGCTGTATTTTCTCCACCAGACAGACAAAGCAAGTGAGTGGGGGCAAATAATAATAGCCCAGGGAGGGTGCATTTATGTTGTGCCCCCCCTGGCTACTAACATCTGCCCCCAGACACCCCAGAAAAGGCAAATCTATAATTAGATTCGCCCTTTCTGGCACTTTGCCCGTCTATTCCCATTGCCCTGTAGCGGTGGCGAATGGGTTAATAATGGGTTAAAGCCACCTTGCAATTGAAAGGTGACTTTAAGCCAGGTTAATAATTGAGAGCTGTTAATTAGACAACTATCAATTATTAATCCTATTGTATGAAAGGAAAAAAAACACACACACATTAATTATTAATCCTTTTAATGAAATAAAGACACAGTTTTGGACCATATTTTATTGCTCAGCTGTAATCCCCTGAATGAATCAGTTCCTCTCCCAGCGACAGGAGAGGAAGTGATTAGTGTGTGAAGCTTAATTGATTGCTTCCCACTTTCACTTCAGGTCAGGTCAGGATGACCTGACCTGAAGTGAAAGTGGAAGAAATCAATCAAGCTTCAGACATTAATCACTTCCTCTCCTTTCGCCGGGAGAGGAACTTATTCATTCAGAGGGTAACAGCTCAGCAGGCAGCATTAGCTGCCTGCTAGCTGTAACCTGTTAACCCTTTCTGATGGATTACAGCGTGGGACCTGACTGTGCATCGGATAGGTAAGAATCATTTTGCATTTTTATTTTATTTTTATTACAGGAAATGGTTTTAGCAGGAAAATAAAAGATGGTCAAAAACTGTTTGCTTATTTCATTAAAATGATTTTTTATTAAAGTGTGTGTGTTTGATTTTTCTTTCATACAATAGGATTAATAATTGATAGTTGTCTAATTGACAGCTCTCAATTATTAACCTGGCTTAAAGTCACCTTTCAATTGCAAGGTGGCTTTAATCCCTTATTAACCCATTCGCCACCGCTACAGGGCAATGGGAATAGACGGGCAAAGTGCCAGAAAGGGCTAATCTAATTATAGATTGCCTTTTCTGGGGTGTCTGGGGGCAGATGTTAGTAGCCAGGGGGGGCACAAAGTAAATGCACCCTCCCTGGGCTATTATTATTTGTCCCCACTCGCTTGCTTTATCTGTCTGGTGGAGAAAATACAGCGGGAGCCCACGTTTTTTTTGTCAACGAATTTACACCTTTAATTAACTCCTACATGTCTGCAATTTTGCACACATACACTCATATAATTGTAAGTTAAAACCATATATTAAACTACATGAAATGACATGGTTAACTGTATGTAAACCATGTGTCATTTCATGTCGGGTCTGTAGTTTCACAAAAGCCGGCAATTGAATTAGCGGCTATTACAGCATGTAGAAGTGTATGAACTATAAATATATGTATATATATACAGTACAGACCAAAAGTTTGGACACACCTTCTCATTCAAAGGTTTTTCTGTATTTTCATGGCTATGAAAATTGTAGAATCACACTGAAGGCATCAAAACTATGAATTAACACATGTGGAATTATACATAATACTTTACAAAAAAGTGGGAAACAACTGAAAATATGTCTTATATTCTAGGTTCTTCAAAGAAGCCACCTTTTGCTTTGATTACTGCTTTGCACGCAGAAAAGGTGAACGGATGGATTCTACATGCCTGGTTCCCACCGTGAAGCATGGAGGAGGTGGTGTGATGGTGTGGGGGTGCTTTGCTGGTGACACTGTTGGGGATTTATTCAAAATTGAAGGCATACTGAACCAGCATGGCTACCACAGCATCTTGCAGCGGCATGATATTCCATCCGGTTTGCGTTTAGTTGGACCATCATTTATTTTTCAACAGGACAATGACCCCAAACACACCTCCAGACTGTGTAAGGGCTATTTGACCAAGGAGGAGAGTGTTGGGCTGCTACGCCAGATGACCTGGCCTCCACAGTCACCAGACCTGAACCCAATCGCGATGGTTTGCGGTGAGCTGGACCGCTCACCGCTTCAATTTTGAATAAATCCCCAACAGTGTCACCAGCAAAGCACCCCCACACCATCACACCACCTCCTCCATGCTTCACGGTGGGAACTAGGCATGTAGAGTCCATCAGTTCACCTTTTCTGCGTGCAAAGCAGTAATCAAAGCAAGAGGTGGCTACTTTGAAGAACCAAGAATATAAGACATATTTTCAGTTGTTTCACACTTTTTGTAAAGTGTAATGTATAATTCCACATGTGTTAACTCATAGTTTTGATGCCTTTAGTGTGATTCTACAATTTTCATAGTCATGAAAATACAGAAAAATCTTTGAATGAGAAGGTGTGTCCAAACTTTTGGTCTGTACTGTATGTCACAATGACATGTATATATATATATATATATGCGTTCTATGTGTATATATCTATTCTTTCTTTTGTGATTTAAATACTATTCATTTGGATCCATTATATGTCGGTTTTGCAAGCCTGCGAGAAAATCGCTCAAGTCGGATGTAAATCGGATGTTACAACTACGGTCAGATGCGACTAAATCGCATCTTTCCAGGAAAATCGGATGCCAGACGGATGACTGTTCATGACATTTTGCTGCGATAATCGACCGACTAAAACGGTCCGATTTTTTGTCGGTGTGTGTGACTCCAGCCTAAGGGCAGATAAAGGACCCGGTCCCAAACTGTTGACACTAGCTATGGGAAACTGTCAGGCTACTGCAATGCAGATAGGTGCAGGCTCCATTAGATGGCAGTAGAGAATGCAGAACTGCACCTAATCAGAGCAGGTTTGCAATGCAGCAGCAAGGCTACCACAGGTGGCAGCAGAGTAGTCAGACAGGCCGAGTCAAGCAACACACTGTAGCGCAGTACAAAAGGGAATAAACAAACTCAGGGTCAGAGGCAAGCCGAGAAGGTCAGTAGCGGTCAGGAGCAGATAAGCCAAAAGACAAAAGACAGAAGCAGGTCAGGATACAAGTCAAGTCAGAACCGGGAGGTCAAAACACTAAAGGGGAACACTGAGTCAAAATGGGAATGGGGGAAAACAAAGACACTGGTTCAGATAGCAAATGCAGGAGGACAAATCAGAGCAGAGTCAGCTACAACAGTCCTAGGCAAAAACTATAACTGACACCACCTGCAGGAAGCAACGGTGATAAATAGCCAACCTGAACCCACACTGAGGCTGAGCAAGGTTAACCCCTGATAAGACCAGACTGGGGAAAAGGGAAAACAGGACTCAAAACCCGGTCTGGATCATGACAGAAACTATTTAAATGTAATATCCAGCTCAACGAAGGAAGGCTGTGCCCCGGCTTGCACAAAAAAGTTTGAGCTGTGAAAGCGAAAAATGTAGGGATTTTCAATAAAATTTTATTTAGCCACAAAGTTTTCATTCACCCAAGTGTTAATAGGAGAAAATGAACAAGACAATATGTTATGGAATTTTTACTGAAAGAGGCAGTTTGCCATATGGGGTTGTACACTACCGTTTGAGCTCACGGCAAGGATTGAATGAGAAAGAGTACTACTTGGCTTTTAGAACGCAGATTTCTGTTTGAATAGCTATTGGGCTCCTTTAGCCAAGCCCCTGAGGTGCCAGATAAACAGAAACACCCACAAGTGACCATATTGGAAACTTCACTGCTTAAGGAATTCATCTGGGGTGTAGTGAATATTTAAAACCCACAGATGCCTCACAGAATTTTGTAACACTGGGATGTGGAAATATAACATTTTATTGGTAAAAATGTAATTTTTTATTAGCTGCAAATTTTTCAGTTACACAAGGGTTCATAGGTGAATCTGGACCCCACAATTTATTGCGCAATTTCTTCAGAACTCAGTTATGCCCTAAATGTTGTCAGAAACTACTTTTGGCCAAACGTCTGGGCTGAGAAGGAAGGAGCGCTATTTGGCTTTTGGTAGAATAGTTTGAGGGCCACATTTGCGGAGCCTAAGGTGACAGAACAGCAGGAAACCTCCAAAAGTAACCCCATTGAGAAATGCCATCTCTCAAATGAATTCATCTACAGTTGCAGTGACTTTTTTTGTAACATACATGCCATGCCTTATTCTGGAGATTTGCAAATATGCCAGTTTAGTGCACAGACATTGTACCCATATACAGTGTTGAACCACCATATATTGTGGTGCCCCCCCATACATTGTACTCAGATTGTGCTTCAGGCAATACGCAGCCTGTCTGCCACTTTAGTGCACATACATTGTGCACCAATAAAGTGTAGTGTCATCATATATTGTAGCGCCCCCATACATTGTGCCCAGCTTGTGCTTCTGGAGACACACACCCTGTATATTGTAATTTGGCTCTCCCTGCTACAATAATACAAAACATGTTGCACATTAGACACCGTGGGGCTCAGAATGAAGGGGCCATTTTAATTTGGGGGCACAGATTTCACTGGAATTCATTTGAGGGGGCGGGAGCCATGTCGTTTTTCCAGAGTCTTTGTTCCACTGGTAATGTGGGAACCCCTATATTTCCAGCGATGGATGACGGACTTGAGTGGGGGCTGGTTTGTGTGGGATAAATTAAGGTCTTGATTGGTAACATTTTGGAGTACATAACATTTTTTGATTGCTTCCAGTAAAATGCTAGGATCACATTCTTGTGTTCTACGCTGAGCGCTTACATCGAGGTTTGCGTCTTAATCCCACAAAAATGCGATTCAGAAAAACCCTTGATAGAGCCACTCACTATAATAAGGCATATGGAGACACTTTGGACTCCATTTGGAGTCTCTTACCGTGGTATCTATCTTTTTGGTGTGCACAGAACTGTGGTCGTCCACACTTGTGAGCTAAAAAAAAACCAGCAAAAATAATGGACATTGCCAGAACTGTGACCAGACAGAGTCCAAAGTGACTCCATCTGGCTCATAAGTGAGTGGTTCCCCAAGGATTTTGTCTGAATCATGATTTTTGGGATTTACACAGAAACCCCGACGGTAGCGCTCAGCGGAGAGCGCAGAACAAATGTGAGCCGAGCCTTATTTTGATTTTTGTGAGATAGAAAGAATAAATAGACAGTACAAGAATAGTTCTTTTTATTGTGGTGCGGTTCACTATACATTTATAAATGATAAGACGGCTTTATTCTTTGGGTTGCTGCGATGACAGCGATACCAGAGTTACGATATATAGGTTTTTTTGTTTTGCTGCTATCACACAGTTATAATACTTTTTTATAATATATATATATATAATATATATATATATATATACACATATATAAATATATATGTATATATATTGTAAGCTTTTCAGGGGATATAGCTCTAGGATCGCTGTCTGGGTAGACAGAATGGCACGAAAACAGTTCATTCAGACAGCAGTTCTGGTGTAAAACTGGCCGCAACCAGTTTTATTAAAGTCCACAGCAAACAGATAAAAACAAATCATAAACAGAAAACCTGGGCTTGTCTAGCCACTAATTACACTTAGATAGATTGCCCTGTCTATCCGGGTCCCGGCTCTACCAGCCTAGCCCAAAACAACACATATGATATATGTTACCAGTATGGAGTTTCACAGATACTCCTCCTTGGGTCTGAAGGCACCTTCAATGTCCAGACTTGAGAGAGATCCACTCCTATTCAGCCGCTATTCGCACGGATTCTCACTGCGACTACTCCTGTGTCCGGGGTACTTCCTGCACCCAGACTGAGATAGCTCACACTCCTGGAGACACCTTCTGTACCTGGACCCTTGTCCAGATTAAGCGTGCTCCCACTCCTGGAGACTGCTTCTTGTGCCTGGACCCCTTCCTGTGTCCAGACTAAGCCAGCCCCCTGACTGTGTTCCAACACACCTACTTCTGGTCTCCTAATTAACACCTGAGTGATTTCAGGCCTGAGCTGCAAGTGTGTACTGAATGTAAGGTGTAGTGACCTTTCTCTACCACTAGGTCTACAAAGCCACACACCTCCCTTATACCAGTCAGTAAAGTAGCTAGGTGAAATATACACCCCATTCAATACACATACTCTCACTGTCTCACATATCCCCCCCCTCTTCTCCAGACCGGAGGGCTGGTCATCCAGACCAGAGGGCTGGTTAACAATCCAACAGAGACAGTGAACTCTGGACCAGTCATGGCCCTCATCAGCTTCATCTTCACCACTGTCATTTGTATCTTCACCTGAGTCATAGCCAACATCAGCTTTCTCTTCATCTGAAGCATCCGTACTACCCTGTACCCTCCCAGGCCTATGCTCTCTGCGGGCCTCGGGTATCCTGCACGGTTTCATCTTGACCTTAGGCCCGGGCTCAGTTTCGATATAGTGCCTGGCCAGAGAAGTACGACCCGGCACATCAGAACACTTCTGCTGACTCTTCCTCAGAAACTCACGTACCTCCTGTTCCTGGTGCACTGACCATGTGTCACCAACTATCACAGAAGGTATAGGGGGTTTTTCACTTTTCTCCAGTTCCCCTTGAACCTTCTTTACTTCATTGAGCTTCTCCAGAAGATGCTCATGGCTCTCATCACGCTCCTTCATCACAGTTTGGAGTTTTCTCCGAGAAGCAATCAATTCATCTTGTACCCGTTGGACGTCCTTCATGTCCTCAGCCCCTTCTTCAGGCTCTTCTGGTAGGACATGCTCAGAAGCCCCACCGTCAGTCTTACATTCTACTTCTTCATTCACATCATTATGGTCTCCAATATCTCCATTTATTCCAGCTTTCAAGTTCTCCTTGATAGCTGCATCTGTATACTCAGAACCCGCCGGATTCTTCTCTTCCACCACGTTCTGCATCCCATCTGAGCTCCCGTGTGTCTGCAGCGGCAACGGAGTGACACACCACTTTTCCCATTTGTTGGGACGTGGCTCCGATGTAGACTCCATGAAAGTGCGCTTGAGCTCACCAATGCCAGCCTGATGTCTCAAAATCTCATCTTGTGATTTATCCAGATCCTTGGTATCACTCTGGAACACCGCTGGGGCTCCGGGCGCCGAACTTCCAGCCTGAGCTTCACGAGTTGCAGCTACTGATGAGGCATCTGGTTTGGTGTCTACCACTTCTATGGCTTTTTCCACCTCTGCAGCATCACCTTCAGAGTCCTTGGCATGATGCAGATCCACACCACACACCGACAACTTCTCATCTTCAACAGCATCCACTTGTGCTGTGTTCAGGTTCAGAGTCCTGCCTTTAAAGCTCAGCTCTCCTCCTTTCACCTTAGTCTTCGCCAGGGAACCGGCCAACTGTAAAACATCTTCAGATGCCATCTTCTGTCTGGCTGTAAGGTCAGCATCAGCTTTCTTCTCAGGACTCTCAACCTCCTCTGCTACCATGCCTTCCTCATTTGCACTGGTTGCTTTATTGTCATCAGATGATTCACTATCACTCCCACTATCCCTGTCTGACCCCTTTTTCTCAGCCACATCCGGGTCACTTTCAGGGTTATACAATTCATTCTCATCCTCATCCTGCTCACTTTCAGGAGTATACAATTCATTCTCATTCACATCTTGATCTGGAACCTTAGTTAACATGTCATCCACAACATTAACTTCACCATCTGGTCCCTCAAGTATGTGACTATGTGACAACCCCAGCACTATACTTCTATATAGCTCAGGTACTAGGAGCTGACTCACGACCTCTCCCTGGACTTCAGTGTCCCTATACAATAGGCTATTGTCCATGGCAGCATGAGGAAACCTCTCCTCAGAGCCAGGCTCCTGGGAAACCTCATTTAGAACAATCATATTTTCCTGTGCCGTCCTAAGAGTGGGGTCTCGCCACTGCTCACTCTCAAAATTGTCACAGGACACAGGCAAGTCAGGGACACTCGGTTCCCGAGAACCACCATCCTCGTCTCCCAACATCACCTGCAAAGGAACTTCATCACCATCACAGTCATCATTATTATCAATATCATTATCATGATTATGATCAGTATCATCATCACTATCATGATCATCATCATTATCATTATCATCATCATCACATAAGTTTAACGGCCCACTAGCATTGTGTTCCGCCCCTCGGGACTGCGCACCCTCAGTAGGAGCTTCATCACACTGTCCATCAGAAACATTTTTTTTCCAGAGACCCTTAGATCAGGGAAAGTCATTACCCAATATGACGGGGTGCACCAGGTTCTTCACTACCCCCACTTCATATGAAACCTCCCCGAGTTTGGGGACCAAGTCCACGGCAGTCTCTGGGTAGACTTTGGTGTCTCCATGGATGCACACCACACTCCGGTGCTTATCAGGGATGAAGTCCCTATCAATCAGGCTATCCCATACGGAAGTCACTGGACTCTCTGAGTCCAAGAGGGCCTGTGCTGGGCAGTCATTTACAACCACCGGGGACACCTGTGGTCCAGTCTCTTCGGCTGAGGTGGACACACACACAGGTTCTGCGCAGAGAGAGAGGGATCCGCCAACATCACAACACATAGGCTCCCCCTCTATTGGACAGTTGGCTGCAATTTCACGACATCTCCAACACTGTCCATCACACTCTCCCACCCATATGTCCCCTCGGGCCTGAACCCGCTTATCAGCATACCCCATGTCCCCAACAGCTGGAACGCTCTTACCGCGAGAGTTCAGCGTCCGGGAACTCTGAAGTGACGACCTCTCAGACGGCTGGTCACGGAGACAGTCTTTGCTGGCGAAGGCCTTCTCCATCAGGCTGACCAGACGATTGGCGTCCTGGTGGTCTCCTTGTCCGACCTCTGGCTGTACCTCAGGAGGACATGCTCGGGTGTAGCGGTTCACTATCACCTTTTCAACTCCATAATCAGGTTTGCTGACTGCAGACTCCCAACTGCATCTCCAGTCATGAACTCCCCTGGCACGGGCTGTCACCGTAACACCCAGCCGGGCAAGAATCTCCGCTTTCAGCTTGTCCTGCTCGCTCAGGTCAGCATAGGCCCTTTGGGGCTCTCCAATCAGATAGGGTGCGACCATCATGGCTCATTCAGATAGGGGCAGACTCTCCTTCTCTGCCAGTCTCTCAAACCTAGTGAGATATACCTCCACATCGTCACGAGGTGTCATTTTTCTCAAGGACCGTCTTACCGCCTTCTTTACAGCGGACAACGCAGGTGCCTTCACCACATTACTTCGGGACGCGGCACCGAAATCCTTTTTTTGTGCTGCCATCCGCTCAACAAATAACCGGTTATTCTCCTGCTGCTGCTGCAGGAATTGCTGCTGGGCCTGCTGCATGCGCTGCTGGTGCTGCAGGCGCTGCTGCTCCATGCTCTGCTGCATGCTTCGCTGGGCCTGCACCAGGTACTCAACGAGCTCCTCCATACTGCCGGACTCATCTGTCTCAATCACAGCAGTCTTATGTTGCATATTAACTTGCACGATTTGTTCAAACAGCGCCTCCATGCTGTCATCCATGCTGTCAGACTTCTCTGTCTTAACAACGGCAGTCTTCACTCAAGACATACACACTCTACAGTCTTTTCCATAGAAAAATTCAGCTCTGCTGTGCAGACACTTTTTTTTTTTTTTTTCTTTTCAAAGTCTATTAGGGCTCCTGTCTCTTCAAGACTGCTCCACAGACTTTTCTTTTGCTGCTGCACATTCCACAGTCATTTTCACAACAAGTTCAGCTTTGCTGTGCATACATTTTCTCTCTGCAGACCCTATCAGGGCCACTGTCTCTCCAAGACTGCTCCAATCAGACGTTTCTCTTGACACACTTTTTTTTTTTTTTTTCTCTGCTGCTATTTCACCTTTATTGCTGTCTCTAAGCCACTGTGCTGCATGCACACTCCAGCACTAACTGTATCAGCCACTGCGCTGCCCCAGCATTCTCCGCCAATTGTAAGCTTTTCAGGGGATATAGCTCTAGGATCGCTGTCTGGGTAGACAGAATGGCACGAAAACAGTTCATTCAGACAGCAGTTCTGGTGTAAAACTGGCCGCAACCAGTTTTATTAAAGTCCACAGCAAACAGATAAAAACAAATCATAAACAGAAAACCTGGGCTTGTCTAGCCACTAATTACACTTAGATAGATTGCCCTGTCTATCCGGGTCCCGGCTCTACCAGCCTGGCCCAAAACAACACATATGATATATGTTACCAGTATGGAGTTTCACAGATACTCCTCCTTGGGTCTGAAGGCACCTTCAATGTCCAGACTTGAGAGAGATCCACTCCTATTCAGCCGCTATTCGCACGGATTCTCACTGCGACTACTCCTGTGTCCGGGGTACTTCCTGCACCCAGACTGAGATAGCTCACACTCCTGGAGACACCTTCTGTACCTGGACCCTTGTCCAGATTAAGCGTGCTCCCACTCCTGGAGACTGCTTCTTGTGCCTGGACCCCTTCCTGTGTCCAGACTAAGCCAGCCCCCTGACTGTGTTCCAACACACCTACTTCTGGTCTCCTAATTAACACCTGAGTGATTTCAGGCCTGAGCTGCAAGTGTGTACTGAATGTAAGGTGTAGTGACCTTTCTCTACCACTAGGTCTACAAAGCCACACACCTCCCTTATACCAGTCAGTAAAGTAGCTAGGTGAAATATACACCCCATTCAATACACATACTCTCACTGTCTCACAATACATACACATGGAAGCAAGTATACACACACATGAACAGTTTCAGAAGACTGAAACTTTCTCAGGCAGAGTGGTGGAGTGCCCAGGAAAACTGCATGTTTAGGAGTCAGGGGTCTTCTAACAGCTATCACATGTGCATGCCAGATTAAGACTTAGCTATCAATGTATATATACACTATGCGTCAAATACTAGTGAGATAAATGAATACATGAACTCCATTCAGCTAAGGCCTGGTTTGGCTCATGGAGAGATAGGACAAAAATAATAGTGTCCATCCAGATTTAGGTACATCTTGACATAGTTGGATGGCTTTTGTGCTATTTGATTAAAAAGAAAAAAAACAGTAAATACCTTAAGTTTTTAATGTTTAGAGCATTAGTGAAGTTAATATATTCACTAATCAGTGTGCTGACGCATCTTGTTTTTATATAGCTCTTGTAAAAATTAAGAGACCACTGCACAGTTTTAGAAAATACAGCTTCTCTACATGTCTGACAGCCATTCCATTCCAGTGTCAGTTGAATTCCAACTCATTCTACTTAATGCGCTTCTAATTAGGTGATCACCTGAACCAAATCTTATTTAACGACAGAAAGTATAAAAAACACTGCTGTGGTGTTCACAATCCTCTTGCAATAAGACAAGCTGGATGGCAAAGCAAGTGCTAGTAATATCCCAAAAGTAATAGGAATGAAAAAATAACTTTTAATCGTGCCAAAGGAGTTGAAAAGAAAAGTCTTGAGTGAGGAAAAGAAGGGCTCAATTCTGGCTTTACTAGCAGAGGGATACAGTGAGCATCATGTTGCCTCCATCCTAAAAATTTCTAAGACAGCAGTCCATTACAACAAGGTCAAGCAGCAGACATTGGGGACAACAAAGCTACAGACCAGCAGAGGGCAAAAATGACTCTCCACTGACTGGGATGACCGTCATTTTATTCGAATGTCACTCAGCAACCTCAGGATGACATCAAGTGACCTACAAAAGGAATGGCATATGGCAGCTGGGGTGAAGTGCACGGCAAGAACAGTCCGTAACAGGTTCCTAGAGGCTGGGCTCAAGTCATGTAAAGCTAGAAAAAAGCCTTTCATCAATGAGAAGCAAAGGAGAGCCAGGCTGAAGTTTGCCAAAGACCATAAGGATTTTACCATAGAGGAATGGAGTAAGGTAATCTCTCTGATGAGTCTAATTTTCTGCTTTGCTCAATACATGATCATGTAATGGTTACACGGAGACCTAGAGAGGCATACAAGCCACAGTGTCTTGCACCCACTGTGAAATTTGGTGAAGGAACGGTGATGATCTGGGGATGCTTCAGCAAGGCTGGAATTTGGCAGGTTATTCTTTGCGAAGGACGTACGAATCAAGCCGCATACAAGGTTATCCTGGAAAAACAGTTGATTCATTCTGCTCAAGCAATGCTCCCCAACTCTGAAGACTGGTTTTTCCAGTAGGACAATGCGCCATGCCACAAAGCTAGGTCAATCAATGTGTGCATAAAGGACCAGTACATCAAATCCCTCTCATGGCCAGTCCAATCTCCAGACCTGAACCCCATTGAAAACCTCTGGAATGTAATCAAGAGGAAGATGGATAGACACAAGCCATCAAACAAAGAAAAGCTGCTTACATTTTTGTACCAGGAGTGGCATAAGGTCACCCAAAAGCAGTGTGAAAGATGGGTGGAAAGCATGCCAAGATGCATGAAAGCTGTGATTAAAAATCATAGTTATTCCACAAAATATTGATTTCTGAACTCTTCCTGAGTTAAAACATTAGTATTGTTGTTTCTAAATGATTATGACCTTGTTTTCTTAGCATTATTTGAGGTCTGCAAGCACTGCATTTTTTGTTATTTTGACCATTTCTCACTTTCTGAAAATAAATACAAAATTTATTGCTTGGAAATTCGGAGACATGTCAGTAGTTTATAGAAAAAAGAGCAATTTACATTTTACCCAAAAATATACCTATAAAGAGAAAAATCAGACAAACTGAAAATCTTGCAGTGGTCTCTTAATTTTTGTCATAGTTGCATGTATGAATATGGGCCACATAGTATATTTGTGCACTTATACTTTAATAATAAAGGTGTGAGGGCCCTATTTTTTTAGTTATCAATGCATTCTTACATTTCTAGGAGGAATATCAAAGAAATAGTGCAATACAGGGTTAATAAAAAGATGACTTAACATTATCTCATAGGGATTATAGATATTTATTGAAATGGCCATGTCAAGAGAGCTGATATGTCTTTTTATTAACAAATGATCAAGGGAAAGTCTTTATATCCACAGAAAATGTAGGCTGTGATGTGTCCTAACTTTCTAATATAAAGGGTTTGCCTGGTGTAACCCTTTTTATAGAAGATTTAAGACAACTAGGACTGATAGAAGGGATCTCCTGACCCTAAACGTTATACACTCTGATTCTCCTGGGAACAAAAATATCTCTGAGGGATCCCAGTAGTCAGCTTATCACTAGGGGATCCAAAATTTGAAAGGAACAATCCAAGGCCTTTAATATGTAAATATTCTCCCAGGATCAATGCTCAAACTCATCTGCACATGACTGTATCAATAAAGTTTTGTCAAAGCCTAATATAAAAAACAAAAGAGCTTTATTTCACATGAGATACCGGAGGAAAAAAAAACAGCATAAAAAATGCAATAAAACGTATGTAAAAAAAACGCAAATAACTTATTTCACCTAATAGGTGAAGAAATGCTGAAACAAAACGGAAACATCAGAAACTCATCAAATATTCATGGTGGCAATGCAGACTATGTCAGGTGTCAATTGCATTTCAGTTGCTAAATATATACACAGTTGTCTTCAGAGCGGGCATTAGAGGAACGTAGGTTGTTGGTAGCTCCGTCCAACCCAAATTAGTGTTTTATGGGTAGCATCATACAAAAAAGTTGAGGGCCCCCATTTAGGCTCCCCATTGCTCTTATTTTGTCCTGCTTAACTGGAATGTGCTGACATCTAATGACTACGGGGTTTAGATACACTGAGGTTTTAGGAGGACATAGTAGATAAACTTTTACTTTTATTCATATCCATTTGTGGAGTTTTAACTTAAACCCTCAGAAGTCATGTTACTAATGCTGGTAGTGATAGTTATTAGTAATGCTAGTAATTATCGTTTCTTAGTAAAATACCAGTGCATTGACATGTTAAGAAGTTTATTCATCTGCATCATTCCTCACCCCAGGAGTTGCTTTTTATGTTCTACCACAGACATATACTTTGGATATTTTAGTCAGAAGCCTTTTATGCAGACCATATGTTTAAGACAGCAGGAGGAAACTGAAGAAAGGGATTCCATGCTTTGTGATGTAAACTCTGATGTCTACATATAATTTGTTTGACTGCACCTGCTTAGCTGAAAGTGTCCATGGAAATTCATTTCAAACGGCCACAATTACAGATAATACTATAATGGAGATGAGACAAGGAGTGGTCAGAGAATCAGGAGCAAGGAGTGGCGCAAGCTGAAACTGGAGCCGATAACCTACCGGCACATGAACTAGCTCACCTTTACCCATATTGTCGGCTGTCATTAAGTAAATCACTCAGTCACGAGCTGCTAAAACCTAACTGACCTTAGAACTGTGCTAATCACTAATCACATGTTTTATAGACTTATTTCACAATAAGAAACTGCACGAGAGGCAGCAGGAATACTATCCATAATAAAAATGATCTTCACTCATAGAAAGTATACAACAAATAGATATATTGTCCAAAAAATATAGAGATCTAGATATAACCTGCCCAACTTGGAGCAACTTGGACCTAGGGGAACATAATGTGTGTATTTACAGTATATAACGCACATAGCCTTTGTATCAAATACGAACATAGGCCACGAAAGTTGCATTAAAGGCTAATTGGTATGAGTTTAAAGCTGTATTATTTTCTCTTCAGTGTTATGAATGCAAGTCTTGCACCAACTGGGGGTCTTCTGACCTGAACTAATAACAAATATATGCCAATGATGCTGTTGATAAGTCTTGGAGTTGGACTTGGAATTGAAGCCTTAATAAGAACAAGAGAATATTGATAATATGCAGTAGCATGAATTACGTTTGTTAGTGCCTAATAATCTAAATTAGAAGGTTGGCTTTTCCTATTTTTTTGTTATCTAAATCTTCCTATGTTTTAAGATGCTTATACATCATTTTCAGCTGAAAGCTTGTTTTGCCACCCGCCATATTTCATAACTTCTCCATGTATATGCTTGGCTCAGCTAACCAATCGAGTGTTATCATTAAGGGAGAATAGAGTAACCTACTGCCAGACACCTTTTGAAAGCCTCAAAATGAATGGATTAGGAGTTTTAGTTTAAACTACCCAATCCTTTCCCCTCCATCAGCTGTTGGAGACAATTTGGGAGGCCTGTGATGGTCAACCTAGTCAAATGTGCCAGATTTACTAGTATACCCATGAATGCCTCACTTAACTCCTTCCTGACATGTTTCGGATGTATCCTGCTCTTCTCATGCTGAGCCCCACTGCGATCGGGTGCGGGAGTCAGCTCTATGTGAGTGCTGTCACCCTGCAGCAATGCCCACGATTGGTGATGGCACCGATCGCGGGTGTTTAATCCCTCTGATGCTGCTGTCAATAGTGACAGCAACAACAAGGAGCATCGCACAGAGAGTGGGCTCCCTGTATGCGCCCATCAGCACAATGCGATGCGATCGGGTTGTGCTAATGATCTCCATGGTGACCCCCCAGCAGCAAGATGGCCGTGGGGTCCTTCAGGGAAGGTGGCTTGTCTGTATAGATGAATGAATTTGATCGGGCCCCTACTTATTCGGCAAGCTATAGCGCTTACCAAATAAGCTACTGCGGGAACCCGGATACATGGAGCGCGTTCGGCCAAATAAGCAAGGACTAGTGATGAGCGAGTATTTTCGTTGCTCGGGTTTCCCTGAGCACGCTTGGGTGGTCTCCGAGTATTTGGAAGTGCTCAGAGATTTAGTTTCTGTTGCGGCTATTTGACAGACCGAATACATGTGGGAATTCCCTAACAAACAGGCATTCGTCACATGTGTTCAGGCTGTCAAATAGCCGCAAATCATGGAGCTACAGAAACTAAATCTCCAAGCACTTCCAAATACTCGGAGATCACCCGAGCATGCTTGGGAAAACCTGAGCAACGAGCATACTCGCTCATCACTAGCAGGAACTAGTCAGTGCCTGCTGAGAGCAAGAGCTGACATGACTCCTTCACTGACTGTCGAACGCTGCTCAGATGTCCTGCAGTGCAGAAGCATTGCAGAGAATCAGATCAGTGATCTGTTACTATACAGTGATGTCCCATCCTGTGACAATGTAAAAAAGTAAAAAAAAAAGTTATTACAAAGTGTAAAAATATAAAAAAAATCCTCAAATAAAAAAAAAAAATCATTCCAATAAATACATTTATTTATGTAAAAAAGCAAAAAAAGTATACATGTTTGGTATTGTTATGAAACACCCTTATACTAATTAAAGTATGACAGGTCAAAGAGTATTATGGGATAAAAAATCAACAATCTTTATTATATCAAAATTTAAAACATACACATTAACAGGCCTGGAGGGACTTTTCATTGTACTAATCTAGATGTAAGTACTGACTTCAGTGTGCACTGTCACTTTATGCTGTATGCACTTTAACACTTTGGCTGGTATAATAGGATGACTATTATAATATCACTGTGGTTATTCTCACTATGGCCGGCGTCACACTGGCGACAAAATCGGACGACTGCAATGCGATGAAATATCGCATTGCAGTCGGACCTATGTTAATCTATGAAGCAGCTCCCAGTATCAGATTTTTTGTGGTCCGTTTTAAACGTCCGAGTGCAATCGCAGCATGCTGCGATTGTCACCGATTGTGGGTTGACTATCGCCAATGCAAGTCTATGGGAGCGATGAAAAATCGGATTACAAATGGACCGCACGTGTGACTTGCGATTAAATCGCACCGGTGTCCTTTACAAAAGCCGGCAATTCATCCCCGGCTATACTGTAAAATCAAATTGACAGCTTTAATAAAGAATAGAATCAATACATATACACACATAGAATACATATATATATATATATATATACATATATATATGTATATATATATATATATATGTCATTGTGACATATATATATATATATACATATATTTATAGTTCATACACTTCTACATACTGTAATAGCCGCTAATTCAATTGCCGGCTTTTGTGAAATTCCAGAACCCAACATGAAATGACACAAGGTTTACATACAGTTAACCATGTCATTTCATGTATTTTGATATATAGTTTTCACTAACAATTACATGAGTGTATGTGTGTGAAATTTCACACATATAGGGGTTAATTAAAGGTGTAAATTCGTTGAAAAAAAATGTGTGGGCTCCCGCTGTATTTTCTCCACCAGACAGACAAAGCAAGCGAGTGGGGGCAAATAATAATAGCCCAGGGAGGGTGCATTTATTTTGTTCCACCCCCGGCTACAAACATCTGCCCCCAGACACCCCAGAAAAGGCAAATCTATAATTAGATGCGCCCTTTCTGGCACTTTGCCCGTCTATTCCCATTGCCCTGTAGCTGTGGCAAATGGGTTAATAAGGGGTTAAAGCCACCTTGCAATTGAAAGGTGACTTTAAGCCAGGTTAATAATTGAGAGCTGTCAATTAGACAACTATCAATTATTAATCCTATTGTATGAAAGAAAAAAACCACACACATTAATTATTAATCCTTTTAATTAAATAAAGACACAGTTTTGGACCATAATTTATTGCTCAGCTGTAATCCCCTGAATGATTCAGGGTGACCTGACCTGAAGTGAAAGTGGGAAGAAATCAATTAAGCTTCACACATTAATCACTTCCTCTCCTTTCGCTGGGAGTGGAAGTTATTCATTCAGGGGTAACAGCTCAGCAGGCAGCATTAGCCACCTGCTAGCTGTAACCTGTTAACCCTTACTGATGGATTACAGCGTGGGACCTGACTGTGCATCGGATAGGTAAGACTCATTTTGCTTTTTTTTTTATTTTTATTACAGGAAATGGTTTTAGCAGGAAAATAAAAGATGGTCAAAAACTGTTTGCTTATTTCATTAAAATTATTTTTTATTAAAGTGTGTGTGTTTGATATTTCTTTCATACAATAGGATTAATAATTGAAAGTTGTCTAATTGACAGCTCTCAATTATTAACCTGGCTTAAAGTCACCTTTCAATTGCAAGGTGGCTTTAACCCCTTATTAACCCATTCGTAACTGCTACAGGGCAATGGGAATAGACGGGCAAAGTGCCAGAAAGGGCGAATCTAATTATAGATTTGTCTTTTCTGGGGTGTCTGGGGCAGATGTTAGTAGCCAGGGGGGGCACAAAATAAATGCACCCTCCCTGGGCTATTATTATCTGCCCCACTCGCTGGCTTTGTCTGTCTGGTGGAGAAAATACAGCGGGAGCCCACGCATTTTTTTTCAACGAATTTACACCTTTAATTAACCCCTACACGTGTGAAATTTCACACACATACACTCATGTAATTGTTAGTGAAAACCATATATCAAAACACATGAAATGACATGGTTAACTGTATGTAAATCATGTGTCATTTCATGTCGGGGTCTGGAATCTCACAAAAACTGGCAATTGAATTAGCAGCTATTACAGTATGTAGAAGTGTATATATAACCTACATAAATCCCAAATATGGTTACAAAGCAAAAATCAAACTAAATACCGAAGAAAACTTTGCATACAACCAGATTATTAAAAAAGTATAAATTTTATTTGAACAATATAGATAAAATGTATATATAAAAACAAGGCGATAAAGCCACAAAACACAAGACAGGTGGGAAAAACCCAGGCACAACCTAATGCACTATTGACAACCTATGTAGATATGCATAATACATACATATGTAGTACCATATAGTCATAGAATCTACAATTGAAAACAGAACAAAATAGCTAAATGTATATACTAGTCCCACATAGGAAAGGAGAAATGAAGTACCCATACAGCACACCTACCTATGTAGCAAAATCAAAAACCAATAATGGGGTCAAATATGCAAGTGCAGCTTAAATAGATCAAGACATAGTTACCAGCAAGAGGAGCCCGGGAGACCCACCACACCCGACGCGCGTTTCGCAAGAAGCTGGACGAAGCATTTCTTGCGAAACGCGCGTCGGGTGTGGTGGGTCTCCCGGGCTCCTCTTGCTGGTAACTATGTCTTGATCTATTTAAGCTGCACTTGCATATTTGACCCCATTATTAGTTCTTGATTTTGCTACATAGGTAGGTGTGCTGTATGGGTACTTCATTTCTCCTTTCCTATGTGGGACTAGTATATACATTTAGCTATTTTGTTCTGTTTTCAATTGTAGATTCTATGACTATATGGTACTACATATGTATGTATTATGCATATCTACATAGGTTGTCAATAGTGCATTAGGTTGTGCCTGGGTTTTTCCCACCTGTCTTGTGTTTTGTGGCTTTATCGCCTTGTTTTTATATATACATTTTATCTATATTGTTCAAATAAAATTTATACTTTTTTAATAATCTGGTTGTATGCAAAGTTTTCTTCGGTATTTAGTATGTAGAAGTGTATGAACTATAAATATATATATATATATATATGTGTGACAATGACATGTATATATACAGTGCCTACAAGTAGTATTCAACCCCCTGCAGATTTAGCTGGTTTGATAAGATGCAAATAAGTTAGAGCCTTCAAACTGCAAACGAGAGTAGGATTTATTAACAGAAGCATAAATCTTACAAACCAAAAAGTTATGTTGCTCAGTTGAATTTTAATAAATTTTAAACATAAAAGTGTGGGTCAATTATTATACAACCCCTATGTTTAATATTTCGTGGAATAACCCTTGTTTGCAATTACAGCTAATAATCGTCTTTTATAAGACCTGATCAGGCCGGCACAGGTCTGTGGAGTTATCTTGGCCCACTCCTCCATGCAGATCTTCTCCAAGTTATCTAGGTTCTTTGGGTGTCTCATGTGGACTTTAATCTTGAGCTCCTTTCACAAGTTTTCAATTGGGTTAAGGTCAGGAGACTGACTAGGCCACTCCAACACCTTGACTTTTTCCCTCTTGAACCAGGCCTTGGTTTTCTTGGCTGTGTGCTTTGGGTCGTTGTCTTGTTGGAAGATGAAATTACGACCCATCTTAAGATCCTTGATGGAGGAGCGTAGGTTCTTGGCCAAAATCTCCAGGTAGGCCGTGCTATCTATCCTCCCATGGATGCGGACCAGATGGCCAGGCCCCTTGGCTGAGAAACAGCCCCACAGCATGATGCTGCCACCACCATGCTTGACTGTAGGGATGGTATTCTTGGGGTCGTATGCAGTGCCATCCAGTCTCCAAACGTCACGTGTGTGGTTGGCACCAAAGATCTCGATCTTGGTCTCATCAGACCATAGAACCTTGAACCAGTCTGTCTCAGAGTCCTCCAAGTGATCATGAGCAAACTGTAGACAAGCCTTGACATGACGCTTTGAAAGTAAAGGTACCTTACGGGCTCGTCTGGAACAGAGACCATTGCAGTGGAGTACGTTACTTATGGTATTGACTGAAACCAATGTCCCCACTGCCATGAGATCTTCCCGGAGCTCCTTCCTTGTTGTCCTTGGGTTAGCCTTGACTCTTTGGACAAGCCTGGCCTCGGCACGGGAGGAAACTTTCAAAGGCTGTCCAGGCCGTGGAAGGCTAACAGTAGTTCCATAAGCCTTCCACTTATGGATGATGCTTCCAACAGTGGAGACAGGTAGGCCCAACTCCTTGGAAAGGGTTTTGTACCCCTTGCCAGCCTTGTGACCCTCCACGATCTTGTCTCTGATGGCCTTGGAATGCTCCTTTGTCTTTCCCATGTTGACCATGTATGAGTGCTGTTCACAAGTTTGGGGAGGGTCTTAAATAGTCAGAAAAGGCTGGCAAAAGAGATCATTAATCCACACATGTGAAGCTCATTATTCTTGGTGCCTGAACTACTTCTTAAAACTTTAGGGGGACCAAACAGAATTCTTGTGGTTTGAGGGGTTGAATAATAAATGACACTCTGAATTAACTTTTAACGTTTTAAAAAAAAAAAAAAAAAAATTTACTTTTTTTTGCTGCAGTGCATTTCCCACTTCCAGGCTGATCTACAGTACAAATGTCACAATGCCAAGTTAATTCCGCATGTGTCAACCAGCTAAATCTGCAGAGGGTTGAATACTACTTGTAGGCACTGTATATGTGTTCTATGTGTATATATCTAATCTTTTTTTGGTGATTTAAATACTATTTATTTGGATCCATTATATGTCCGTTTTGAAAGCCTGCGAGAAAATCTCGCAAGTCGGATGTAAATCGGATGTTAAACAACTACGGTCATATGCGACTAAATCGCCTCTTTCCAGGAAAATCGGATGCCAGAAGGATGTCTGTTCATTACATTTTGGTCCGATAATCGACCAACTAAAACGGTCCGATTTTGGATTTTTTTGGATGTAATAATAATTTATGGGAATTTTGGTATTGATGTTTGGTATTGCCGCGTCTGAAATGACCCACTCTAGAAAACTGTCCCACTAGTTAACCCTTTCAGTGAACACCGTATACAATAAAAATAAAAAACGAGGAATCCCAAAGCTCAGCGTAGAGCGCCATTATCTGTTAACGAAAATATAGGGGCTTGCACGTTACTGGTAGCACAAAAGCTCTGGAAAAGCTGAATGGCTCCTCGCCCCTCAAAGGAAATTCAGCAAATTCTGCCCTCCCAAATCCAAATGTCCTCTCCCTTCTGAGCCCTATAGGTGCCTAAACCACATTTAGCATCCACATGTTTGGTATTTCTGTAGTGATGAGAGCCCGCCTAATTTACGAGTGCGTGTCTCCAGAATCATGAGCTGAGCATAACGTACTGGTCACTATAAGGTACTGGTCACTACAACTGTAGCTTTCAATTTTCACTCAGCAACATCCACTACTGCTTGTTTCTGGAAAATGCCCATGGAGTCAAATCGTCATTACACCTGTAGATAAATTCCCAAAGGGATAAATTTACAAAATGGGGTCACTTGAGGGGGGATTCTGCTTTTCTAGCACTTAGGGGCTCTGTATATAGAGTCTGCAAACTATTCTGGGAAAATCTGCACTCCAGGAGGCAAATAGCTCTCCGTCCCTCCCATGTTTCAACATGTGGCTAAGCAGTACTGTACATTCACATATGGAGTATTTCTACATTCAGCAGAAATTGTGGGACAAATTTTGTTGCCATTTTTACCCATTTCCCAGTATGAAAATGTAAAATTTTAGGCTAACACACAATCTTGATGGTAAAAATGTAAATTATTTTTCTTCACTGCCAGTGGCACCTGTGGTGTCAATATAATCACTGTACCCCTATATGAATTCATTGAAAGGTTTAGTTTGTAAAATGGGGTCACTTATGGGGGGTTCTGCTGTTCTGGTACCCCAGGGTCTCTGTCAATGTAACATAGCACCCTCAAACCAGTACAGCAAAATCTGCACTGCAATATGGTGCTGCTTCCCTTCTGAGCTTTGCACTGTGCCTCACAAGTAGTTTTTGACCACATATGGGGTATAGGTGAACTCAGGAGAAATTGCACAACAAATAATTTTGGGGTCCATTTTGTCCTGTTACCCTTGTGAAAATACAAAATTTGGGGCTACAAAAAACATTTTTGTGGGAAAAATGCTATTTTTTTTAATTTTCACAGCTCAACATGATAAACTTCTGTGAAGCACCTGAGGGTTCAAGGTGTTCAATACACATCTAGGTAAGTTCTCTGTGGGGTCTAGTTTCCAAAATGGTGTTACTTGGGAGGGGGTCCCCTATTTAGGCACATCAACGGCCCTCCAAATGAGAAATGGCGCTTCTTCCCTTCCGAGCGCCATAACAGTAGTTCCCCCATATATTGCATATCGGCATGCTCAGGAGAAATTGCACAACAAATTGTATGGTCCATTTTCCCTGTTACTAGTGTTGAGCGATATTGCTCGATATCTAAAAATATCGTATCGAAATTGTATCGCCGATAGCACTAAATATCGTCGATATCCGATTTCGATACCGGAAGTCCATGTAAGTCTATGGGAACAAAATATCGCAACAAAAAAAACCCTTTCTTTCGTTGTAAACACAAAATATACACACATAGAATAACATATATATATATATATATATATATATATACATGTCATTGTGACATATATATACATACATTTATAGTTTATACACTTCTACATAGTAAAATCGACTCTAATTCAATTGCGGGTAAAGACGTGACATACCCCATAGAAGTCGACGGGTTCGTGCCGAGTACCCGAAAACCTCTGGCTCTGTGCGACTCAACTTGGGCGTCACAAACAGGATTCTGTAGCTCGCTATAAGCGAGTCCTGTGTGCCTGAATTGCACTGGTTTTGTGCTTGAGAATTGCTAAAATCATCAGAGAATGTATTTGCCATTTTTTCGCCATATCTGCGTCACGACGAGGCACTGGTGAAGAAGAAGGGCGTGCTCTTCGTGGGTGTCACTCACTCAGTGGCGTGAAAACGATGGCCGCCCACTGTAAATGGTACTGCAATGTAACATCGTGCCCCACAGCTCTGGAGTTCCGCCTCCTCATCCTCCTCAGTGTGCGGAAACTAACACGAAGGTCCCGCCTCCCTACAAAAGAGGGGCCCTCTCCAGATATGACACATGTGACTTGGCAGAGATGGCTAATGGACACGACGAGCAGAAGTGGGAAGGGATGGAGCAGTCAGAGCTCTCCCCCCACGGAAGCGACCCGATCGCCACAGAATCACCGTTGGGCACCCGGCCTGTAAACCCTCCTACGCTGCAAGAAGCGGCGGATACCCTAAGAGGCCTGGCCCGGCACCGGGAGGAGGTCGCCAGGATGGAAGCCAGCTGGCGTGCCCTAAAAATAAACTTGGAGGGGGCGCCAATCCCTCTTACCTGAAGTGTCTGTACCGGAAAGGGGAGGCACCCGTTCTAGTAGAGGAGTCCTTGCAATGTGATCCGGTTGACGTTGTCGCAGTGGAGGCACCCGTTCCTGCAAAAACCGCAGCACAGTCAGCAGCACCCCAGATCCCGCTGTCTGCCCCCGTCGCTGAGACAGAAGAAGCGACACCCGTCCTCATGGAGGAGGCCGCGCAGG
>JARQOD010000002.1:406016315-406173373 GCA_033576555.1 Oophaga sylvatica
TGTGACTATTTTTGCCAACTAGTATGAAGTAATACAAGACTTTCTATATCAAACCTGTGTCTCATGTATTTTCATCGCACCCAAGCACAAGACGCTATATGAACTGTACTACATACATTACAATTCCCAGGGTAAAACCCGTCCAGAGCCCAAAACAAAATGCCAGATCAACCCCACCTAATTTAAAGTGCCTGGAATTTTCCTTAAATTCCTTCCCCGATCAATAATCACCAATTCCAAGAACCCCCACCCCCGCCAATCCTGCCACTGTGACGAAAGACTAAATATATCAACCGGCTTATGCCATGGAAACCTCAATTAACTGTTCCCTCGCTAACTCGTCTCCCATATAAACATCCACCCAAACTTAATAAAGGGAGGGAGGGTGGGTCTGTCCTTCCCGGCTTCCAGAAGAATAATGGTGGTGTTTCCCGCACTTTTTGCCCCAGTAATCTGCCACACCTCCTACGTCCCAACAACTCCACCCCCCAGCCAATCACGTTAATGCCCTCCCTATGTTACATTAAAAGCCTGCCCGCCCACCGCAGTCATGTGAGGGCCTACACTTAGCTTCGCCCTATTCCGGCCTGTTATGATTTGGTAGCTGAGGAGAGCAGGCAAAAAGGAAATACACCAGAGCAGTTGGAAACTATGAGATTGCAGTACCCTGACTAACCACCACAACTAGAGGCAGCCGTGGAGCGTTCCTACGTTGGTCCTAGACGCCTCGTCACAGCCTGAGAAACTAACTACACCTAAAGATAGAAAGAGGAAAGCTATCTGCCCCAGAGCAGATCCCCAAAGAACATAGAAAGCCCCCAAACATGTAATGGCGGTTAGACAAGAAGAAATACTGACACAGACAGAAAATAGTATGAGCAAACGTTGGGGCCCAAACTTACTAAATAGAAAAGGATAGGAAGGGCACTTACTGCAATCCCAAAAAACCCTGAAAAGCACCAACTCTACTAATTTCAAAAACACCTGAGATCACACGACCTCTACCATCTAAATTAGTTCTCTGGTGTAACCATAAACAAAACAGCAGCCACTGAAAAAACTGGAAAAAGCAAATGTACAAACATCAGTGGCTGAACTGAACTGAGAGGGCAAAAGCCCCCTGAGGGGACCCTGAAGGCCCCCACAGAAGTGCAGGACAAAATGCAAAAATCAAGCACAAAAACAAAAAGAAGAAAATGTCTTATCTGTTAGCAGGAGATTCAGACACGACACAGCAGGCTACCAAGGAAACAGGAATCAAGGATTGAGACCAGAACAATTGATCACCGGCAACCCTGATGGGAAGGCGACTCCCTTATATAAGACCAGTCAGTAACACCTGATTCCCAATCCTCACAATCTTCACTGGACAGTCCAGTACCGTTTGTAACCACCAGAGGGAGCTTCTGCTCAGAACTCATTTCCAGCCTATTCACAACAGTACCCCCCCTTGAGGAGGGGTCACCGAACCCTCATTTGAGCAACCAGGTCGGTCAGGATGAGTTCTATGATACGCACGGATGAGTCTCCTAGCATGGATGTCTGAAGCAAACACCCAAGAATTGTCTTCCTGACCATAACCTCTCCATTTAACCAAATACTGGAGTTTCCGTCTAGAAAAACGAGAATTCAATATTTTCTCAACCACATACTCCAGATTGCCCTCAACCAAAACAGGGTCAGGAGGCACAGTAGTAGGAACCACTGGCTCAACAAACCTCTTCAACAAGGACTTGTGGAACACGTTATGGATCTTAAATGTCCCTGGAAGAAGCAAACGAAAAGAAACAGGATTAAGAATCTCCATGATCTTATAAGGTCCAATGAACCTAGGCTTAAATTTAGGAGATGCCACTCTCATAGGAATATTTCTTGAGGACAACCAGACCAAGTCCCCCACTTTAAACCGAGGACCATCAGTCCTATGCCGGTTAGCAAACCGCTGGGCCCTCTCCTGAGAGAGGGACAACCTCTCCACTACCTGGTCCCAAATCTGCTGCATACGCTCCACAACAGAGTCAACACATGGACAGACAGAAGCCTCCGTCTGTCCTGAAGAAAATCGAGGGTGAAACCCAGAATTACAGAAAAATGGAGACATCAAAGTGGCAGAGCTAGCCCTATTATTAAGAGCAAACTCAGCCAAAGGCAAAAAAGAGACCCAGTCATCCTGATCAGCAGACACAAAGCATCTTAGATAAGTCTCCAATGTCTGGTTTGTTCTCTCAGTTTGACCATTGGTCTGAGGATGAAACGCAGAGGAGAAATACAATTGAACACTAATTTTAGAACAAAAGGTCCTCCAAGATCTGGAAACAAACTGGACTCCTCTGTCACACACAATGTTCTCAGGAATGCCGTGTAAACGAACCACGTGCTGAAGAAACAAAGGCACCAATTCAGAGGAGGAAGGCAACTTAGGTAATGGCACAAGATGTATCATCTTGGAAAACCTATCGCAAATCACCCAGATGACGGTCATTCTCTGAGAAACAGGGAGGTCGGAAATGAAATCCGTAGAGATATGGGTCCATGGTCTCTTGGGCACAGGTAATGGCATCAACAAACCACTAGAACGAGAGCAAGGCTTGGAGCGAGAGCAAGTCCCGCAGGACTGCACAAACTCCCTGACATCACGAGACAAGGTAGACCACCAAAAGGACCGACTAACCAAGTCTCTGGTACCAAAAATTCCGGGATGACCGGCCAACGTGGAACAATGAATCTCAGATATTACACTCTTTTTCCACTGGTCCGGGACAAACAATTTCCCAACAGGGCAGCGCTCGGGCTTGTCCTCCTGACACCCCTCCAGAGCCAGTCTCAAATTGGGCGAGATGGCGGAAAGAACTACACCCTCTTTCAAAATAACAGAAGGATCAGATAACTCAGGAGAGTCCGCCAGGAAACTCCTCGAGAGGGCATCCGCCTTAACATTTTTAGTGCCAGGAAGAAATGAAACCACAAAATTAAAACGTGTGAAAAACAAGGCCCACCTGGCCTGTCTAGGATTAAGTCGCTTGGCAGATTCCAGATAAACTAGATTCTTATGGTCCGTAAGGACCACCACCTGATGTTTGGCACCCTCCAGCCAATGTCTCCACTCTTCAAAAGCCCACTTCATGGCTAATAACTCCCGATTACCCACGTCATAATTACGTTCAGTGGGAGAAAATTTTCGAGAGAAAAAGGCACAAGGGTTACTTTTAGAGGTCTCTGGATCTCTTTGGGACAAAACGGCACCTGCCCCAATTTCAGAGGCATCAACCTCCACCTGAAATGGTAGAGAAACATCAGGCTGCCGTAGAACAGGAGCAGAAGTGAATCTCTGCTTAAGTTCCTGAAATGCAGAGACTGCCTCAGGAGGCCAATTCACCACATCAGAACCCTTCTTGGTCAAATCAGTTAATGGTTTAACAATAACAGAGAAATTACCAATAAATTTACGATAAAAATTGGCAAAACCCAAGAATCTTTGAAGAGCCTTTAATGAAGTAGGTTGGACCCAATCACAGATGGCCTGAACTTTGACCGGGTCCATTTCAATAACAGATGGGGACAAAATGAATCCCAGAAATGAGATCCTCTGAACGCCAAAAAGACACTTTGATCCCTTCACATACAGAGCATTCTCTCTCAAAATCTGGAACACAGTCCGAACATGTTTTACATGAGAGTCCCAGTCATTGGAAAAAATCAAGATATCATCCAAATAAACAATCAGAAATTTATCCACAAAATCCCTGAAAATGTCATTCATGAAGGACTGGAAGACAGAAGGAGCATTAGTGAGCCCAAAGGGCATCACAAGGTACTCAAAATGCCCTTTAGGGGTATTAAATGCCGTCTTCCATTCATCCCCGTGCTTAATGCGATTAAGGTTATATGCCCCCCTGAGGTCAAGCTTGGTAAACCAAGTAGCGTTTTTCACCCTGGAAAACAGATCAGGAATCAAGGGTAAAGGATATTGATATTTCACAGTAATATTGTTCAAGAGACGATAATCAATACACGGCCTTAATGAACCATCCTTTTTGGCCACAAAGAAAAAACCGGCTCCTAAGGGTGAAGAGGATGGTCTGATATGACCCTTCTCCAATGACTCCTTGATATAAGACCGCATAGCGTCATGTTCAGGTACAGACAGGTTAAAAAGGCGACCTTTAGGGAATTTACTACCAGGCACCAATTCAATAGCGCAGTCATAGCTCCTATGGGGAGGTAAGGATGCAGATTTACTTTCGCTAAACACATCAGAAAAATCAATCAAAAAGTCAGAAACATCCTGAGCCTGGGGGGAGGCAGAAAAAACAGGAGTGTTGGTATTAACACATTGGCAGCCCCAACTGGTAACAGACACAGATTTCCAATCCAAAACAGGATTATGAGACTGTAACCAAGGGAAACCCAGTACGATAATGTCATACAGATTATACAGAACCAAAAATTTGCAACTCTCCTGATGATCAGGTTCTACCCTCATTATCACCTGAGTAGAGAACTGAGGTTTATTCTCAGCCAAAGGGGTAGAATCGATCCCCAGTAGGGGAATAGACTTCCGTAGGGGTATCAAGGGAAACCCACAACGTTTAGCAAAATCAAAATCCATCAGGTTAATAGCTGCTCCAGAATCAACAAAAGCCTGAGCAGAAAATGAGGACAGAGAGCATATCAGGGTAACAGTTAATAAAAACTTAGTCTGAACACTACCCAAGACAACTGAGCGTGCAAAACGTCTTCCCCGCTTAGGGCAGACTGAAATAGCATGAGAGGCATCACCACAGTAGAAACATAACCCATTGCGCTTTCGAAATTCATGACGCTGTGCCCCAGAAACCACTCTATCACACTGCATGGATTCAGAAGCAGGTTCACAAGGCAACATTATTCCACGCATACCTTTCTGCTCACGCAAACGTCTGTCAATTTGAATCGCTAATGACATAGAATCATTGAGACCAGAGGGAACAGGGAATCCCACCATAACATCCTTTACATTATCTGACAGTCCCTTCCGAAAAAGAGCTGCCAAAGCGTTGTCATTCCATTTGGTCAGGACTGCCCACCTACGGAATCTCTGACAGTATAACTCAGCGTCCTCAAGCCCCTGACTTAATGCCAACAAAGTTTTTTCAGCTTGATCAGTGACATTAGGCTCATCGTACAATAACCCCAAAGCCTGAAAAAACGCATCAACATCACTCAAAACAGGATCCCAGGTGTCAGGGAAAAAGCCCAATCCTGAGGGTCGCCGCGCAGGAGAGAGATGACAATTTGAACCTGCTGCGCGGCGTTCCCTGAGGACTTAGATTTTAAGGCAAAAAACAATTTACAGTTATTTTTGAAATTCTGAAATTTAGCTCGATCCCCTAAAAACAAATCTGGCATGGGAATCCTAGGTTCCACAACAGGCAACCTAGCAAGATAGGTAGCAATACTCCGAACTTCAGTGGCAAGCTGATCCACACGGCCAGACAACTGTGCAAACTCCATTGACAGAGAGAAAAAAATCCTCCTCAGCACCCAGAGATACAGAGGGAAAAAAAAAATGAAACAAACAGAAAAAAAATATATATATATATCTCTGACAACTCTGACAACTTTTTTTTTTTTTTTTTCTTTCCACAATATTTTTCCCTTCTGTGAGTACCATATAATTTTCAGTTTAGGCCGGTGATACTGTTATGATTTGGTAGCTGAGGAGAGCAGGCAAAAAGGAAATACACCAGAGCAGTTGGAAACTATGAGATTGCAGTACCCTGACTAACCACCACAACTAGAGGCAGCCGTGGAGCGTTCCTACGTTGGTCCTAGACGCCTCGTCACAGCCTGAGAAACTAACTACACCTAAAGATAGAAAGAGGAAAGCTATCTGCCCAAGAGCAGATCCCCAAAGAACATAGAAAGCCCCCAAACATGTAATGGCGGTTAGACAAGAAGAAATACTGACACAGACAGAAAATAGTATGAGCAAACGTTGGGGCCCAAACTTACTAAATAGAAAAGGATAGGAAGGGCACTTACTGCAATCCCAAAAAACCCTGAAAAGCACCAACTCTACTAATTTCAAAAACACCTGAGATCACACGACCTCTACCATCTAAATTAGTTCTCTGGTGTAACCAAAAACAAAACAGCAGCCACTGAAAAAACTGGAAAAAGCAAATGTACAAACATCAGTGGCTGAACTGAACTGAGAGGGCAAAAGCCCCTGAGGGGACCCTGAAGGCCCCCACAGAAGTGCAGGACAAAATGCAAAAATCAAGCACAAAAACAAAAAGAAGAAAATGTCTTATCTGTTAGCAGGAGATTCAGACACGACACAGCAGGCTACCAAGGAAACAGGAATCAAGGATTGAGACCAGAACAATTGATCACCGGCAACCCTGATGGGAAGGCGACTCCCTTATATAAGACCAGTCAGTAACACCTGATTCCCAATCCTCACAATCTTCACTGGACAGTCCAGTACCGTTTGTAACCACCAGAGGGAGCTTCTGCTCAGAACTCATTTCCAGCCTATTCACAACACCGGCCCCTTCTTGACCGCGTATGTCGAGTCCGGCTTCTTCTTCTTAATGCCCATTACCATCTCACCGACCCCCCACTGACCACATTCCCTTCAATGAAAACGCAACCAATTATTTATTTGGATAATTTTGGCCACAGCGGCCAGTTTATTAACAAAACAACATATAACAATAGTCCATAACCATACCAATAGGAATACAAAATTATGAGGGGGGAGTTCTTGGAGCTAAAAGATCTGGCATAACATCCGACCAAACAACCATCAAAAACTCGACCACCATGTTACCCTCAGCCGTACAACCCAGCTCGAGGGCACCGTACTTCCCGTTCCGGGAAGACTAACCACCAAGACTCCCAGGGTAAAATCCCGTCCAGAGCCCAAAACAAAATGCCAGATCAACCCCACCTAATTTAAAGTGCCTGGAATTTTCCTTAAATTCCTTCCCCCGATCAATAATCACCAACTCCAAGAACCCCCACCCCCGCCAACCACGAACAGCCCTGACAACCTCAGGCTCGTGAGTGCCCCAATAAAACCAAGGCTCTCTCGATCCCTTCCTGAATTGCCAGTGCCCATAAATCCATACTTATGTCATCAAGATGTACCCCATCTTCCCTCCAAAAATTACCAACTCCATCTTCCAACTCGAAATGCCTCACGCCTAAACCCCCATTCCCTGATACAAACTTGCCACTGCCCTGTTCAGTTTCACCCTAGCCCTATTAAGTCCCATTAAAGACCTAGCATGCCTCCGTCTTTTTTTTTTTTTTTTTTTGGAAAAACATTGGACCACACTGTGAAAAAACCCCCGGAAAAGATTGTCCACAACCTCAGCAACTCAAAACGTATATCCCCAATTAATTCGCGAACAGGACAAACACCAAGATCATTACCTCTCGCGTGAATAACCAAAAAATCCGGAGATATATCCAAGCGGGAAGCTCTGGAAAGTTCCGGCAAAAACTCTGCTCCATGACAAACCCCGAAAAACCAACCAACTAATCACCACCTGCTCACGCCCGAAACCAAGTTGCCGACCATCCGACCTCACATCCGCTCGCCACACCTCCCAGTACATGAATGAATGTCCGAAGATCCATGCTAGAAAAGGTGCACCACCTGAAATACATACAACAAGAGGACCTAAGCCAAAAAGGAAAAAACTATCTAACAATGTAACACTCTTATTACTGACGTACGTACACTAGGTAGCGATTGGAGCTCCACCTGCCAATATGCCTTATCGCATCCACACACAAGCCCAAACCATCCGCTTCCAAAACTGCCCCAATCCGAAAAGAATGTGACCCGTATGCACCTGGATCCAGGCCCACCTCTCGCAGCCCCCTTTCCAAGACAGCCACAAACTGAAACTTAGACAAAAAAGGCCCCGTCCGCGTGACATAACAACGGGCCTTTCATGCCACAACTGCCAATACTTCTCCAAACAACCCCGAGGACACATCAAAGACCCCTCAACACACCCCAAAACAACCCCTTTGCCTCTTCCCGCCTAATCAGTTTCTTGAACTCCTGATCCAGAGCGCAATGCCCCCTGCCCAAAATTCTACATCAACCGCCAGCAAACCCCCAGCCCTGGTTTTGCTGTATGAAACCAGATCCCTAAAAACGCCATGCCCCCAAAAAAGGCTAAGGAATACGCTAACCTGAACAGCGCCACCTCAAAAAACTGAACCACAGATGGCTTCCAAAATCCAACCCAAACCTATCAACACCCCGAATGATATATGTCTCCTCTTATCAACAACCCGCTTACCTCTCCAAAAAACCCTGTAAGGCCTGCCTAACCAAAAAATTGCTTCGTAACATCTGCCACCCCCTGCAACTTGAAACCAAATGCCATCCCGCTATGAATTTATTTACTTTTGCCGCTGACCAACTGACCTCAGCCGCCCTCCCCACCAAAAACAGCACCCCCAGAGTCTGATCTTCCTACTAATCCAGCCCTCCCAAAAACGACACCCAACTTTGACATACTTGCCAAGAAGATTCATACGACGACCAGGTTTGCCTCGTAACCGATTCCAAAATCAACACTCCTGCTCTTCCATAACCATCTGCCACAGATGCGAGGGGCATTCCACACCCGATGCCTCCGCTCCTGGCGACAGTTCCCGAAAACGTTCCCACTGAAAGTGAGACAAAGCCTCAGCAATGGAATTTCGCATCCCCGGCACATGAACTGCAGAGATCCACGCATTCAAATCAAGACACCGAAGGGCCAAAACCAGCACCAACTTGATCACCGGAGGGTATAAAGCCGTCAAACTGTTAATGACAGAAACCACACTCATATTTGTCACAATGAAATCTGACCCCCTGGTTTGCAAACATGCTACCCCAAATCGAGACTGCCACCACTATTGGAAACAACTCCAACAAGGCCAAATTTTTTGTGAAACCCAAAGACTTCCATGCCTCAGGCCCAGGTCCCACCACACCATTAGGTCCTCCCTATGCTCTTTACTTAGCCGAACAAATGATGCGCGGCCTTGACACCCGCAGTCGCCAGCAACAACCTACGACAAAAATCAGTCCCATGGCATGATTCTGCATGCAAAGTTCGATATTCCCAAAGAACTGCAACTGCCTCGGCGTCACCTACCTCAATTTCCCCATCCTCTCCACTTACTGCCTGAGTAGCAACAGCTTGTCCTCTGGCAACCGACACTCCATTTTCAAACAAAATATCATCCAGGTAATGAATGACCAACCGAACTCCGCTTACTTCCCTTATCAACCATTCCAAAAAAGTGCTCAATGTCTCAAACAAAGAACATGAAATAGCACTCCCCATCGGTAAACATCTATCAAAATAATAACCCCCATCCCAAAAACATTCCAACAGCGGAATACTGACCGGGTGAACCGGCACCAGACAGAAAGCGGACTCAATATCCATCTATACCAACAACACTCCAGCGCCATACCTGCACACCCACTGGACCGCCGTATCAAATGACGTATATTCCAGCGAACACAATTCCCGATCAATACCATCATTCACCGAGCAACCCTTTGGGTATGACAAATGCTGTATCAAATAAAATTTGTTAGGCTCCTTTATTGGTACAACTCCCAAAGGGAAAATAACCACCCCTGCAACTGGCAAACTCGGGAACAGACCAGCCAACCTACCCAATTCCACCTCCTTTGCTAACTTCGCTCTAACGATCTTAGAGTGCAACACTGCCGAACGCAAATTTTTTAACCAAAAAGGGGACTGAGTGCCCAGGAGGAGGGATCTTAAAACCCTATGCAAAACCATCCAGCAACACCCATGCCTTGTCCCTATCCGGATATCTATTTAGAAAGGGGGCCATCTCTTGCAGTCTCACCGGACTCTCCCCCTTGACTAGAACCCACACCATGCTTTCCTTTTCTTTTCTTGAAACATTTAGCCAGTCCATGGGAGGTACCATTCCAGTGGGAACACACGCGCTTAAACTTGCAACTGCTCCCGTACTTGCACTGACCATGGTTGAATTGCCCACAAGTCCCTGATTTTTATTTTCCTGCCTGCGTCCCCAAAGTACCGCCTCCCTGTCACGCCTGTTGGCTACCGCTACTTCCGGCCCCATGAAAGGACTGCCCATACCTGGCTGTAACCATAACCTTCAGCCAAAACCCAATGTCCTTCTGGTCCCATTTTAACTCCGGCCGAACCGCTTTGCGATGCCTAAATCGCTCATCGTACCTCAACCATGCTTGAGCCCCATATGTCCTATGTGCTTCCCCTATAGCGTCCAAGTAACAAAACAAGCCGGAGCAATTCTCCAGAGCTTTCTCCCCCATCACACTCGCAAGTATCGTAAAGGCCTGCCACAAATTTGCGAAAGTCAGCGGAATCAGCCTCCACCTACGCTTCTCCAAACAAATATCCATAATAATACCCTTAGGTATACCAAATTATGAAAAGAAAGAGGGGGGGGTTCTCGAAGCTAAAAAAATCTGTCATAACATCTGGCAAAACAACCATAGAATTTCAAACCAACATGTTACCCTCGGCCGTCCACCCCAGCTCGAGGGCACCGTACCTCCCGTTCCGGGAAGACTAACCAGCCAAGGCTCCCGGAGTAAAAAAAACCCACCCAGAGCCCAAAAAAACCCAATGCCAGATCAACCCCAACATAATTTAAAGCCTGGAATTTTCTTTAAAATTCCTTCCCCTGATCAATCATCACCAACTCCAAGAACCCCACCACCGCCCTCCACTCCGCCGGCAGGACTCAATAACTCGCTCCAGACTGGCCACCAACTCCCAGCCCCGGCAGCCATGCCCCAATGGCGAACCTGAAGGCCCGCTCGCTGCCCCCCCTTAAGCCTTCTCAAAAAACTATGACATGCTGCTCAACAGATCACGCAGCCCCGCCTCTTCTACCCCACTCTGCCCACTTAACACCCCCTCATCCGACCTACCCTGCTGACTTCCCCTATCTACCTACACACTTGCCCCTGCGGGCGACAGACATAACACCGAGCCGTACTCACTTAGCTGCGCGGGTGCTGTGACCCCGCCAGCCGACACTCCAGAATCCCGATGTACCTCCGTGCTGTGATCCTCACTTCCGGACTCCGACTCTTCCGGGCTGCTGTCTCGCTCCTGGCCCGCGCCCCTGGCCTCCACATCACCAGGGGGGACCGAAGCAGTGGCTGGGCGCTGAACGGAAGACCTTCTGTCCAGGTGTGACCTGGACTGTATCCCGGACCCAGACCTGCAGGCCCAGTCCGTCCCCCTCACCGCTGCACTGCCAGGCAGACCCTCGTCGCTGCCTGACGCTCTCCGATTGCCCCGCTGCCTTGTAGGGCCAGGCAGGACCCCGTCAAAGGGCCCCTGCCCACCCGCTGCCCCAGACTGCCTGCTGTTTCTCCTGCCAGGCCCGATAGCCCGCCGCTCCGGAGGGGTAACTGGTGCCTGCGCTGTCTCCTGGACACCAGCCCCCCTCGCCGCTGCAGTCGCTGTAGGCCTCCACACCGCCGGAGACCAGCGGCTCGGCCCTGAGTCACTATGCCCTCTGGGCGCTTCCCCGCTCCCTTCCGCCGCCCGGGAAGGCCAAGCTTCCGGTTGGGCCTGCACTCCCGATGTGGCAGTCGCGCGACGGCGTCCCGCACCAGCAGGCCGGCTGAGCGGATTCCTGCAGGACTGAACGCAGGGGGGAGAGGCCGCACCACTGTGCTGTGTCCTCAGGGTCCCAGGAGGGGCTCCGCAGCCTGCGCCAGCCGTGCACTGTTACCTCCGGGGATAACCGCTCGGGGGGTCTGGATCTTCTCCCTCGCTAGCTCGTCCCCGGCTCTCCTGCGGCCCCGAGGAGGCAGGGTGCAGTCTGGACCACATCGCGTCAGCCGACTCCATAAGGTACACGGTGTGCTTCTGTCCTTCCCGGCTTCCAGAAGAATAATGGTGGTGTTTCCCGCACTTTTTGCCCCAGTAATCTGCCACACCTCCTACGTCCCAACAACTCCACCCCCCAGCCAATCACGTTAATGCCCTCCCTATGTTACATTAAAAGCCTGCCCGCCCACCGCAGTCATGTGAGGGCCTACACTTAGCTTCGCCCTATTCCGGCCCCTTCTTTCAGGTCAGAGAGCACGATGACGTCACGTCTGTGTGCCCTCTGCCTGAATAGTCACAGTGCAGAGAGCTGGAAGATGGCGACGCTGAGGAGTCCAGAGTAGAGCAGTGCCCAGCGAGGAGAGGTATTTCATTTTTTTAATTTTTGGCGCAATATATGGGGAGCATTATACACTGGAGAATTATATATGGGGCCCATCATACACTTGAGCATCATAGATAGGGCCCATTATACACTGGAGCATTGTATATGGGGCCCATAATAAACTGGAGCATTATACATGGGGCCCATCATACACTGGAGCATCATATACGGGGCTAATTATACACTGGAGCATCATATGGGGCCCATCATATATGGAGTATTATATAGGCCCATCATACACTTGAGCATCATCCATGGGGCACATCACATACTGGAGCATCATATGGGGCCCATTATATATGGCGCATCACATGGAGCCCATTATATATGGAGCATTACATATGGGGACCATTATATTTGGAGCATTATATGGGGCTCATCATACACTGGAGCATCATATATGGGGCCCATCATATACTAGAGCATCATATGAGGTTCATTATTTATGGGGCATCATATGGGGTCCTTTATATATGGAGCATCATATGGAGCACATATGGGGCCTATTCTGTATGGAGCATTATATGGAGCCCATTCTGTATGGAGCATTATATGGAGCCCATTCTGTATGGAGCAATATATGGGGCCCATCACATACTGTATGGAGCTTTATATGCTACTCATTATACTGTATGGAGCAATATGTGGGTCTCTTTATACTCTATGGGGACCGTCCTATACTGTATGGCACATTATATGGGGACCATCATATACTGGAGCATTATGTGGAGCTCATCATATACTGTATGGAACATTATATGGGACAAGTTATGTATGGAGCAATATATGGGGTCATTATTCTGTATGGAGCAATATATGTGGCTCATTATACTGTATGAAGCATTATATTGGGCCCATTATTCTGTATGGAGCATCATATATGGGACTCATTATTCTGTATGGAGCAATATATGGGGCTCATTATTCTGTACAGAGCAATATATGGGGCTCATTATTCTGTATGGCGCACTATGTGGTGCCCATAATACTGTATGGAGGACTATACTGTCCGGTTTTTGTGCTATTGTAGAATTTACAATAGATATCACTCATGTAATGTAAGAAGTGAAGTATTTGGCATTGTACTATACCTATATTTCTCTGCCGTATCGGAGCATCATGAATTGTGGTATGTGGTAATTGGGCCCACTGAAACTCTTTTGCCCGGGGCCCACAAAAACCTGGAGCCAGCCCTGCCCTCACCACAACTTTAGCCAAATAACCCCCAGTTTTCAATGCGTTAATATTACTATAAAGTAAATTAAGGTTGACAAGCTTAAGTAATAAGAATTGATGTCGTTGGCATTTAAATGGGCAATGTAGGTGTGTTTACTGTCCTCCACTCACTGCCGACTTTTCTTCCCCATTGACTTGCATTGGGGTCGGTTCGGGTTTCAGTCGGAACTCCGACTTTTTCCGTTAGTCGGCCGATTTCGTTCGACTCGACTTTTGTGAAAAGTGGGGTTGTCCGAAACCCGACTCGACCCTCCCGGAGGCAAAGACGCTCATCTCTAGTGCCAGGTATTGAGGCAAGAGACTCACGCTGCAGTTGCAAGTGGGACATCTGCCTTACAGCCTATGTGGCCAAGGTCACTCTTGTGAGTGCAATGCGAGAAACTCATGCAGCCACACACTCCGGTCCCGAGTGCCGGAGGCAGTGCCGGGTATTGATGTGAGAGACTCGCACGACTTTCTCGCATTGCACTCGAAATGTGACTCCAGCCTATAACTGATGCTAATACTATTAGATCAGGTGGGCTGTCCAGCACTATATAAGTGCACCTTACATAGACAGGCACCACAAGCTCCATCTGTGCTGCTTCTCCTTTATCTTGGAGGCCAACTGTATCCTGTAATGCATTAGTATTGTGATTGGTAAATACAGCTGCCTTATTTCTGTAATTTTTAAAGACTCAAATCCTTCTGCTATCTTTGGCTTATAATTTTAGTGTAGGAGCTCACAAGACAATGAGGACCCCTGACGTGGCATATTTTTTGCCAAACAATCAGCAAGACCTCATTTATTACATCTTTATTTTGTGGCACATTTTTTCATCTTCTGCCATCTGATTTTTATGGATACATTACAATTCTGTAGCATAGGAAACTGTAAATGGTCCTGTAAAAGAATAATAGTTGCTGAGTAAAAACACGTATTTTACACGGACAGCACACGGATCGGATGACAAGTGAGGAATAATCGTCCCACTTTTCTGGATGATAATGGGAGAGATTATTTATACGCAAGTGTGAGAGTTCCCTTATACTAGGTTTATTTCACATCCTACCTTCTTTGTGCTATATTTTTTTGTGCCAAAATCTAAGCCCCCGTCTCACACAGCGATCTCGCTAGCGAGATCGCTGCTGAGTCACTAGTTTTGTGACGCAACAGCGATCTCCCCAGCGATATCGCTGTGTGTGACATTCAGTGACGATCAGCCCCCCTGCTGGATATCACTGATCGTCGCTGAATGTCCTGGACATTTTTTTGATCGCTGGTCTCCCGCTGACAGGCACGCATCGCTGCGTGTGACAGGCGGGAGACCAGCGATCCGCTGGTAACCAAGGTACACAGCGGGTTTCCAGGCGCGGGGCTGTGCCTAGAAACCCGCTGTGTACCTTGGATACCAGCGCCCTGATGCAGGGAGCTGGTAACCAAGGTACACAGCGGATTTCCAGGCACCGCGCAGCACCTGGAAACCCGACGCACTGGTATCCAAGGTACACTGCGGGTAACTAAGCGATGTTACCCGCAGTGTCGCTGTGCTGATCGCTGCCCTGAGCTGCCTGTTTGGCAGCTCAGCAGCGATCATGTAGCGATACACCAGCGATCCTGACAAGTCCATATCGTTGTCGGGATCGCTGGTGTATCGCTATGTGAGACCCAGGCTTAAGTACTACACAAATAAGACGATAGATCAACATATCAGTTGCTATGTGTACCATATCATAAAGAGTATAATGCCATAATGTCAAAAGTTAGTAAACTGAATATATATCGGACCATTAGGCTGTGGTTCCACGGTCCGGAACCACAGCGCTTTGGACGGAGCGGAAATTCCGCTCCGTCTAAGCCCCGCCCCCTTTATGACGCGCGATCTTTCCGGAGGTGTTCAGGACACCTCCGGAACACCTCCGGAAAGAACGCAGGGCTACATAGCCCTGTGTTAAATTCTGTTGCGGCGACGCACCGTCGCCGCAATACGCGAGGACATGCTGCGGTCTAAAAAGACGCGCCGCATGTCCGTTTACGCAGGTCTGCCACCTGCGTATTGTTACGCATAGTGGAGACGGGATTTCTTGAAATCCCCTCCACTATGCTGTAACATCTGGACGCTGCGTGTTTGGCGCTGCGCCAGCGCACAGCGCCAAACACGCAGCGTTTCCTGACCGTGGAAACTCACCCTAATAGACCAACTGCATATATAATATATAGCAACACCGAGAGAAATGAGCAGTCAAAGGTCAAATATAGAAAAAGTAGAAAACACTTTATTAATGTAATAGGATAAAAAGACTAGCACAGCAAATGAATCCTGCATGTGCCCCAGTGCAAATACAAAAAGCAAGGGAAGCCACATGTGGTAAACCTGATAAGCTAATAGCCAATACTACTTGTAACAGATAGTATTCAACATAGTTACAATACATAAATGCACATACAGAGGTAGATAAATGTACATACAAAAGTAAATAGATGTGCATACAGAGGTAAATAATCGATGGTGATGCAGTACATACCAAAACAGTCACAGTGTGACACCATGGCTACGGCATTAACTAATTATACACGCCATGTTTGGGGTCTAGATGCAAGTATGTTTCGGGTCGCTGTAATTGCAAGAGGTGTTTTCCCTAATTGGATACAGATGCTACTTCTGGGTATACAGGTATTTAAACATAGCCGGTTTAGCTGTTACCTTGCCCCCCTGAAGAAGGAAGGAAGGAACCTTCCGAAACGCGCGTTGGGGTGGCAGGGGCAGCCAGTGTGGTGTCACACTGTGACTGTTTTGGTATGTTGGCTATTAGCTTATCAGGTTTACCACATGTGGCTTCCCTTGCTTTTTGTATTTGCACTGGGGCACATGCAGGATTCATTTGCTGTGCTAGTCTTTTTATCCTATTACATTAATAAAGTGTTTTCTACTTTTTCTATATTTGACCTTTGACTGCTCATTTCTCTCGGTGTTGCTTAAGTACTACACAGTAGTTATGGTGCTTTTTATGCTTATTTATTTTTATTTTCTAAAAGCAGAGTGCTCTGGGTGTGATTTTATATTTGTTTTCGTTTCTCTAAAAAAAAAGCCACGAAAAAATATTTGTATGTTAAAAAAGCCCAGGAAAAAAAGTTACAAAAATGAATCATGGAAATCAATAGTTTTTTTACGTGCTAGAAAAATCATAAAAACTGTACGTGCAAAAAGCCCAAGGCTTGGTTTAAAGATTTTGTGGACCTGCTATAATATCCTCCTCAAAAACGCTAAAATATGCTTCCTATTCATCTCTATGGCAAATTGACATAGCTGTTCACGTGTTTTTTTTTCATGAAGAGGTCTTGAAATCTGCCTTTTGGAAAAAAGAGAAAGCATGTCACTTCTTTGAAGCAGATCTTGATTAAATCCACTGAATACTAATCACTGTAAAATCAATAGGCTACAAAAAACACTTGAGGGAAAAAAAATCTCTTCAAAACTGCTTGAGGAAAAGAAAACCTCCAAGAGCTCCCTAAATAAGGACTATATCCAGAAGAGGTCTCCTCTTGAAAAACCCATCACGTTTGAACACCTAAAAACACTCCATGTGAACATAGACTAGGAAGTTTGATCTATGGACAGCATGATGTTGAGAAGGAAAAGCTTAGCAGAATGATATATAGGTTTGTTAGAAAAGTTTCAGTATAAGGTGCATTTAATTAATTTAAAGGGACCCTGTCAGCAGGATTGTGCACAGTAACCTACATACAGTGTCAGGGTGGCGCCATTATACTGATTAAAATGATACCTTGGTTGATGAAATCCGTCTTGTGGTTGTTGTTTAATCTTTATTTTCAGTTTTGAGTTAATGATATGCTCGTGCCCCGAGGCGGGGCTGTGGGGGGGGTCTTTATGTGCTGCTCTGCCTACATGTTCATCTGTATGGCTTCTGACACTGATCCCTTAGTAACCTGCCCCTTATTTTACATACTGAACATAATATGTTTTTTGAAGAAAAAAAAATTCACATTCAGCAGGCTGGCGCTGTAGCATGATCGCATCTGTAATGTCCATTTTATTATTTTAGTTAGTGATATCAATTTATTCAGAAAAAAAAGAATGCTTTCTCAAAATGGCGATGGCCACATCTGCGCAGTAGCATTTATTGAATCCCTGCTAGATGTTACTGCGCAATTGCCACCAGCGCCATTTTGGTGGAGACAATTTGAGAGAGAATTTTTTTCTAAATAAATTTATATCACCAAACAAAATAATTAAATGGACATTAGCGATCATGCTACAGCGCCAGTGCCTGCCTGCTGAAGATGAATTTTTTTTCCAAAACATTATATATTCAGTATGTAAAATAGTGGGCAGGTCACTGAAGGATCAGTGACCTGTCAGAAGCCGTACAAATGAATAGGTAAGCAGAGCACCACATAAAGACAGGCTGCCCCGAAGCACGAGAATCTCATTAACTGAAAACTGAAAAGAAAGATTAAACAATCACAAGATGGATTTCATCAACCAAAGCATCATTGTAATCAGTATAATGGTGCAAACCAGACACTGTCTGTAGGTTACTGTGCACAATCCTGCTGAGAGGTTCCCTTTAAATCCTTGGTGTTTGTATGTATGAATCCAGTAGGTGGTCCTACTAGAGATTGAAAGCTATCTCTGCATGCACAGTCATATAGGGAAAATTGTCCATCACTGAATAGGACCGCCCACTGGACATATGCAAGCAAGCAAACAGGGGATTTTAATTAATAAATACTCATGATACTTTTCCCACAAATATGTAAATCAATCTGGTTAGCTACTCCTGGCCTATAACATCCTACGCCTGTAGATCAAATACCATTTCCAACTTGATCAGTTCCCTTTAAAGCCCCCCTGCATATTAGACTAATGTCTAATGTCTGCTGAAGCCTCCAAGATTAACGGGTTCGGTCAACAGTCTAATAGTATATGCAGGCCCTGACAATTGACTGTCAGGGACTTAAGGGTTCGGCATGTTTGGTTTGGAACTGCAGATCCTTCTGTTCTTCTGGGGAAAATAGAGAACATAGAAGCGCTTGGCTGAATGAGCACTCTTGTGTATGAGCGAACTAGCCCAGATGGCTACTGAACAAAATTCGACCGAACCACTGTCCAGTCAAACAGGCGGGTTATTATTCAAACTCCATTGTTTGCTTATGAAATTAGAGTTATTAAGATAATATGTGTTGCAGGGTAAATGTGACTATGCATAACTATATCCTCTCCAGATGAGTGACAGGATAAAAGAAGATAATTTAGAAATACACCCATTTAACCCAGCCCCTCCCCAAGGTGGTCTGCAAGATCACAGCAGGCTCTAATGCTGCTAATTATTTCCACACTGCATTTTCCATAATAAGCGCCTTGCAGTTTAGAAGATTAGTATTGGACATGAGCCCTGAAGATAATGCTCTGTTAGGGTCTCGTCACACTCTTCAATGTCCCAGCAATCACACCAATGATACGACGTGGATGGGATCGCTGGGACATCGTTAGCTGATCGCTGGTGAGCTGTCACATGGGCAGACTCATCAGCGATCAGGACCAGCAGGCACGCTGGAACCAATGTACACATTGGGTAACTAAGCACCGCACGGCACCTAGTTACCCGATATGTACCCTAGATATCGGCTCTCAGCGCTCTACAGCAGAAGCTGGGAGCCGGTAACCAGGGTACATATCGGGTAACTAAGCACCGCGCGGCACCTAGTTACCCGATATGTACCCTAGATACCGGCTCTCAGCGCTCTACCGCAGAAGCTGGGAGCCGGTAACCAGGGTACATATCGGGTAACTAGGTGCCGCGTGGTGCTTAGTTACCCGATATGTACATTGGATACCAGCTCCCAGCTCGCTGATCGCTGGTCTCCCGCTGTCACACGCAGCGATGCGCGCTGGCCAGCGGGAGACCAACGATGAAAAAATGGTCCAGGACATTCAACTATGATCAGCGATACCCAGCAGGGGGGCTGGTCATCCGCTGCGTGTCACACTAAGCGAGATCGCTGGCTAGGTCGTTGTTGCGTCACAAAATAGGTGACGCTTCAGCGATCTCGCTTATGTGTGACAGGGGCTTTAGATATTTATAGGAATACTAGAATATATATGTAGTTTATTTATGAAGATTTAAGAATAATGCAATGAATACACAGGATTTTCCAGGTAAAATATATACATTACAATTAAATGTTATTGCTCATAGAACTTAATACAACTGAATGAAATTATTAAACAGATCATCAAAATATATAAACTATTACATGAATATCTAACTGTATTTAAATAAATCATCGGACGAAAGAAGTACATCGACACTATAATATATTTGTTATTCAGTAAACGTGACAGAAGTACGTCACACTGTGACTGACAGAACTTGTCCAGTAAACATGAGTGAACTACATCACACTGTGACTGACAGAACTTGTTTAGTAAACATGAGTGAACTACGCAGGGCTGGCGTCAGCACCACCGCCGCTCACACACATCGTGCCATCACGCTGCAATAATTATTTTCCCTTCCATTTGCTCTCTAACACAGGTTCTGTGACAGTCCCTGTGACGTTGCTAAGACCGCGGTCGGGTATCCAAGGGGTGTACCCGAACCACTCCCCCAGCAACACCCACATCCAATCCGGAGGCAGCCGGGAGCGTCCAATCAGCGACGCGGGATTTCCATTACAGACAGACAGAATTAGACAATTATATAGTAGATCTGAATCAATCTTGTTTTCATTTTGTGTTGTAGCTTCCGTTAAGGACACCAATTGTAGGTGTGTTAATCATCCATAGGACGCTGGAAATAAACATATACTTAAGTGGCATGATCACTCCTGTTACCAGTAAATAGCTGCCTTACAATCTGGTTTTGCAAGCCTAAAAACTGGTGTGTGACGGAGGGCAGCTTGGCAGTGATTCCATTAGACTAGTAATGGTACCGGTTCTTTCATAGCTAATATGGTAAATAATTAAGATGTCATTTTAAAACACTTGTCACAAAGTATTATTCCATAGCAAAAGAAAGAACAGTGTATCTAAAGCCCCCGGGAACTTCCCATGCAGACAGACTTTTCTAAGTGAGGATTGGCATTAGTTAGGACCTGATATACGAGAAGAGCCTTGACGTGGCTATCAGGCTCACATAATTTGGCCATCTTATGCGCTAAGACTTCTCAATTTTTCATATTTCTAAGGCAGTGATGCAATTCATTTTTCATATTTTTCATATTTTCATATTTCGTGTTTGCAAGCTATAGCGCTACAGTGTGCTACCTTTTTTTCTTGTATGTATATGAGTTGGTGACTCTAGGTTTAGCACCTGTTCACACTGGATCTATGTTTGGATGTGCCGGTCAGTTTTTTGATATGTATTCATTTACCTTCTACCTGAGCACTCCACCTGTTGGTCACAGGCTTTTTAATTACACCAGGTTCATTACCCCTCCACAGAGATGTAGATTTTAGTCTGAAGAGAGGATTCATATGTTCCCATGCAGACAGACTTTTCTAAGTGAGGATTGGCATTAGTTAGGACCTGATATACGAGAAGAGCCTTGACGTGGCTATCAGGCTCACATAATTTGGCCATCTTATGCGCTAAGACTTCTCAATTTTTCATATTTCTAAGGCAGTGATGCAATTCATTTTTCATATTTTTCATATTTTCATATTTCGTGTTTGCAAGCTATAGCGCTACAGTGTGCTACCTTTTTTTCTTGTATGTATATGAGTTGGTGACTCTAGGTTTAGCACCTGTTCACACTGGATCTATGTTTGGATGTGCCGGTCAGTTTTTTGATATATAATTACACATTCATAGACACCAAACATGTCTAGGTTCTCTTTTATCTAAATGGTGAACAAAAATTCCAAAGTTTGTTAAATAAAAAAAAAAATTGCGCCATTTTCCGAGACCTGTAGCGTCTCCATTTTTTGTGATCTCGGTTTGAGTGAGGGCTTATTTTTTGCGTGCCGAGCTGACTTTTTAATGATACCATTTTGGTGCAGATATGCTCTTTTGATCGCCCGTCATTGCATATTAATGCAATGTCACAGTGACCAGAAAAAGTAATTCTGGCGATTTGACTTTTTTTCTCGCTACGCTGTTTAGCGATCAGGTTAATCCTTTCTTTTTATTGATAGTTTGGACGATTCTGAACGCAGCGATACCAAATATGTGTATGTTTGATTTTTATATTGTTTTATTTTGAATGGGGCAAAGGGGGTGATTTAAACTTTTATATTTTATTTTTTATATTCTTAAGAAAACACATTTTTTTTCACTTTTGGCATGCTTCAATAGTCTCCATGAGATACTAGAAGCTGCCACAACCTCTGCTGCATGCAGACGATGATCAGATCACCTGTATGTAGTAGATTTACTGACTTGCTATGAGCGCCGTCCACCGGTGGCGCTCATAGCAATCCAGCACTGACAACCATAGAGGTCTCCAGGAGACCTCTGGTTGTCATGCCAACCCACCGGTGACCTGTGATCATGTGACCGGGGTCACCGGTGGTCGGATTTCCAGTGTGATTGCCGGAAGCGCATGTTAAATGCTGCTGTCAGGGTTTGACAGCAGAATTTAACTGGTTAATAGGTTCGGGGGATCGCAATTCCACCCGAAGCTGTTCCGAGCACATGTCAGCTGTTCAAAACACTTCTCTTCTCGCCGGAGACGGGGGCAGGAGTGTGGCGTCGGAATCGTCATGTGCATAGCGCTATCCGGCGCCATTTTACTGAAGACACGTTTGCAGTGAGTCTTCAGCAATATGGCTCCGGACAGCGAGGTATGGTCATGCGCGTACTCTGATGCCGCCATCCTCCCCCGGCCTCCGGCACAATGGGATAGCACTGGAGCACAGGGTAGAAGGGTGAGTATAAATGTTTTTTTCTTGTATGTGTGCAGTTTAATAGAGGTGAGGGGGACCATACATATCAGGATAGGGGGGTGAGAGGTAGCATGCATACCAGGATAGGGGGTGAGGGGACCATGCATATCAGGATTGGGGGGTGAGGGGACCGTGCATATTAGGATTGGAGGTGAGGGGACCATGCATACCAGGATAGAGGGGTGATAGGACCATGCATACCAGGATTGGGGGGTGAGAGGACCATGCATACCAGGATTGGGGGGTGAGAGGACCATGCATATCAGAATTGGGGAGTGAGGGGACCATGCATATCAGGATAGGGGATGAGGGATAGCATGCATACCAGGATAGGGGGGTGAGAGGACCATGCATACCAGGATAGGGGGGGTGAGAGGACCATGCATACCACGAAATTGGGTGAGAGGACCATGCATACAAGGATAGGGGGTGACGGGACCATGCATACCAGGATAGGGGGGTGAGGGGACCATGCATACCAGGATGGGGGTGAGAGGACCATGCATACCAGGATAGGTGGGTGAAGGGACCATGCATATCAGGATTGGGGTGAGGGGATCATGCATACCAGGATAGGGGGGTGAGGGGACCATGCATACCAGGATGGGGGGTGAGAGGACCATGCATACCAGGATTTGGGGTGAGAGGACCAAGCATACCAGGATTGGGGGTTGAGGGGGCCATGCATACCAGAATTGAGGGATGAGGGGTACCATGCATACCAGGATAGGGGGATGAGGGGTACCATGCATACCAGGATTGGGAAGAGGGGTACCATGCATACCAGGATTGGCGATGAGGGGACCATGTATACCAGTATTTGGATATAAGGGGTGCCATGTATACCAGGATTGGGGATGAGGGGACCATGCATACCAGGATTGGGGGTGAGAGGTACCATACATCCTAGGATAGGGATGAGGGGGACCATGCATACCAGGATTGGGGGTGAGGGGACCATGCATACCAGGATAGGGGGGTGAGGGGACCATGCCTATCAGGATAAGGGGGTGAGAAAATCATGCATACCAGGATTGTGGGGTGAGATGACTATGCATACCAGGATTGGGGGGTGAGGGGACCATGCATTCCAGGATTGGGGTGAGAAGACCATGCATACCAGGATTGGGGGTGAGAGGACCATACATACCAGGATAGGGATGAGGGGGACCATGCATTCCAGGATTGGGGGTGAGGGGACCATGCATACCAGGATTGGGGGGTGAGAGGACCATGCATTCCAGGATTGTGGGGTGAGGGGACCATGTATATCAGGATAGGGGTGAGAGGACCATGCATACCAGAATAGGGGTGAGGGGACCATGCATACCAGGATTGGGGGATGTGGGGGTACCATACATCTTAGGATAGGGATGAGGGGGGATGGGGGTGAGAGGGCCATGCATATCAGGATTGGGGGGTGAGGGGACCATGCATTCCAGGATTGTGGGGTGAGGGGACCATGCATATCAGGATTGGGGAGTGAGGGGACCATACATACCAGGATAGGGATGAGGGGTACCATGCATACCAGGATTGGAGGTGAGGGGACCATGCATACCAGGATGAGCAATGGGGTGCCATGCATACCAGGATTGTGGGGGTGAGGGGACCATACATACCAGAATAGGGATGAGGGGGCCATGCATACTATTATAGGGATGGGGGGGCCATGCATAACAGGATAGTTATGAGGGGTACCATACATACCAGGATAGGGATGAGAGGGTACCATGCATACCAGAAATGGGGGGTGAGGGGACCATGCATACCACGATGAGGAATGGGGTGCCATGCATACCAGGATTGGGGGGTGAGGGGACCATACATACCAGAATAGGGATGAGGGGGCATGCATAGCAGGATAGGGATGAGGGGTACCATACATACCAGGACAGGGATGTGGGGTACCATGCATACCAGGATAGGGATGAGGGGTGCCATGCATACCAGGATAGGAGGAGGCAGCACATACCAGGATGGGAGAACATATACCAATAAAAATGCTCGCCACCCGGGCGTAGAACGGGTTCAATAGCTAGTATAGTATAATGTGCGCTGTATTCTTCCATATACTATAATGCACCCCATAGTCCTCCATATTGTCTAATACACCCCTTATAGTCCTCCTTATAGTACAATGCACTATCCATAGTATAATGCACACCCTATAGTCCTCCATACAATATAATGCTTTCCTTATAGTCCTCCATACAGTATAAGGCACCCCACAGTCCTTGATAGAGTATAATGCAGCCTCGTTATAGTACATATAGTATAATTTAAAGCACATAAGCCTTAACAGATTATAATGCAGTCCCCATATAGTATAATGCATAGCACATAGTCCTTGATGGAGTATAACGCAGCCCACATATAGTATAATGCACTCCCCATAGTCCTTGATAGAGTGTAATGCCTCTCCCATATAGTACATATAGTATAATGCACAGCCCATAGTCCTTGACAGAGTATAATGCAGCTCCCCTATAGTACATATAGTATAATGCACATATGAAGGATGACACCAGAGAGATCATGCAGAATCTCTCCACTGCCACCACATGTGATGAACCCAAATCTTGCTACCCTGCCTGATGTGGCCCATGCAGTCACTGACGTGGCACCACACTCACTCACAACCCTGACAGGGTGAGAGGCCCCTTTTACTACCACTAATGAAACAAGCGTGATGCCAGCCTGGTAGGACTGCCACCAGTTCCTCGTTAGATATAAGTCCAGTCCATTAACGGGATTATGTCGGGCCAGAAACCAGCCCCTGTAGCATGGAAAGTTAAACTGAGAAACAGACATGTGGATTCAAGGATCGAGATAAAAGAGCAGCCCAAGGTTAAATTATATATTTAATCGCCTTAAGGGCACTCTAGACAATACAGTATATATATGATAGTTACAAATATACAATGGTCAAATAGTGGTAGGACAAAAGATATAAGCAGAATATATGTCAATTACCGGGTGATGTTAGATCATGCCTAGCGGCATTAGATCAATGTATGATTTTTGTAGGTGTGGTTCATGCTCTTTTTTTTGGTGTATAGCATGGTCTTTCCCCTTTCTTGGACCAGCACTCCCATTTGGCACAGGTGATTTTAATTAGCAGGAAACTGCAAAGTAAGGGGTCTAACCCATTTCTGCTCTCACTGAAGAGCTTGATGGAGGTGAGTTTCATTGCTCCTTACATTTGGTGTTGGTGCTGAGTGGCGGCCATTGCTGCTGTGGTTTTGTGCTGGTGGGGTGGTGTGGTCTGGAGCGATGGGGACTCTGTCTTGCAGCATGGGTGCTGTGAGACACCAGGCCGTCTGCCCTGCCACTGCATTGCCGCTGTGGCGGTGGTCGGCATGCGACTCCGCTCCGTGGGGGCGATGGGGACTTCTTTCATTTGGTGCTGGTACTGAGTGGCGGCCATTGTAGCAGTGGTTTTGTGCTGGTGGGGCAACATGGTCTGAAGACACTGGGCCGTCTGCCCTGCATGTGCATTGCCGCTGTTGCGGTGGTCGGTGCATGGCTCCACTCCATTGGGGCAGTAGGGACCCACTACGAGGTTTGCCATGACGTGGCAGTGGGCTTCATACAGTCTGATCAGAATGTTTAACTAAGAACATCATGATCAATTATATATAAATTTTTGCCTTAGATCAACGTATGATTTTTGAAGGTGTGGTTCATGATCTTTTTTTGTTGTAGATTATGGGTGCAATGGGCCGCAAGGGGGCATGGGCTGCCAGATGGTTCCTAGGTCCTTCGCAGTATGCTACTCGACGCGGCCCCCACTGTCAAAGTGGACCATATGCATAACAGAGAGAAAGACCACATGGCCTTACACTGGCCTTTATCCCTTTGAGTCACTCCCCTCATGCCCTCTGGGCTCAATGTAAATCCCCTCCCCTCGCCTCTGCAGCTAAAAAACTCCAAAACTTATGAAAGATCATGACTACTTTCTGGATGATCCTAGGGAAGTGGCTCTGGCGCCTTCGGATCCAGCCAGGCCGCTGCTACACGTGGGGACCAAACTAGCCATTGCTATGTTCTTTGGCAGCTTAAGCATGAATCTATATTGCAAGCCAGTCTTTATCCTGCTCTGAGCTGCTCAAGGTGTGACATCTGTCATTCACAACCTTTGAGGCTTGCCCCACCCCTTCCTGCTGCTGCAAGCTGCACACTGAAAAGGGTTCTATAATCCACTTCCACATAGGATACAAACAATTGGCATGACATTATATTTCTAATATTCTTCACAGCACATATAGTATAATACACAGCCCATAGTTCATGATAGAGTATAATGCAGCCCCCCATATAGTACATATAGTGTAAGGTACAGCACATATTCCTTGATAGAGTATATTGCAGCCCCCATGTAGTACATATAGCATAATGCACAGCACATGGTCCTTGATAGAGTATAATGCACAGCACATAGTCCCCATGTATTACTAGTACACATAGTATAATGCAATACCTATAGCCCTTGATATAGTATAATGCAGCCCCCATATAGTATAATACACAGCCCATAGTCCTTGATATACTATAATGCAGCTCCCGTATAGTATAATGCAACCCCCATATAAAATAAAAATAAAATATCTTACCACATTAGCTTGCTGCTCCAGTCTCTGTAGCATGTATCCTTAGCACCTTCACTGCCCGACACAGCATGGCAGGATGAAGTGATGTTGTTGCACCCACTAGGCTGAGACATCAGACTCAGAGGGGGAATGATGGGAGAGGGAGCGTCACCTGAGGCTCCCTCTTCCATGACTGCTTTCAACTGTATCGGCATCTAGGATACCATTACACTTGAATGTGCGGTGCTGGGGGGGGATTGCCCGCCACCAGTCCCCCCGGCTCATAGGCCTCATAGTGGTCACTTGGTCTGCCGCTATTAGTGGCAGGTCACTGGCTGGGGCTCCTGTGGGAATGGGGCCCTATGCAAATGCCTAGTTTGCACCACCCTAACGCCAGTCCTGACTGACACTTGGCTCATCCTCTGAGAGTTTGTATTGAGTGTCATTAGAATAATCGACCCGATTCTATTGCATGAGAGAATATACGCTGGCCCTATTACAGAACTTAATGTTCCTGTGGCTAGAGGTCACAGTGACATCATTACTCCTGATGCCAGCGCACACCTCAGAGCGGCCTGTTCAGGATCCTGACGACTGACAGCAGTATCATTCATTTTTAACATGTCTTTATGTTTGTGTTTTTTTTTCTTTTTTTCACATTTATTACTTTAGAGGTTTGTGTTGCTGTGCAGTGTGTGACTGGTGTTGAAGTGCAGTAAAAAACTCACCAATGACTAGTGATGTAGTATTGTCTATGGGAACACTTCTCCTACGACTTACCATCTAGTTTTACACCAAAGTATGCATAATACAGTTTTCTAATGAAGTCCATAATGTTCCTTTGTTGTTTCTTCACTACAAAACAAACTCAAATGTAGCAAAAGTTGTGTGGTGAATTTATAAAACCCCTTGAAGTCATTTTGATCACGTTGTTGAAACAGAAGCTTAATCCACCACAACCACTAAATACTGACAGGAATCGTGGTAAACACACGACCACACTCTTATGGATACGAATAAATTTACACGAATAAAGTTTCATTCATTTTATGGAAGCTGGAGTCCCGTTTTTCCTCGTCTGCCAACACTCTTATGGACTCTGTCTAAGGATTCTTTCGCACATCCGAGTCCCCGGTACATGTGGTGACGGTTTTCACACATACCTTGAGACACTGACACACGTAGACCCATTCAAGTGAATGGGTCTGTGCACATGTCAGAGTGTTTCCACGGACCGTGTGTCCGTGTGCACCACACGTAGACATATCCATTTTTTATCATCAGCACGGGCGGCAAAACATCTCGCACACGTGCACATGGAGAGCACACATTGATGTCATCCGTGTGACACGCATCGGCACCGGTGAAGAACCGCTACAGTAAGTGCTGTTCCCCGGCTGCAGGTGCGGAAGACGGCTCTCATCATTCTCCCCTGCTCTGCCGGCGATCAATGTGAGCAGAAGAGAATGATGAGAGTTATATTAAAATCAGAATGATGACAGCAGGTGGGGGCTTTCGGGACTATTACTCCCATCATCCGACACTTACTGCCGCTAATAACAGTGACAGAAAGGGCCGGATGATCAGGGTATTCCTCCATGCCCCCTTACCAGCCTGAAATCACCAGCCCCCAGCTGTGAGCTTTAGCAATGCTGGTTGTCAAAAAAAGGGGGGGCCATGTCATTTTTTTATTATTTATTTAAATAATTAAACAGTGTGCGGACTCCTCTATTCTTGATAACCAACCTTGCTGAAGCTGACAGCTGAGAATTGCAGACCCCAGATGTGAGTTTTGCCTGGTTGGTTAAAGAAAATAGGGGGAACCCACGTCGAGTTTTTCATTCATTTATTTAGTTATATCGCAGGCGGGGGAGGAATAGCCGTCTTTAGCACCCGCCGCCGGGGATCAGCGCTTACTGTAGTGCTTCTTCCACGGCAGCCGTCTGTGTAGTACTGATGTGTAGGAAGATGGACCGGGCTAGGGCGGATTCTTGTGTGCCTGGGCTGGAACTATCGGGCTGTCACCATTGTTGCTGGGGGAAGGACTTTCTGACCAGAGCAGACCTTTGCACCTGACTGTAGGGGTGGGGTGGACATAAAAGGATCTGAGGGCGCGAAAACGGGGCTTCTGACGGGAAGACAGGGGACACGTAAGGAGAAGGTTGTCTCCGTCTCCACTGTTCCATGCCAACCAGCAGGCCTACTCTGCGGTCTACCCTCCCCTACGCACACAACCCATGCACAGACAGAGCCGAGCACCTTGCAGACTTCCATACCTGAGAGCTCTGACCGGTTAGCACCCCTCACAATAACTAACAAGCTTCACAGTACTGACCTCGCGGTACACGCTGATTCAGTAGGCCCTGCTGTGGCCTCCACTCCGGGACTTTGTGTCACACTTGCCGTACCATCTTCTACATCTCGTACAACACCGTGTACCAGGACCGGGTGGTCACGCCTGGAAAGGTCAGGATACGCCATTTCGGTACAGAGACAGTGCTTCAAATTTATCCGTGACAGCTTCAGAGATGTCTCGCGCCACTTGCGCCATCATCGTAGGATCTTTCAACCTCTTCCGTCCGGGAGCCACAGACTGATAAGATGATTCGTTTTTTACTCTTTGTTATTAACGTTGCATCTCCACCATTTATCCCTCCTGTATTTGTATAATTACATATCTGCTTACTCCCTGCGTGGAGTATTTACTGATAAGAATTCTCTGCATAAGGAACCCGTTAACTCTTGCTCTGTCTCCTGCTCGTCACTGCATCCTGCGTTCCTGCTAGTTTCTTGCATTTGGCGTAGTCAGCAGGATGCAGTCTAACAGCACGGAGGTGGCAGATAAAGCAGTTGGGGGTGGTCCAAGGTCCAGCATCTCGCTGGAGCAATATTGAATAATTTGCCAAAATTTACAGGTAACAACACGGTGTTGTGGAGCTGGACTGAACGTATATGGGGAATGATGAGGATGCACCCCATGACCCCTGCCTTAGAAGCTGAGGTGGCCATTGTGGCACTAGATGGAGAAGCTAGAGTCTCAATTATGTTACGGGCCCCCAGGGAGCGAGACACCTTTAAAAAGGTGCTCCACATTTTGGAAGAGACCCACTGACGTAGGGGAACTGAGGACGTGTCTCTTTTGCCGCATGCAGAGGGAAGGGGAGACTGTGACGCAATACATGAATGTATTGCAGTAGTTACATACTGCGATTGTCAGAAAGGATGGTATGGGCATAGGTCCTACGGACATAATGCTGCGAGATCTTTTGGTGACGGGCTTGCGAGACGAGCTGACGAAGCAGGCACTGCGAGAGCGCGTGTGGGTGAACCCTCGCTTCACGTTTTCTGAGATAGGAAGCGAAGCCGCACGCGAGAACAAGAGCAGAGGGTGATAGTCCCGGTGGGGAAGGTCCGGGGCGCAGAAGTGTCCGTGAATATCAACACTGAACCCCAATGGGTGGAAGAATTATGGAAAGAACTTCTGAATTTGAAAGGAGAGTTGGCTGCGGTTAAAAAGAAGACCGAGGCCGTTGCAAATCCTTCAGGTGCCAGTGGAGGCCCGGAGTCTCGGTGGGATTCCAGAGGGTTCAGCCAACAAAGGCCGCTCACTTGCTTTAACTGTGGCTGAAATGGACATATGGCGCGGGAGTGCACACGTCGGAGGAGAGTTCAGCCCCGACGTCTGTTAGACTAGAGGGCACCGAGCCGGGAGGAAGCTGCCCGGAGCCAGGACAGATGTGAGGGAGTAGTGGAAGTCTCACAAATTTAGTGTCTATGTGCCCTCTGGTCTGAACTGAGTTTGAGGTCGTGCAGTACGCTGCCTAGTGGATACAGGCTCTCAGGTGACGACAATGCCAGAAGCCTATTTTCAGCAACATTTTTCTGAAGTTTGATGGCCTGAGTGGGGCCCAGTGATAAAGTTGATGGCTGCTAACCAATTGCCCATTCCGGTCTCAGGGGTGGCATGGATGCAGATCTCCATGTGTGGCAAGAATCTGGCATGTAGGGGTGTGGTGCTAACCCGGGGAGAAGTGAACAGTGGACACACAGTTAGTCTGGGTATGAACATCTTAAAGGAATTTGGAAGTCTTCTAATTAATGAGCCTTCCAATGAGACCCTGAAGCAGTGGAGTCCCCATACTCCTCAGGGAAGAATATTCCAACAGTTACTCTGTGTAGTTCAAGTGCAAGGGTCATACCAGGATGGAGGAGCATTAGGAAAAGTGATTGTGCCTTCCTCTACCAAACTCGTTTTGCCCTCAGGGCAAATGGTGCTTACTCTGCCCGTCCAAGCTCGTATCCCTCTGGAAGGAGTGGAGATTTAAATTGAGCCTTCCTTTTGGGAGAAACTGCCCTCGGGATTTTTGGTAGCTCATACGTTAGCCACTGTGTGGGATGGGGCATTACCCATACGATGTGTTAATCTAGAGGACCAGGACACCACAGTTTGCCCCAGAAGCGAAGGGGCCCAAATTGTGGGCATGCCTGAAGAGATAATGCCACCTCAAACCGTGCAGTTGAAAGTACACGAAGAAGACACCTGGACCGTGACAGTGAATTCTTCGGTGACACCGGAGCCTCAGCATATTCAAGAGGGGGGAATTATTCTAGACTAAATGCGAGCCGAATTGGCTGAACTCACTCAGGAACAAATGCAGCAGGTGAAAGCTCTATTGGGTAGATATAGGGACATGTTTGCTCGTCACGAAGACGACTTTGGCTGTACCACAGCCATCACTCAATAGATACCCACGGAAAATATGGCATCCATAAGAGAAAGCTATCGACAAATTCCACCACAATTATATCAGGAGGTGAAAGGTATGTTGGGACAGATGCTGCAGAAAGGTGTCATCAGAGAGAATCAGAGACCCTGGGCTGCCCCAATAGTTTTGGTACGGAAGAAAGACGGGACTCTGCGTTTTTGTGTGGATTATCGGAAACTTAATGCCTGTACCATGAAGGATTCATATCCACTACCCAGGATTGAAGAGTCTCTGTCCACGCTTGGGAAGGCCAAATTCTTTTCAACGTTAGATCTCGCCAGGGGCTATTGGCAAGTACCAATGTCAGAACGGGATCAAGCAAAGACTGCCCTTATTCTGCCCATGGGTTTATTCGAATTCAACCGGATACCATTCGGCTTGGCTAATGCCTTAGGAAATTTTCAACGTCTCATGGAAAGGTGTCTGGGTGATCTGAACTTTGAAGCTACGCTAATTTATTTAGACGATATCATAGCCTACGCTGCTTCCTTTGAGGAACACCTACAATATCTGGAACAAGTGTTGAGTCGCTTGCAGAAACACGGGTTGAAGGTGAAACCTCAAAAACGTCATCTGTTCCGCACTCAGATTGAGTACCTGGGTCATGTTGTGTCTGCTGAAGGAGTAAAACCATCTTGTGAGAAGATCTCTGCGATACAAGATTGGCCCACTCCAGAGACAGTGAAGGATGTTCGCGTGTTTCTAGGACTGACTGGGTATTACCGCCGATTTGTGAAAAACTTTGCTCGCCGAGCCAGACCGCTACAGGAACTGTTGAAAGGAGCAACTTCAGGCACCAAGAACTGGAATATTTGTTGGAAAGAACATCAGGAGGAAGACTTTCAAGACCTGAAGAAGGCATTGACGGAAGCTCCTGTGTTGGCTCATGCAGACTTTTCTCAACCGTTTATTCTCCACACTGATGGGAGTTTGCATGGACTTGGGGATGTATTGTCGCAAATACAGGATGGGAGAGAGAAGGTGATCGCTTATGCTTGTCAGTCTCTTCACAATTCTGAACGTAATCCGGACAATTACAGTTCCTTCAAGTTGGAGCTTCTCGCGTTGGTCTGGGCCATGACGGAGAGGTTCGCGGAATATTTGTCCGGGTCTGAAGTTCTAGTACGCACCGATAACAATCCCCTGGCTCATCTGGAAAATGCAAAGCTAGAGGCCCTGAAGCAACGATGGGTGGCCAGAATGGCGAAGTTTCTGTATAGAATCGCGTATAAGAGGGGAGCAGAGAACATTCATGCTGATGCTCTATCCAGGATAAGACATCGGAAACCTGGACAGAATAGAGATGAGGAACTGCAAAGTGAAGAGATTCCCAGGTTTCTAGAGCCCGCCAGGATGGTGGTGGCGACGCAGAACCAGATACGAACACAGACCACGGGAGGAGTTTTAGGGCGATCCCGGGATGAATGGGTCCGGTTGCAACAAGAAGATGGAGAGCTTGCTCTAATGAGGCAGTGTGCACCTTCGAAGAGACTCCCCAGTCTGGCAGAGAGGGACACTCTTTCTGCGGAAACTCTGCAGATTCTTTGACAGTAGGAACGCCTCCAGATAAAAAATGGTTTGCTTTATAGGAAAGTGCAACTTCAGACGGAGCTGGGGTCACCTGGCAGGTCCTAGTTCCAGAGACTCTGTTAACCGAGATTTCCACTGAGGCCCATGAAAAAGGAGCGCACTTTGGCCAGGAAAAGACTTTTCAGTGGTTGCAGCGGTTCATTTATCATCCTCGGCTGAAGGTGGTAGTTGAAGAGACATGCAGATCTTGCCAGACGTGTGAACTGGCAAAACCACAAGAGCAGAAAGCTCCGATACAGTCCATAGTGACATCCCATCCCTTTGAATTATTGATGATAAATTATTTGACTATCGGGCCAACTCATCAAGGATATGAACATTGCTTAGCAATGGTAGATCATTTTACAAAAGTTGCTGTTGTGACCCCTACCAGAGACCAAACTGCAGAATCAGCTGCATACGGATTCATTCAGGTCAGGGAGCCTGCTTTCTGGGAGAGGTGAAGGAGGAATTGCATCGCATGTACCGAATTGACAAATCTCGGACTACACCATATCATCCACAGGGTAATGGTGCCTGTGAATGTTTCAACCATACGTTGATCCAAATGCTGAGAACTTTGGAGGAAGGCCCGATGGCCTGAATTTGTTTCAGAATTGGTCTGGGTCTATAACAATCGAGTGCACAGTACCACGGGTTACACTCACTACTCGCTCCTGTTTGGCCGAGATGGAAAAGGGATCACCGAGTTAGCGTTAGATCCAGAGTAGAACTGCTCACAGGTAGCGTTGTCCTCATGGGTCCGGGAACATCGACATCATCTGGAGACCCTGCATCTTTTAGTACAGACCAGACTCCGGGGAATTTGAGAATGCTGAGAGAACTCCACCACGGGCAACAGATCTTTAAGTTGGAGACCGCATCCTAATGCGAGACAAACGCCCTCGGGACAAACTGGAAAATCGCTGGGAAAGAGACCCCTATTGGGTAAAAAGACGAGTCAGTTCCGAAGGCCTTGTGTATGAGATTCAACCTGAAGGAGACAGAAACTCTACTACTCGAGTAGTTCATCGAAACATGCTTCGGCCTTGCTTGTCTAAAGATCCAGTACAAGTGGAAAAGATACCAGAGACCTTTGAGTGAGTTCCTGCCATAAAAGAAGAAGAAGATGAGGAAAGTACAGAACAGGGGCCTAGGAAGATGTTTCAGAGAGTACAGACACATCCAGGCCTCCTACGGTGCCAACAGATTCTACCGTTCCAGAAGACTCCACTACTCCGTTCAATTTACGATGCTCCGAACATACAACAGTTGGCAAACCCCCCAATCGTTATAAACAAGACCAATTTATTTGGCAATGGAAAATACAGAAGAGAAGGAAACGTCCACGCGGTTCCCAAGAATCCTCGCCCGTGGAATAGTGGGCAAAAGGAGTGGGGAGTGTAGAATGGACCGGGCTAGGGCGGCTTCTTGTGTGCCTGGGCTGGAACTATCAGGGCTGTCACCATTGTTGCTGGGGGAAGGACATTCTGACCAAAGCAGACCTTTGCACCTGACTGTAGGGGGCGGGGTGAACATAAAAGGAGCTGAGCACGCGAAAACGGGGCTTCTGGCGGGAAGACAGGGGACACGTAAGGAGAAGGTTGACTCCGCCTCCACTGTTCCACGCCAACCAGCAGGCCTACTCTTTGGCCTATCCTCCCCTATGCGCACAACCCACCTTGCAGACTTTCGCACACGAGAGCCCTGACCAGTCAGCACCCCTCACAATAACTGACAAGCTTCACAGTACTGACCTCGCGGTTCACGCTGATTCAGTAGGCCCTGCTGTGGCCTCCACTCCTGGACTTTGTGTCACACTTGCCGTACCATCTTCTACCTCTCGTACAACACCGTGTACCAGGACAGGGAGATCACGTCTGGAAAGGCCAGGATACTCTGCTTCGGTACAGAGACTTTGCTTCAATTTCATCAGAGACTGCTTCAGAGATGTCTCACACCACTTGCGCCATCATCGTGGGATCTTTCAACCTCTTCCATCCGGGAGCCACAGACTGATATGTTGATTGGTTTTTTACTGTTTGTTATTAACCCCTTCACCCCCAAGGGTGGTTTGCACGTTAATGACCGGGACAATTTTTACAATTCTGACCACTGTCTCTTTATGAGGTTATAACTCCGGAACGCTTCAACGGATCTTCGCGATTCTGAGATTGTTTTCTCGTGACATATTGTACTTCATGTTAGTGGTAAAATTTCTTCCATATAACTTGCGTTTATTTTTGAAAAAAACGCAAATATGGCGAAAATTTTGAAAATTTAGCAATTTTCAAACTTTGAATTTTTATTCCCTTAAAACAGAGAAATATGTAACACAAAATAGTTAAGAAATAACATTTCCCACATGACTACTTTACATCAGCACAATTTTGGAATCAAAATTTTTTTTTGTTAGGAAGTTATAAGGGTTAAAAGTTGACCAGCGATTTCTCATTTTTACAACAAAATTTACAAAGCCATTTTTTTTAGGGACCACCTCACATTTGAAGTCACTTTGAGGGGTCTACATGACAGAAAATACCCAAAAGTGACACCATTCTAAAAACTGCACCCCTCAAGGTTCTCAAAACCACATTCAAGAAGTTTATTAACCCTTCAGGTGCTTCACAGGAACTAAAGCAACGTGGAAGGAAAAAATGAATATTTAACTTTTTAGCCACAAAAATGATCTTTCACAAACTTTTTTTTTATTTTCACAAGGGTAAAAGGAGAAAATGGACAGATAAGGTTGTTATGCAATTTCTCCTGAGTACGCCAATACCCCATATGTGGGGGAAAACCACTGTTTGGGCACACGGCAGAGCTCGTAAGGGAAGGAGCGCCGTTTGACTTTTTCAAACTAAAATTGGCTGGAGTTGAGATTGGACGCCATGTCGCGCTTGGAGAACCTCTGATGCGCCTAAACAGTGGAAACCCCCCACAAGTGACACCATTTTGGAAACTAGACCCCCTAAGGTACTTATCTAGATCTGTTGTGAGCACTTTGAACCCCCAAGTGTTTCACAAAAGTTTATAATGCCTGGGTGTGAAAAAAAAAAAAAAAAAATTCCACAAAAATGATTTTTTAGTCCTAAATTTTTGAATTTTCCCAAGGAAATTGGACCCCAAAAGTTGTTGTCCAATTTGTCCTGAGTACGCTGATACCCCATATGTGGGGGTGGAAAACTGTTTGGGCGCACGGCAGGGCTTGGAAAGGAAGTAGTAACGTTTTGGAATGCAGACGTTGATGGGGGTCATGTTCCGTTTGCAGTGCCCCAGATGAGCCTAAACAGTGGAAATCCCCCACAAGTGACCCCATTTTGGAAACTAGACCCCCTAAGGAACTTATCTAGATCTTTGGTGAGCACTTTGAACCCCCAAGTGCTTCACACAAGTTTATAATGCCCGGGCATGAAAATAAAAAATCCTATTTTTTTCCCACAAAAATTATCTCTTAGTCACTAATTTTTTATTTTCCCAAGGGTATCAGGAGAAATTGGACCACATAAGTTGTTGTCCAATTTGTCCTGAGTACGCTGATGCCCCATATGTGGGGGGGAACCACTGTTTGGGTGCACGGCAGAGCTCGGAAGGGAAGGAGCACCATTTGACTTTTTCCAACCAAAATTGGCTGGAATTGAGATTGGATGCCATGTTGCATTTGGAGAGCCCCTGATGTGCCTAAACAGTGGAAACCCCCCACAAATGACCCCATTTGGGAAACTAGACCCCCTAAGGAACTTATCTAGATCTTTGGTGAGCAATTTGAACCCTCAAGTGCTTCACACAAGTTTATAACGTAGAGCCGTAAAATTTAAAAATCATATTTTTTCCACAAAAATGATCTTTTCACCCGAATTTTTATTTTTCCAAGGGTAACAAGACTCCAAAAGTTCTTGTGCAATTTGTCCTGAGTACACTGATACCCCATATGTGGGGGTATACCACTGTTTGGGTGCATGGCAGAGTTTGGAAGGGAAGGAGCGCCGTCTCACTTTTTCAACGCAGAATTGGCTGGACGCCATGTCGTGTTTGGAGAGCTCCTGATCTGCCTAAACAGTGGAAACCCCCCACAAATGACACCATTTTGGAAACTAGACCCCTCAAGGAACTTATCTAGATGTGTGGTGAGAACTTTGAACCCCCAGGTGTTTCACTAAAATTTATAACGTACAGCCTTAAAATAAAAAATCCTTTTTTTTTTACAAAAATGATTTTTTCGCCCCCAATATTTTATTTTCACAAGGGTAACAGAAGAAATTGGAACCCAAAAGTTGTTGTCCAATTTGTCCTGAGTACGCTGATACCCAATATGTAGGAGAAAACTACTGTATGGGTGCATGTCAGGGCTCGGAAGGGAAGTAGTGACGTTTTGGATTGCAGACTTTGATGGAATGGTCTGGGGGCGTCATGTCGCATTTGGAGAGCCCCTGATACGCCTAAACAGTGGAAACCCCCCACAAGTGACACCATTTTGGAAAATAGACCCCACAAGGAACTTATCTAGATGTGTGGTGAGCACTTTGAACCCCGAAGTGCTTCACAGAAGTTTATAACGCACAGCCGTAAAAATAAAAAATCCTTTTTTTTTTTTAACAAAATGATTTTTTCGCCCCCAATATTTTATTTTCACAAGGGTAACAGGAGAAATTGGACCCCAAAAGTTGTTGTCCAATTTGTCCTGAGTACGCTGATACCCAATATGTGGGAGAAAACTACTGTATGGGCGCATGTCAGGGCTCGGAAAGGGAAGTAGTGACGTTTTGGATTGCAGACTTTGATGGAATGGTCTGGGGGCGTCATGTCGCATTTGGAGAGCCCCTGATGCGCCTAAACAGTGGAAACCCCCCACAAGTGACCCCATTTTGGAAAATAGACCCCACAAGGAACTTACCTAGATGTGTGGTGAGCACTTTGAACCCCGAAGTGCTTCACAGAAGTTTATAACGCACAGCCGTAAAAATAAAAAATCCTTTTTTTTTTTTACAAAAATGATTTTTTCGCCCCCAATATTTTATTTTCACAAGGGTAACAGGAGAAATTGGACCCCAAAAGTTGTTGTCCAATTTGTCCTGAGTACGCTGATACCCAATATGTGGGAGAAAACTACTGTATGGGCGCATGTCAGGGCTCGGAAAGGGAAGTAGTGACGTTTTGGATTGCAGACTTTGATGGAATGGTCTGGGGGCGTCATGTCGCATTTGGAGAGCCCCTGATGCGCCTAAACAGTGGAAATCCCCAACAAGTGACCCCATTTTGGAAAATAGACCCCACAAGGAACTTATTTAGATGTGTGGTGAGCGCTATGAAGCCCCAAGTGCTTCACAGAAGTTTATAATGTACAGCCGTAAAAACAAAAAAATCTTATTTTTTTTACAAAAATAATATTTTCGCCCCCAGTTTTTTATTTTCCCAAGGGTAACAGAAGAAATAGGACAAATTTCACAATAACTCTTGGGGTCCAGAGTACGCTGATACCCCATATGTGGGGATAAACTACTGTTTGGACGCATGGCAGAGCTCAGAAGTGAAGGAACACCGTTTGACTTTTTCAACGCAGAATTGGCTGGAATGGAGATCAGACGCCATGTCACATTTGGAGAGCCCCTGATGTGCCTAAACAGCGGAAACCCCCAATTCTAACTCCAACCCTAACCCCAACACACCCCTAACCCTAGTCCCAACCCTAATCCCAACCCTAACCCTAATCCTAACTCTAACCCTAATCCTAACTTTAGCGCCAACCCTAACCCTAACTTTAGCCGAAACCCTAACCCTAACCCTAATGGGAAAATGGAAATAAATACATTTTTTTAATTTTATTATTTTTCCCTTACTAAGGGGGTGATAAAGGGGGGTTTGATTTACTATTTATAGCGGTTTTTATGATTGGCAGCTGTCACGCTAAAAGACGCTTTTTATTGCAAAAAGTAGTTTTTTGCATCGCCACATTTTGAGAGCTATAATTTTTGCATATTTTGGCCCACAATGTCATGTGAGGTCTTAATTTTTGCGGGACGAGGTGACACTTTTATTGGTACCATTTTTGAGCACGTGACATTTTTTGATCGCTTTTTATTTTGATTTTTGGGAGGTTAGAATGAACAAAAATCAGCAATTCATGAATTTCTTTTGGGTGAGGCGTTTTTATTGTTCCGCGTGTGGTAAAATCGATAAAGCAGTTTTATTCTTCGGGTCAGTACGATTATGGCGATACTTCATTTATATAATTTTTTATGTTTTGGCGCTTTTATAGAATAAAAACAATTTTATATAAAAAATAATTATTTTTGCATCGCTTTATTCTGCGAGCTATAACTTTTTTATTTTTTGCTGATGATGCTGTGTGACAGCTTGTTTTTTGCGGGACAAGATGACATTTTCAGCGGTACCATGTTTATTTATATCCGTCTTTTTGATCGCGTGTTATTCCACTTTTTGTTCAGCGGTATGATGATAAAGCACTGATTTTTTGCTTCGTTTTTATTTTTTATTTTTTAAGGGGTTCACAAAAGGGGTTAACTAGTGGGACAGTTTTATAGGGGGGGTCGTTACGGACGCGGCGACACCATATATGTGTACTTTTATTGTTTTATTTTTTTTATTTACAATAAGTAATGAATTTATTGGGGAATATTTTTTTTTTTTTTTTTTTTTTTTTTGGATTTTTTTTTACACATGTTTATTTTTACTTTTTTTACTTTTTTACTTTGTCCCAGGGTGGGACATCACTGTATTTCATCAGATCGCTGGTGTGACAGTGTGCACAGCACTCTGTCACACCAGCGATGTGACAGGCAGTGCAGGACGCTTCCTCATGCCTGCTCTCGGCAGGCACTGAGGAAGCCGCCTCCCTCCAGGACCCCAGCGCCATCTTGGATCCGGGTCCTGGGAGGGAGGAAGCCCTCAGAGCAGCGCGATCATATCGCGCTGCTCTGAGGGTCTCAGGGGGGCGCGCAGGGAGCCCCCACCCTGCGCGATCCTCCCCTGTGCCCCCAGTACACCGCGATCATGTTTGATCGCGGTGTGCAAGGGGTTAATGTGCCGGGAGCGGTCCGTGACCGCTCCTGACACACAGTCACGGGTGTCAGCTGTGATAATCAGCTGACACCCGGCGGCGATTAGCTTGCGCTCCCTCCGGGAGCGCAGCTAATCGCCTGTGACGTACTATCCCGTCCATGGTCAGAATGGCACGGGTTTTATGGACGGGATAGTACGTCTAATGTCAGAGAGGGGTTAACATTGCATCTCCACCATTTATCCCTCCTGTATTTGTATAAATACATATCTGCGTACTCCCTGCATGGAGTATTTACTTATAAGAATTCTCTGCATAAAGAACCCGTTAACTCTTGCTCTGTCTTCTGCTCGTCACTGCATCCCGCGTTCCTGCTAGTTCCTTACAGATGCGGCACATGGGCAGCACACGGTTGCCGCACATGGTTGCCACACATGTGCCGCAAGTATTACACACACAGACATGAATATCTCCGGTACCGTTTTTTCCGGTACTGGAAAAAAAAAAGGACGTGTGAAACCGGCATTAAAGAAAATCTACCTTTGCTCTCCATAGTAACCAATCACAGTGCAGCTTTAAGCTCTTATATTGCTGAGGTAAAATGAAAGCTGTGCTCTGATTGGTTGCTATGCACACCACCACACTGTAATGAACTGTGACTTAAAAAGAAAATTTGTTTTTACTGCCCAAAACAAGCAATCACAGAGCAGCTTTCATTTCATATACTGCTGAGGTAAAATGAAAGTTATGCTATCATTGGATTCTATGGACACCACCACACTCTTTGGAAACTGGATTAGGTAAATCTTCTCTGCCCATAGCAGCCAATTGCAGTACAGCGTCCATTAATTCCTAACCAATCTGATGACACCAAAATCATCCACCAAAGGTCGCGAAAACTGGTCAAAGTATGGTGCAAGAAAAAGCCTATGGAGTCAGTGTTTCGGAAAAAATCTGTACGTTATGGATTTTTTTTCAATATTTTTACTGACTTTTGTTTCATCCAAAGTATATAAAAATCACCTCTTATTTTTCAAACAATGTTACCCTTGCAGACCTGTGGAATCCTTATCTCCATAATGGATTTGCAGTTATCCCAGTACTTGTTTGTCCATCAGCTACTGTAAAATACTTCATACTAAGCCACATCTCAGGAGCTAATATTACTAGGAATTATTTGGGTTACAGAGTGAACTCCTCTTCAATATCAGCACAGACAGCCACTCGTAGCTTAATATTGTGTGGTATCTCCTCGAGATCATGGTTAGAAAGTTCTCAGCAATTATGAGTAGAGATTAAGTGTTTTCAGCTGGTCTGTCAACAGTATGAAATTCTTTCCTCTCTTTGGCCGACAGTTATTTCAGGGTATGGAGGCATTCCTGCTGCATTCCTTGCTACACACATAGCCAGGTGCGGTCATGGCCGGAGCAGTGTATTGCAGCATAATTCTGTGGAGAAAACCTGTTCTGTTCTAAACTTAGGGTATGTCTGTGCAAATCGGAGTACAATAAATAAGACAAATGGGTTGTTATACATTTCTGCATGTTTTCTCCATCAACTTTTCTTTCATAGGTTGAAAAAAGACCTAGGTCCATCAAGTTCAAACTTTCTTCACCAATGGGTTCAGCACACATAATTTTTCACAAACCACAGTAGCAGCATAGCTATAGTTAAAGGGGTTCAGACAGTGGTGGAATTCAATGGAGTTTTCCCTGGTTCGGTGGAACAGCTTGTTAAAATAGCAGGCGGTTCCCTGAATCAGCAAGAATCTGCCCCAATCTTCAGACGAACATTCAGATGAAATATATTGAGGTACAGAAAGCTATTGCTCAGCAATAGTTAACAGCTGCAGGACAATCAGAGGCCGGCAGCTGACGTTGGCGCATGCCACTGGCATATGACCTCACTGCCATGAGCGGGCATTTGAAGAAGGAAGAGGATGCCGCTGTACCATGGCCACGATGGAGAAATATGGGGCCAGGATGGAGCTATATGGGGCCAGGATGGAGCTATATGGGGCCAGGATGGATACATATGGGGCTAGGAAGGAGACATATGGGACGAGGATGGAAACATATGGAGCCATCATGGAGACAAATGGGGACAGGATGGAGACAGATTGGGCTAGGATGGAAACCTATGGGGCCAGGATGGAGACTTATGGGGACCAGTATGGAAAAATATGAGGCCAGGATGGAGATATATGGGGCTAAGATGGAGACAAATGGGACCAGGATGGAGACAAATGGGGCCAGGATGAAGACATATGGGGCCAGGATGGAGACATTTGAGGCTGGGATGGAGACATATGGGGCCAAGATAGAGACATATTGGGCCGGGATAGAGACAAGTGGGGCCAGGATGGAGACAAATGTGTCCAAGATGGAGACATACAGGGCCAGGATGGAGACATACGGGGCCAGAAAGCAGACATATGTGGCCAGGATGGAGAAATATTATGGGTCCAGGATGGAGAGATATGGGGCCAGGATGGAGACATATGAGGCCAGGATAGAGACAAATGGATACACAATAGAGACAAATAGTGCCAGGATGGAGACATGGGGCCAGGATGGAGACATATGAGGACAGGTGGGGGACATATCATGGGATCAGGATGGAGACATATTGTGAGGCCAGGATGAAGACAAATGGGGCCAGGGTGGAGACATGTGGCATCCAGAATGGAGTACATATGGGACCAGAATGGGCGACATTATTACTGGAAAGGGCCAGGATAGGGAACATTATAACTGTAGAGGCTAATTATTACTGTTATGATGTATTTTATTTTTGAGGCTAGGGAGCTGTTACTGTGCAGGGGGCACTATGTTGTTTTTATTCTTCATCTGGTGACATGTAGAAGTCGGGGGGAGAAGTGAAGAATGTGCTGTAGAAGTGATCAGCTATAGATGACTGTGTTATTTTCTGCAGAGATGAGTCCTGGCTAAAAGAAATGATGGCAGTCTGTGTTGGATGAAGAAGAAAAGCAAAGATTAATCACTGCAACTACAGACATCACTGGTAAGTCAGTGTGTTACCTGTACACTTACACTATGCACTATATAGTATGTACAGATGTCCTGTGTATAATGTCACTGGTGATCACTATATTACCTGTACACTATACACTATATGCAGAGCTCCTTTGTATAATGTCTCTGGTGTTACCTGTACACTAACACTATATACAGAGATCCTTTGTAAAATGTCACTGGTGATCATTATATTACCTGTACACTGACACCATATACAGAGCTCCTTTGCATAATGACATTTATATTAATATTAATGTTATTAGTATTGTGTTTTTTTTATTAATGATCAGTATTGTACTATTCAGTCACTATGTTTGAGGTAATATCTGGTCTGCTAATGGTGTGGTGGTATTTATCCAAGTGTATGGTATTATTTGGTCACTATATGGAGGTAATATTTGGTCATATCTGGTCATTGTGGGATCTTATTTTTCACATATCTTCTGCTGAGGCCCGAGATTAGGTGCAGCAGACAGTTGCAGTGACAGATGGACATGAGGTCATCCATTCCAATTTGAGCAGGGTTCCTTTAGTACTAATTTTCAAAACTTGTAGAAAACCCTTTAAAACTATCAGACAGGGACTGGGACAATGTGCAGGACAGGATGCAATGAGGGTGGGGTAAGGTAAGGTGGGGTAAGAAGGGTAAAGTGCCTTTACTTTTTAGTTGCCGTTACTTGTATTTTGTGGTTGAGGAAGATGTGCCCAGATGGGCATGGCTCACAAAATGTGTGTGGCTTTTTAAACAGCCATGTCTTTTTAAATGGGCGTGGTTTTCTAACACTATCAGGAAACCTGTTATTGAAAAATTGAATCCCACCTCTGGGTTCAGAGTTGTCCAGGTTTACAGTCTACAGTCATTCTTTGATAGCCTACAATTGCTTTATGTGACTGCAAACTTGTGAATCCTGAGATCACAGCCAATGGCAAGATCGAGCAGTCATATGACTGTAAGTATGCAATATGCATATTTATGGCCACATTCCAAGTAAACGCACATGGCCTCTCTCAATGCAAGTGAATTGAGCAAGGCCGTGCACATCTAGTTGGAATGCGGCTGGGAATATGCATATTGCATACTTACACTCACATGACTGCTCGATCTTGCTGCCGCCACAGGATAATCCTCACGATACGTGCTGCGCATGATGTCAGGACTCACAAGCTTGCAGTCAGTGACTGTAGACTTTACTGGACAACCCCTGTAATACAGACTGATACAAAAATTAGGTTTTTTACTTGTACCTTTGTGTCTTTTTCATATGCTTTTTCCCTCTGTCATTCCGGCAGCAGAGAGCTTAATGTGCGGACCTCTTATTCGCTGCTAAAACTACATTTCCCAGCAGCACCCTGCTTTTCAGTGTTGAAGTGCCACTCCCTCTGCTTTCCTTGTGTGCTGGACATTACATTAGCGGTTCATAGGTTCATCGGGATCAAGAGGCTCTTCTGTGTCTAGACACATAGGAGACGAGAAAATAAATGGTGTGTGTAGCATACACAGATGCAAATCTAGGTTTTCTGCACCTGGGGCAAAAATTCACTTTGGTATCTTGTCCTATACACTACTTAAGCATTAGGCCTGGGGGAACAGTCATGTCATGGATTTGGCGCAGCTTCAACATGTTTTTTTAATTGATTGTTTGGCTGCAATCACATGTGGAAGCCATTTTGAATTTTTTTCTATAGTAGAACCGGAGCACTTTTTTATTTTGAAAAAAAAAAAGCAAACGATGCTGTCAATACCAACAATATTGAAAAAACCAAATATGCCAACAGTACTGTCACTACTACCAATACCAATAGTACTGACAAAACTGCATAGACAATACGAATAATATGAGCAAAACCAACTACACTAACAAAACCAACAATACAAACAATGCTGGCCGACTCAAGTATACAGACAATATCACCAGATATGCCCGATATAAATTTTTTGCAGGAGACAAGAATACCAACAAAATTAGAGGTGCCCTTTATTAGCTTAGCAACAGTGGATGTGAATAACAAAATAACCATCACTCACCAGTTAAATCTGTCGTTTCTCCAGAATCGAATTTCTGGTGATCTTTTAGGCCCTTGTATGACACAAAACAGCTGAGGCCATGATTTTAAGTGGTGGTCACGATGGAAGTACACAGAAACAAAGATTGGAGCAGTCCCATACCATCAATGCTAGAAGGGATTTAACAGGCCAGTTATGCTAATTTAAAAAATATGTATCAATTATCACATTTCCTATTATGCTAGCCTGGAAAATCCCTATAAAGGCTCAGTACCTGTAAAAAGAAAGTGAGCTATACTTAACAGCGTTGCAGTCAATCAATGAGCTCAACAGCTCTCTGGGTAGACGGCATGAGACGCTCAAGGCTGAGCTCAGTGATTGTCTGCAGCACTGTTGACATGATGTCACTGTTGCAGCCAAACAACACAGATCAGGGCAGTACTAGAGACACAGCACTGCACCTGGGAAGAGTAAGTAAAACTCAGCTTGCTTTTTAACGCCTAACTGAGCCTACAGATAGAAGTTTTTTGAAAGGGTACAACCCCTTTAAACATGGCTTAAGGTTCCTCTTAGCTTAATTAACACTGGTTGCTGCATATAAGAACACTTAGAAGTGGGTTGGATTAGATCAGGAGCAGACTTGAAATACTTTTTTAATCTTTCAAAAGCCCTAAGCCTATGTGCACACGTTGCAGATTTTATTGCGGATCCGCAGCATTTTTCCGGGCGGAATTGCACCAAATCCACAATGTATTGACCAACCAATGTTAACCAATGGGAATTGAGAATTGCTGTGCACATGCAGCAGAAAAATCAGCACGGATTCGCAGGGTTTTGTTTTCCGCAGAATGTCAATTCTTTTTGCGGATCTGCAGCGTTTCTGTACCTGTTGACTTACATTGAGTCACTCAAATCCGCAGCAAAACCGCAGGTGTAGAAAGGACTGCAGATTTGCTGCGGATTTGCGTGCCAGAAACGCTGCAGAAAGAAAGGAGGAAGAGCATGTGTATGGAAAATATGTGTGTGGGCGGAGACTATGTGTGAGCCGAGAATATGTGCAGGTCTGTCTGCGGGTGTCTGTGTGTGTGTGCGGGTGTCTGCGGGTGTCTGTGTGTGTCTGTGCGTGTAATCTGTCTGCCGGGGTCTGTTTGCGGCTGTTTGTGTGTAGCCAGGCATCAATTGAACACAGTTGCCGGATGATTTGACTACTAGTCCCATCCGGCTATGTTTCCTGTCACAGAGAACAGTGACAGCATGAGCCGATGATAGGACTGTAGTATTTTTATCATCCAGCGACTGTGTTCAAGTGTAAAAACAAAAAAAACACATTCATACTTGTTATGATTCGGTAATCGAGGAGGATAATAGTGAAATAGGCTAGGCAACCAGACACCCAGAGAGGTTGGTAAACTTAGCGGACTGCAGACCCCTAAACTGACAACACAACTAGAATTAGCCGTGGGACATACCTACGATGCCCTAGACGCCTCGACACAGCCAAAGAGATAACTAAGCCTAAAGAGAGAAAGGGGAAAGCTAAACTGCCCCGGAGTAGAGCCCCAAAGGAATAGATAGCCCCCCAACATATATTGCCGATGAGACAGATGAAGTGCAAAACACAGGCAGAAAATAGTGTGAGCAAATGCTGGGGCCCAAACTGTCTGGATAGAACAGGACAGGAAAGGATACTGTCTGCAATCCTGCAAAAACCCTAAGAAAAAATTCCAACACGTCTGATATGCAAAAATACTGAGGCCACACGACCTCTCCCCCACTAAATCAGAACTCTGTTGTGAACTGGACGCAAAACAACAGTTACTGAAATAACTTGGGACTAGAGAAAAGACTGACATAAGCTGTGGCAAAGAAAAATAGAGTCCAGAACAGATCCCCGCAGGGAACCTGGCTGAACTCACACCAGAAAGGCAGAGAGCAGAGAAAAGCAGAATGGGAAAAAATGCCACAGAGTAGAACAGACAAATAACTTTTCTGAAAGATGCAGGACAAAGCAGGTAGCAACCAGACTTCCAGAAGGCTCAGGAAGAAAACAAATCACCGGCAACTACTAAGGGAAGGCTGCTCACTTAAATCTCTCCAGTCAGTAACACTTAATCTCCAATCATCCTCTTCAGGTGATTGACTTCTGTCAGCCAGAACAGCTTCATTACCAGCAGCAACCACCAGAGGGAGCCCAAACTCAGAAGCCAGATCAAAAGTGTTCACAACACATACTCACCAAACAGCTATTCCACGAATCTCTCGATCTCCTGTAAAAATAAAATAATAAACCAACACAAATACTTTCTGTCCACCGTAGTCCTAAATACCGAGTGAACCACTATGATCTCACGTGTAGAACAGTCACATCGGGAGATGTGACCGTTCTACATGGCTCCGGTGACACACTGATAGGAGGTGATCCTCCCGCAATGTATCATTCCTCCGCTATCAGAGGTCACCGGAGTTCATGCTGTCACTTGCGGCACCGCTCTGCGTGAGAAAATTCTCACACAGCGGGAGTGCCATAAAGTGAGAGCACGAACTCCAGTGATCTCTCAGTGATACACTGCAGGAGCTATTATCTCCTATCAGTGTGTCACTGGAGGCTGGTAGTGCAGTCACATCCCCCGATGTGACTGTTCTACATATGAGATCGTCATGGGACACTCATTATTTAGGACTACGGCGTACCAGGGAGTATTTGTGTTGGTTTATTATTTTATTTTTATTACAGGAGATTGAGGGCTTCGCTGGGATTAGGCGTTTAAATAAAAATGGAAAACTGTGTTTAGTCTTATTTAAAATAAAGGACTTTATTCTGGCTGTGTCTTTATTTACTATATAACCATATACCGTATAGGATTAGTAATGGATAGGTATCTTATAGACGCCTCTCCATTACTAAGCCGTGGGCTTGATGTCACCGCACAATACAAAGGTGACATCAACTCCACAAATATGAACCCCACTTGCCACGGCTACAGGGTAAGTGGGAAGAGCGAGGCTAAGTGCCAGAATTGGCGCATCTATAAGATGCGCCATTTCTGGGGTGGCTGAGAGCTGATGTTTTTAGTCAGGGGGTGCCAATGTACATGGCCCCTTCCCAGACTATTAGTATCAGCCCGCAGTTGTCTGCCTAGTCTTTGCTGGTTCGATTTTATAGGGGGACCCATGTCAATTTTTTTCTGGGGCTCCCCTGTAAACTTCCCCTGTGTGTCTTTTATTTAACTCTTTATGTACCTTTTTATTAATGAGGGTATCTGGCTGACACATACATATATATATATATACTAGATGGTGGCCTGATTCTAACGCATCGGGTATTCTAGAATATGTATGTAGTTTATTTATGAAGATTTAAGAATACACAGGATTTTCCGGGTAAAATATATACATTATCATTAAATGTTATTATATTATTACAGTATATATAATATGCTCGCAGCGGAAGTCCCCCGACCGGCGGTAGAGATAGAGGCTGCTGGGGTGTATATATAGGCTGCTGCGGTGTACAGTCATGGCCAAAAGTTTTGAGAATGACACAAATATTAATTTTTACAAAGTCTACTGCTTCAATTTTTCTAATGGCAATTTGCATATACTCCAGAATGTTATAAAGAGTGATCAGCTTAACAGCAATTACTTGCAAAGTCAATATTTGGCTAGGAAATGAACTTTATCCCCCAAAACACATTTCAACATCATTGCAGCCCTGCCTTAAAAGGACCAGCTAACCTCTTTTCAGTGATTGCTCCATTAACACAGGTGTGGGTGTTGATGAGGACATGGCTGGAGATCAATCTGTCATGATTAAGTAAGAATGACACCACTGGACACTTTAAAAGGAGGCTGGTGCTTGGCATCATTGTTTCTCTTCTGTTAACCATGGTTATCTCTAAAGAAACACGTACAGTCATCATTGCAATGCACAAAAATGGCCTAACAGGGAAGAGTATCGCAGCTAGAAAGATTGCACCTCAGTCAACAATCTATCGCATCAAGAACTTCAAGGAGAGAGGTTCCATTGTTGCCAAAAAGGCTCCAAGGCGCCCAAGAAAGACCAGCAAGCGCCAGGACCGTCTCTTAAAAGTGTTTCAGCTGCGGGATCGGGCTACCAGCAGTGCAGAGCTTGCTCAGGAATGGCAGCAGGCAGGTGTGAGTGCATCTGCACGCACTGTGAGGCGGAGACTCTTGGAGCAAGGCCTGGTCTCAAGGAGGGCAGCAAAGAAGCCACTTCTCTCCAGAAAAAACATCATGGACAGACTGATATTCTGCAAAAGGTACAGGCAGTGGACTGCTGAGGACTGGGGTAAAGTTATTTTCTCTGATGAATCCCCTTTTCGATTGTTTGGGACATCAGGAAACGCCTCATTCGGAGAAGACAAGGTGAGCGCTACCACCAGTCTTGTCTCATGCCAACTGTTAAGCATCCTGAAACCATTCATGTGTGGGGTTGCTTCTCAGCCAAGGGAATCGGCTCTCTCACAGTCTTGCCTAAAAACACAGCCATGAATAAAGAATGGTACCAGAATGTCCTCCAAGAGCAACTTCTCCCAACCCTCCAAGAGCAGTTTGGCGATCAACAATGCCTTTTCCAGCATGATGGAGCACCTTGCCATAAAGCAAAGGTGATAACTAAATGGCTCAGGGAACAAAACATAGAGATTTTGGGTCCATGGCCTGGAAACTCCCCAGATCTTAATCCCATTGAGAACTTGTGGTCAATCATCAAGAGACGGGTGGACAAAAAAAAAAACTAAAAATTCTGACAAAATGAAAGCATTGATTGTGCAAGAATGGACTGCTATCAGTCAGGATTTGGTCCAGAAGTTGATTGAGAGCATGCCAGGGAGAATTGCAGAGGTCCTGAAGAAGAAGGGTCAACACTGCAAATATTGACTTGCTGCATTAACTCATTCTAACTGTCAATATAAGCTTTTGTTACTCATATGTTTGCAATTATATTTCTGTCTGTGATAAAAACATCTGTCAAACACACATAAAAACCAGAGGACAGCAGATCATGTGAAAATATAATATTTGTGTCATTCTCAAAACTTTTGGCCATGACTGTATATAGAGGCTGCTGCTAGGGTGTTTATAGAGGCTGCTGGGCTGTATATAGAGACTGCTGGGGTATACATAGAGGCTGCTGAGGTGTATATAGAGGCTGCTGTTGGGATGTATATAGAGGATTCTGGGGTGTATATAGAAGCTGATGGGGTTTATATAGAGGCTTCTGGGGTGTATATAGAGGCTGCTGGGGTATATATAGAGGCTGTTGGGCTGTATATAGAGGCTGCTGGTGTGTATATAGAGGCTGCTGGGGTGTATATAGAGGCTGCTGGGGTATATATAGAGGCTTCTGAGGTGTATATAGAGTCTGCTGGGGTGTATATAGAGGCTGCTACTTCTAACGCATCGGGTATTCTAGAATATGTATGTAGTTTATTTATGAAGATTTAAGAATAATGCAATGAATACACAGGATTTTCCGGGTAAAATATATACATTATCATTAAATTTTATTATATTATTACAGTATATATAATATGCTCGCAGCGGAAGTACCCCGACCGACGGTAGAGGTAGAGGCTGCTGGGGTGTATATAGAGGCTTCTGGGGTTTATATAGATGCTGCTGCTGGGGTGTATATAGAGGCTGCTGCTGGGGTGTATAGAGGCTTCTGGGGTGTATATAGAGGCTTCTGGGGTGTATATAGAGGCAGCTGTGGTGTATATAGAGGCTGCTGCTGGGGTGTATATAGAGGCTGCTGGGGTGTGTATAGAGGCTGCTGGTGTGTGTATAGAGGCTGCTGCGGTGTATATAGAGGCTACTGCTGCTGGGGTGTATTTAGAGGCTGCTGGGGTGTATATAGAGGCTTCTGGGGTGTATATAGAGGCTGCTGGGGTGTATATAGAGGCTGCTGGGGTGTATATAGAGGCTGCTGCGGTGTATATAGAGGCTGCTGCTGGGGTGTATATAGAGGCTGCTGGGGTGTGTATAGAGGCTGTTGGTGTGTGTATAGAGGCTGCTGCTAGGGTGTACATGAAGGCTGCTGCTGGGGTATATGTGGAGGCTGCTGCTGCTGGGGTACGTGGAGGCCGCCGGTCAGGGTACTTCCGCTGCGAGCAGGCGGCAGATGACTGGCTGGCGCCGGTCATCTCCCGGCTGCGTTGCCGCTGACCTTTATGCGGCAGGAGATGACCCGTGGCTACCCTCGAAAGCGGTGTTTCACGTGGTTCAAATCCTGCGCCAATTCGCGGCCGGACTGCGCCTGTCACTGTTTGGTCGCGGCCCGCCGGGCACGACCAATCAGCGACGAGGGATTTCTGTTACAGACAGGAAGAATTAGACGATTATATACTGTAGTAGATATATACAGGGGTTGGACAAAATAATGGAAACACCTAACGTTTTGGCATCATAATCTTCGAACATGTTAAAAACATGCAAACCGTGACATATGGTAATGTTTTGCAGTTGATTATTTGTGTTATGTGATATGTGTATGTAAATTAACTGTTTGTTTTACATAATTGTAAGAACATTGATGAGAACCTGATACCAATGGCAGACCTCTCAGATTTTCAAAGAGGCCAAATTGTTGGTGCTGGTATGGCAGGCGCTAGTGTAACCGAAAGTGCCCGAATGCTTGGCGTGTCAAGAGGTACTGTCTCCAAAGTAATGACTGCGTTTGATAGAGAAGTAAAAAACGTCCGCAGCAAAGCACAGGGCCGGCCGAAAGTCGAAGTTGACTGAGAGAGACCGTCGGACTCTAAAGCGAATTGTGAGAGAGGAGCGCAAGACCACGGCTCCGAAAATCACTGCTGAGCTCAATGAACACCTACAGAACCCAGTTTCCACGAAAATTGTTTGTCGGGAGCTGAACAAATCTGGATTCCACGGAAGAGCTTAAATTTGAAAACAGCTGCTCTCAATGACAAATGTTTCCAAGCGTTTAGAGTGGTGTAGAAACCTCCAGAATTGGTCCCTCGAGCAGTGGAAATGTGATATTCTCAGACAAATCATCGTTTACCCTATTTCCGACCTCCGGCCGCGTGTACGTTTGGAGACAGCCGAAAGAAGCATTCCATCCAGACTGCCTTCTCCCAACCGTAAAACATGGCGGAGGTTCTGTGATGATCTGGGGTGCTATTTCGTGAAGATCCGCCGGGTCAATGATATCCCGTCATGGAAGAATTAACAGCAGCGATTATTTAGGCATTTTGGGCGACCAAGTGCTTCCTATGGTTCAAGCACTGTTCCCGGAGGGGAACGCCATCTTTCAGGATGATATTGCACCAATTCATACAGCTAGAATCGTTAAAGCATGGCACGAGGAACATTCTAATGAAGTTGAGCATCTCATCTGGCCCCCACAATCCCCAGACCTCAACATTATTGAGCATTTATGGTCGATTTTAGAGATTCAAGTTAGACGTCGATTTCTGCCACCATCGTCGCTTAAAGAACTGGAGGGTGTTTTCACTGAAGAATGGGCTAAAATTCCTTTGGAAACAATTCACACCTTGTATAAATCCATACCTCGGAGAATTGAGTCTGTAATGGCCGCAGAAGGTGGACCTACACCATATTAAACTAACTTTTGTTGATGTTTCTAGGTGTTTCCATTATTATGTCCAACCCCTGCATATATATATATATATATATATATATATATATATTGTGAGACAGTGAAGGAGTATGTGTCGAATGGGGTGTACATTTCACCTAGGTACTGTGCTGTATGGTATAAGGGAAATGTGTGGCTTTGTAAACCTAGTGGTAGAGAAAGGTCACTACACCTTACATTCAGTACACACTTGCAGCTCAGGCCTGAAACCATTCAGCTGTTAATTAGGAGACCAGAAGTAGGTGTCTGCGAACACAGTCAGAGAGCTCGCTTAGTCTGGACACAGGAGGGGTCCAGGCACAGAAGGTGTCTCCAGGAGTTTGAGCTATCTCAGTCTGGGTGCTCGATGTACCCCGGACACACGAGTAGTCTCTGTGAGAATCCATGTGGATAGCTGCTGAATAGGAGGGGAGCTCTCTCAAGTCTGGACGTTGAAGGTGCCTTCAGACACAAGGAGGAGACTCTGTGAACCTCCATGCTGGTAAATGCTGAACATATGTGTTGTTTTGGCCCTGGCTGTTAGAGTCGGGACCCGGATAGATAGGGAAATCTATCTAAGTGTAATTAGTGGCTGGACAAGCCCAGGTCTTATGTTTATGATTTGTTTTTATCTGTTTGCTGTGGACTTTAATAAAGCTGGTTGCGGCCAGTTTTCACCAGAACTGCTGTCTGAATGAACTGTTTCTGTGCCACTTCGTCTACCCGGACGGCGATCTCAGAGCTATATCCCCTGAAAAGCTTACAATTGGCGGAGAATGCTGGGGCAGCACAGTGGCTGATACAATTGGTGCTGGAGTGTGCGTGCAGCACAGTGGCTTAGAGACAGCAATAAAAGAAACGTCTGTTGGAGCAGTCTTAAAGAGACAGTAGCCCTAATAGAGTTTGCAAAAGAAAAAAAAAGTGTGTCTGCACAGCAAAGCTGAACTTGTTGTGGAAAAGACTGTGGAGTGTGCAGCAGCAAAAGAAAAGTCTGTTGGAGCAGTCTTAAAGAGACAGTGGCCCTAATAGAGTTTGCAGAGAAAAAAAAAAAGTGTCTGCACAGCAAAGCTGAATTTTCTGTGGAAAGGACTGTGGAGTGTGTATGTCTTGAGTGAAGACTGCCGTTGTTGAGACAGAGAAGTCTGACAGCATGGATGACAGCATGGAGGCGCTGTTTGAACAAATGGCGCAAGTTAATGTGCAACATAAGACTGCCGTGGTTGAGACAGATAAGTCCGGCAGTATGGAGGAGCTCGTTGAGTACCTGGTCCAGGCCCAGCGAAGCATGCAGCAGAGCATGGAGCAGCAGCGCCTGCAGCACCAGCAGCGCATGCAGCAGGCCCAGCAGCAATTCCTGCAGCAGCAGCAGGAGAATGACCGGTTGTTTTTTGAGCAGGTTGCAGCACTACAAAAGACTTGCAGCGCATCGTCCCAAAGTGGTGTTGCAAAGTCACCTGCATTGTCCGCTGTAAAGAAGGCGGTAAGACGGTCCCTGAAAAAGATGACACCTCGTGATGATGTGGAGGTATATCTCACTGGGTTTGAGGGACTGGCAGAGAAGGAGAATCTGCCCCTATCTGAATGGGCCATGATGGTCGCACCCTATCTGATTGGAGAACCCCAAAGGGCCTATGCTGACCTGAGCGAGCAGGACAGCCAAGACTATGCCAAGCTGAAAGCGGAGATTCTTACCCGGCTGGGTGTTACGGTGACAGCCCGTGCCAGGGGAGTTCATGACTGGAGATGCAGTTGGGAGTCTGCAGTCAGCAAACCTGATTATGGAGTTGAAAAGGTGATAGTGGACCGCTACACCCGAGCATGTCCTCCTGAGGTACAGCCAGAGGTCGGACAAGGAGACCACCAGGACGCCAATCGTCTGGTCAGCCTGATGGAGAAGGCCTTCGCCAGCAAGACTGTCTCCGTGACCAGCCGTCTGAGAGGTCGTCACTTCAGAGTTCCCGGACGCTGAACTCTCGCGGTAAGAGCGCTCCAGCTGTTGGGGACATGGGGTATGCTGATAAGCGGGTTCGGGCCCGAGGGGACATGTGGGTGGAAAAGTGTGATGGACAGGGTTGGAGATGTCGTGAAATTGCAGCTAACTGTCCAATAGAGGGGGAGCCTATGTATTGTGATGTTGGCAGATCCCTCTCTCCCTGCGCAGAGCCTGTGTGTGTGTCCACCTCAGCCGAAGAGACTGGACCACAGGGGTCCCCGGTGGTTGTAAATGACTGCCCAGCACAGGCCCTATTGGACTCAGAGAGTCCAGTGACTTCCGTATGTGACAGCCTGATTGATAGGGACTTCATCCCTGATAAGCACCTGAGTGTGGTGTGCGTCCATGGAGACACCAAAGTCTACCCAGAGACTGCCGTGGACTTGATCCCCAAACGCGGGGAGGTTTCATGTGAAGTGGGGGTAGTGAAGAACCTGGTGCAACCCGTTATATTGGGTAATGACTTTCCCCGATCTAAGGATCTCTGGGGGAAAAATGTTTCTGATGGACAGTGTGATGAAGCTCCTACTGAGGGTGCGCAGTCCCGAACACAATGCTAGTGGGCCGTTAAACTTATGTGATAATGATGATGATGATGATGATGATGATGATAATGATAATGATAATGATGATGATGATCATGATAATGATGATGACCATGATAATGATGCTGATGCTGATAATAATAATGATGATGATCATGATAGTGATGATGATACTGATCATAATCATGATAATGATATTGATAATAATGATGACTGTGATAGTGATGAAATTCCTTTGCAGGTGATGTTGGGAGACGAGGATGGTGGTTCTCGGGAACCGAGTGTCCCTGACTTACCTGTGTCCTGTGACAATTTTGAGAGTGAGCAGTGGCGAGACCCCTCTCTTAAAACGGCACAGGAAAATATAAATGTTCTAAATGAGGTTTCCCAAGAGCCTGGCTCTGAGGAGAGGTTTCCTCATGTTGCCATAAACAATAACCTGTTGTATAGGGACACTGAAGTCCAGGGAGAGGTCGTGAGCCAGCTCCTAGTACCTGAGCTATATGGAAGTATAGTGCTGGGGTTGTCACATAGTCACATACTTGAGGGACCACCTGAGGGAAACCAGGGACCAGATGGTGAAGTTAATGTTGTGGATGACATGTTAACTAAGGTTCCAGATCAAGATGTGAATGAGAATGAATTGTATAACCCTGACAGTGAGCAGGATGTGAATGAAAATGAAGTGTATAACCCTGAAAGTGAGCAGGATGTGAATGAGAATGAATTGTATAGCCCTGACAGTGAGCCGGATGTGAATGAAAATGAAGTGTATAACCCTGAAAGTGAGCCAGATGTGGCTGAGGAAAAGGGGTCAGACAGGGATAGTGGTAGTGATGGTGAATCATCTGATGACCATAGAGCGACCAGTGCAAATGAGGAAGGCATGGTAGCAGAGGAGGTTGAGAGTCCTGAGAAGAAAGCTGATGCTGACCTTACAGCCGGACAGAAGATGGCATCTGAAGATGTTTTACAGTTGGCCGGTTCCCTGGCGAAGACTAAGGTGAAGGGAGGAGAGCTGAGCTTTGGAGGCGGGACTCTGAAACTGAACACAGCACAAGTGGATGCTGTTGAAGATGAGAAGTTATCAATGTATGGTATGGAGCTGCATCATGCCCAGGACTCTGAAGGTAATGCTGCAGAGGTGGAAAAAGCCATGGAAGTGGTGGTCACCAAGCCAGATGCCTCATCAGAAGCTGAGGTCTCAAGTGAAGCTGTGAGGAACAAGACTGAAGATGGGATGCAGAACGTGGTGGAAGAGAAGAATCCGGCGGGTTCTGAGTATACAGATGCAGCTATCAAGGAGAACTTGAGAGCTGGAATAAATGGAGATATTGGAGACCATAATGATGTGACTGAAGAGGTAGAATGTAAGACTGACGGTAGGTAGGGTTGAGCATTCCGATACCGCAAGTATCGGGTATCGGCCGATATTGGCTGTATCGGAATTCCGATTCCGAGTTCCGATATTTTCGTCATATCGGATACCGGAATCGGAATGTCACTGTCACTGTCAGTGTCCGTCGGTCGGGTCTGTCAGGAGTCAGCGGCACTTACCCGGCAGAAGATCTCCGGCGGTCACATCCCGGGCTGCTTAATGGCCGCCATCCTCTTCTCCCCGGCGGTCACATGCAGTATCTCGCGATAACTGCAGTGACTGCTGGGTAATCGCGGCCGTAAAGCAGTCCGATGACGTCACCGCCGGGGAAGCTGGTAAGCAGCTGTGCTGCGCCGGGATGTCAGGCTCTGCCTGTCATTCCGATGTAGCAGAGCTGGATCGTCGTGGGACAATCGTTACTATGGACTGCGTCGGACAGGTGGTATACTGTTGGTTTGTTTTTTTTATTTTTTTACAGGAGATCGATGGCGTCGCAGGAATGAGAGAGTAATAAAAAAAATGAAAACTGTGTTGTCTTTTATTTCATTAAAATACTTTTTTCTTGCTGTGTCTTTTTTTAAAACATTTAAAAACTTTGGTATTAATAATGGATCGGTGTCTTATTGACACCTCTCCATTATTAACCGGGCTTATTGTCACCGTGCAATCAACGGTGACAATAACCCCTTATTACCCCGCTTGCCACCGCTACAGGGCAAGTGGGAAGAGCCGGGTAAAGTGCCACAATTGGCACATCTTTTGATGCGCCAAATGTGGGGCTGCTGTAGCCTGGTATTATCAGGCTGTTGAGGGCCAAAATCCATGGGCCTTGACAGTCTTTTAATACCAGGCCGCAGCAGTCTGCATTTTACTTGGCTGGTTAACAAAAATAGGGGGGATCCCCACGCCGTTTTTTTTTCGAGGGGATCCCCTATTTTTGTTAACCAGCCAAGCTAAGCAGACTGCTGTGGCCTGGTATTATCAGGCTTGCAAGGTCCATGGATATTGGATCCTTACCAGCCTGAAAAACCAGGCCTCAGCGGTCTGCTTCATCTGGCTGGTTAACAAAAATAGGGGGGACCCCACGCCATTTTTTTTCGAGGGGATCCCTATTTTTGTTAATCAGCCAAGATATGCAGACTGCTGTGGCCTGGTATTATCAGGCTGGCAAGGTCCATGGATCTTGGCTCCTTAACAGCCTGAAAATCCAGGCCTCAGCGGTCTGCTTCATCTGGCTGGTTAACAAAAATAGGGGGGACCCCATGCCATTTTTTTTTCGAGGGGATCCCCTATTTTTGTTAATCAGCCAAGATATGCAGACTGCTGTGGCCTGGTATTATCAGGCTGGCAAGGTCCATGGATCTTGGCTCCTTAACAGCCTGAAAATCCAGGCCTCAGCGGTCTGCTTCATCTGGCTGGTTAACAAAAATAGGGGGGACCCCACGCCATTTTTTTTTCGAAGGGAACCCCTATTTTTGTTAATCAGTTCCCTCTGACGTCACTGATGGTGTCCCTGGCTGACCTGAAGTGAAAGTGGAAAGCAATCAATTAAGCTTTCCACTTCCTCTCCTGTCAGCCAGGAGAGGAACTCATTCATTTGGGGGTTTACTGTGAGGCTGCAGCATTAGCTGCGGTCCCTGCAGTAAACATTAACCCTTTCTGAAGGATTACACCGTGGGACCTGACTGTGCATCGGATTGGTAAGAATAATTTTGCTTTATTATTTTATTTTTATTACAGGAAATGGTTTTAGCAGGTAAATAAAATATGGTCAAAAACTGTGTGATTATTTCATTAAACTTCTTTTTTATTAAAGTGTGTGTGTTTGATTTTTCTTTCATACAATAGGATTAATAATTGATAGTTGTCTAATTGACAGCTCTCAATTATTAACCTGGCTTAAAGTGACCTTTCAATTGCAAGGTCATTTTAACCCCTTATTAACCCATTCGCCACCGCTACAGGGCAATGGGAATAGACGGGCAAAGTGCCAGAAAGGGCAAATCTAATTAGAGATTTGCCCTTTCTGGGGTGTCTGGGGGCAGATGTTAGTAGCCGGGGGGGGCCAAAAATAATGGTCCCTCTCTGGGCTATTATTATCTGCCCCCACTCACTGGCTTTGTCTGTCTGGTTGCGAAAATAGGGCGGGAGCCCACACATTTTTTTTCAGCAATTTTACACCTCATATATATATATATACATGTCATTGAGTTTGTGACACACATATATATATATATATATATTTATAGTTCATACACTTCTACATAGTATAATAGCCGCTAATTCAATTGCCGGCTTTTGTGAAAATGCAGAACCCGACATGAAATGACACTTGGTGTACATAGGGTTAACCATGTCCTTTGCTATTTGATTTGCACAAACAATTAAATCAGTCTATGTGTGCAAAATTTCACACCTGTAGGGGTTAATTAAAGGTGTAAATTCGTAGCAAAAAAGTCCGTTTTTTTTACAACGAATTTACACCTTTAATTAACCCCTACAGGTGTGAAATTTTGCACACATAGACTGATTTAATTGTTTGTGCAAATCAGATAGCAAAGGACATGAAAAGACATGGTTAACCCTATGTACACCAAGTGTCATTTCATGTCGGGTGCTTCTGTCTTTTCACAGAAACCGGCTTTACCCGGCAATTGAATCAGAGGATATTTTACTATGTAGAAGTGTATAAACTATACATATATGTATATATATATATGTCACAATGACATGTATATATATATATATGTATTCTATGTGTGTATATTTAGTGTTTACAAGGAAAGAATGGGGTTTTTTTAGTTACGATATTTTGTTCCCATAGACTTACATGGGACTTCCGGTATCGGTATCGGGTATCGCCGATATTTTAATGGTATCGGCGATACCATTCCGATTCCGATACTTTTGGATATCGGAAAGTATCGCTCAACTCTAACGGTAGGGCTTCTGAGCATGTTCTACCAGAAGAGCCTGAAGAAGGGGCCGAAGACATAAAGGACGTCCAACAGGTACCAGATGAATTGATTACTTCTCAGAAAAAACTCCAAACTGTGATGAAGGAGTGTGATGAAAGCCATGAGCATCTTCGTGAGAAAGTCAATGAAGTAAAAGGAAGAATACAGGGAATCTCTTCGTTGCAAGAGCAAATGCTGCTCAATAAGTCTAAGGCTCTATATAAGAATGCTGTTGTCACAGTAGAACATTACAATTCAGCTGGAGACTTAGCGGATTAATTATGTGTACTGCAAAAGAAAAACGATCTGCTCCTTCTACAGTCCCAATCATTTGAACAGAGTAGCTTAAAATGGTCAGAGACCATGGCAGAGGAGCTTAAGGTCTGTGAAATAGACTTTATGAGTCCACCGATATTCAAGAAAATAGATGTGCTAAAGAGGGTTCAAGGGGAACTAGAGAAAAGTAAAAAAACCCCTATACCTTCTGTGATAGTTGGTGATACATGGTCAGTGCACCAAGGACAGGAGGTACGTGAGTTTCTGAGGAAGAGTCAGCAGAAGTGTTCTGATGTGCCGGGTCGTACTTCTCTGGCCAGGCACTATATCGAAACTGAGCCCGGCCCTAAGGTCAAGATGAAACCGTGCAGGATACCCGAGGCCCGCAGAGAGCATAGGCCTGGGAGGGTACAGGGTAGTGCGGATGCTTCAGATGAAGAGAAAGCTGATGTTGGCTATGGCTCAGGTGAAGATACAGATGACAGTAGTGAAGATGAAGCTGATGAAGGCCATGACTGGTCCAGAGTTCACTGTCTATTTTGGATTGTTGACCAGCCCTCCGGTCTGGATGACCAGCCCTCCGGTCTGGAGAAGAGGGGGGGGATATGTGAGACAGTGAAGGAATATGTGTCGAATGGGTGTACATTTCACCTAGGTACTGTGCTGTATGGTATAAGGGAAATGTGTGGCTTTGTAAACCTAGTGGTAGAGAAAGGTCACTACACCTTACATTCAGTACACACTTGCAGCTCAGGCCTGAAACCATTCAGCTGTTAATTAGGAGACCAGAAGTAGGTGTCTGCGAACACAGTCAGAGAGCTCGCTTAGTCTGGACACAGGAGGGGTCCAGGCACAGAAGGTGTCTCCAGGAGTTTGAGCTATCTCAGTCTGGGTGCTCGATGTACCCCGGACACACGAGTAGTCTCTGTGAGAATCCATGTGGATAGCTGCTGAATAGGAGGGGAGCTCTCTCAAGTCTGGACGTTGAAGGTGCCTTCAGACACAAGGAGGAGACTCTGTGAACCTCCATGCTGGTAAATGCTGAACATATGTGTTGTTTTGGCCCTGGCTGTTAGAGTCGGGACCCGGATAGATAGGGAAATCTATCTAAGTGTAATTAGTGGCTGGACAAGCCCAGGTCTTATGTTTATGATTTGTTTTTATCTGTTTGCTGTGGACTTTAATAAAGCTGGTTGCGGCCAGTTTTCACCAGAACTGCTGTCTGAATGAACTGTTTCTGTGCCACTTCGTCTACCCGGACAGCGATCTCAGAGCTATATCCCCTGAAAAGCTTACAATATATATATATATATATATATGTGTCAGACAGATACCATGTTCAAATTAAATGTTTACACACACAAAACAAATATAAGTGAATATATATATGTACAGTCATGGCCAAAAGTTTTGAGAATGACACAAATATAATATTTTCACATGATCTGCTGCCCTCTGGTTTTTATGTGTGTTTGACAGATGTTTTTATAACAGACAGAAATATAATAATTGCAAACATATGAGTAACAAAAGCTTATATTGACAGTTAGAATGAGTTAATGCAGCAAGTCAATATTTGCAGTGTTGACCCTTCTTCTTCAGGACCTCTGCAATTCTCCCTGGCATGCTCTCAATCAACTTCTGGACCAAATCCTGACTGATAGCAGTCCATTCTTGCACAATCAATGCTTTCATTTTGTCAGAATTTTTAGGTTTTTGTTTGTCCACCCGTCTCTTGATGATTGACCACAAGTTCTCAATGGGATTAAGATCTGGGGAGTTTCCAGGCCATGGACCCAAAATCTCTATGTTTTGTTCCCTGAGCCATTTAGTTATCACCTTTGCTTTATGGCAAGGTGCTCCATCATGCTGGAAAAGGCATTGTTGATCGCCAAACTGTTCTTGGAGGGTTGGGAGAAGTTGCTCTTGGAGGACATTCTGGTACCATTCTTTATTCATGGCTGTGTTTTTAGGCAAGACTGTGAGAGAGCCGATTCCCTTATCTGAGAAGCAACCCCACACATGAATGGTTTCAGGATGCTTAACAGTTGGCATGAGACAAGACTGGTGGTAGCGCTCACCTTGTCTTCTCCGAATGAGGCGTTTTCCTGATGTCCCAAACAATCGAAAAGGGGATTCATCAGAGAAAATAACTTTACCCCAGTCCTCAGCAGTCCACTGCCTGTACCTTTTGCAGAATATCAGTCTGTCCATGATGTTTTTTTCTGGAGAGAAGTGGCTTCTTTGCTGCCCTCCTTGAGACCAGGCCTTGCTCCAAGAGTCTCCGCCTCACAGTGCGTGCAGATGCACTCACACCTGCCTGCTGCCATTCCTGAGCAAGCTCTGCACTGCTGGTAGCCTGATCCCGCAGCTGAAACACTTTTAAGAGACCGTCCTGGCGCTTGCTGGTCTTTCTTGGGCGCCTTGGAGCCTTTTTGGCAACAATGGAACCTCTCTCCTTGAAGTTCTTGATGATGCGATAGATTGTTGACTGAGGTGCAATCTTTCTAGCTGCGATACTCTTCCCTGTTAGGCCATTTTTGTGCATTGCAATGATGACTGCACGTGTTTCTTTAGAGATAACCATGGTTAACAGAAGAGAAACAATGATGCCAAGCACCAGCCTCCTTTTAAAGTGTCCAGTGGTGTCATTCTTACTTAATCATGACAGATTGATCTCCAGCCATGTCCTCATCAACACCCACACCTGTGTTAATAGAGCAATCACTGAAAAGCGGTTAGCTGGTCCTTTTAAGGCAGGGCTGAAATGATTTTGAAATGTGTTTTGGGGGATAAAGTTCATTTTCTAGCCAAATATTGACTTTGCAAGTAATTGCTGTTAAGCTGATCACTCTTTATAACATTCTGGAGTATATGCAAATTGCCATTAGAAAAATTGAAGCAGTAGACTTTGTAAAAATTAATATTTGTGTCATTCTCAAAACTTTTGGCCATGACTGTATATGTGTATATGTATATATATGTATAGTGTATATATATACATATATATATATACACACATACGGTTAGTTACAACAAATTATAATGATTATATCTATATATATAAAGCTGAGTGTAGAGCCCCGCCCACTCCGCATAGCCACATTCACTATGATATCCCACACAATCCCATCAGACAGAGCTACTGGACTACTACGCCTAATATCCCACATCATCCCGTCAGCCAAAGCCATCGAACTACTACGCCTAATATCCCACATCATCCCGCCAGCCTGGGTTCAGAACCAGAGCGCTGAGTGGAATGACCCTAACTTCCATACCGGGGATCCCTTTAAGAGAGGCCTGACGTCAGAACCAGAGCACTGAGTGCATTTGCCCTGACTTCCATACCAATGATCCCTTTAATAGAAGCCTGGGGTGAGAATCAGAGCACTGAGGGATTTACCCTAACTTCGATACCGGAGATCCCTTTAAGAGGGGCCTGGGGTCAGTACCAAAGCGCTGAGTGGAATTGCTCTAACTTCCATACCAATGATCCCTTTAAAAGGCCCTGGTTCAGAACCACAGCGCTGAGTGGAATTGCCCTAACTTCCATACCAATGATCCCTTTAAGAGGCCCTGGTTCAGAACCACAGCGCTGAGTGGAACAGTCCTAACTTCCATACTGGGGATCCCTTTAAGAGAGGACTGGGGTCAAAACCAAAGCACTGGATAGATTTGCCCTGACTTCCATACCAATGATCCCTTTAATAGAGGCCTGGGGTCAGTACCAGAGCATTTGAAGGCAATTGCCCTGACTTCCATACCGGGGATCCCTTTAAGAGAGGCCTGGGGTCAGAACCAGAACGCTGGATGGATTTGCCCTGACTTCCATACCAATGATCCCTTTAAGAAGGGCCTGAGGTCAGAACCAGAGCGCTTAGTGGAATTGTCCTTACTTCCATACCAATGATCCCTTGTCCTGGAGTGAGAAAACTGTTGCTCATAGCAACCAATCTGATCACAGCTCAGCTTCTTTTAAATAGCTCTGGTGAAATGAAAAAGATGCTTCGTTATTGGTTGGTGATACACACACACACATTCAATTTTATATATATAGACTAGCTGAAGAGCCCGGCGCTGCCCGGGCATAGTAACTAACTACAGTTAGTTATAACAAATTATAATGATTATATCTATATATATATATAAAGCGGAGTGTATAGCCCCGCCCACTCCGCATAGTCACATTCACTATAATATCCCACATCGTCCTGTCAGCCAGAGCCACCAGACTACTAATATCCCACATCATCCCGTCAAGCCAGCGGACTACTACCCCTAATATCCCACATCATCCCGTCAAAGCCACCGGACTACTACCACTAATATCCCACATCATCCCGTCAAAGCCACCAGACTACTACCCCTAATATCCCACATCATCCAGTCAGACTACTACCCCTAATATCCCACATCATCCCTTCAGCCAGAGCCACCGGACTACTACCCCTAATATCCCACATCTTCCCGTCAGCCCGAGCCACCGGACTACTAATATCCCACATCATCCCATCACAGCCACCGGACTACTACCCCTAATATCCCACATCATCCCATCACTGCCACTGGACTACTACCCCTAATATCCCACACCACCCCGTCAGCCAAAGCCACCGGACTACTCCCCCTAATATCCCACATCATCCTGTCAGCCCGAGCCACCGGACTACTACCCCTAATATCCCACACCATCCCGTTAGCCAGAGCCACCGGACTACTCCCCTAATATCCCACATCATCCCGTCAGCCCGAGCCACCGGACTACTACCCCTAGTATCCCACATCATCCCGTCAGCCCGAGCCACCGGACTACTAATATCCCACATCATCCCGTCAGCCAGAGCCACCGGACTACTACCCCTAATATCCCACATCATCCCATCACAGCCACTGGACTACTACCCCTAATATCCCACATCATCTCGTCAGCCTGGGGTCAGAACCAGAGTGCTGAGTGGATTTGCCCTGACTCCCATACCAATGATCCAGTAGCGTAGCTACCGGGGGGGCAGAAGGGGCGGTGGTCCCAGGCCCCGCGCTCTGAGGGGGCCCACCCGGAGCTACGCTACTGTAACTGTATCGGCATGCACAGTGCGCCGATACAGTTACATACTGCGGCAGAGCAGGGAGAATCGATCTCCCTGCTCTGCCGCCGGTCGCTATGGGGCCCCTGAGCAAGCGGTGTGGGGTCCGGTGCCAGCAGTGGGCCCCCTGCCCGTCATCGGAGGGTCAGCCTTATCGGCATCTAGCCGATACAGCTGACCGCATTGTGAGAGAAGGAGCGAGCGCTCCTTCTCGCCCATAATCCACCTCTCAGCGTCTGACAGCGGGCGCGATGACGTCACTGCCTGGCGCCCGCTGTCAGATAAGCCGGAGAGCAGGGAGCAGCGCAGGAGCCGGGAGCAAGAGAGGTGAGTACAGGATTTATTATTTTTGTAATGGGGGTGAATTATACTACAGAGGCTGCCTATGGGGTGCATTATACTGCAGAGGCTGCCTATGGGGTGCATTATACTGCAGAGGCTGCCTATGGGGTGCATTATACTGCAGAGGCTGCCTATGGGGTGCATTATACTGCAGAGGCTGCCTATGGGGTGCATTATACTGCAGAGGCTGCCTATGGGGGTGCATTACACTACAGAGGCTGCCTATGGGGTGCATTATACTGCAGAGGCTGCCTATAGAGTGCATTATACTGCAGAGGCTCCCTATGGGGTGCATTATACTGCAGAGGCTGCCTATGGGGTCCATTATACTGCAGAGGCTGCCTATGGGTGCATTATACTGCAGAGGCTCCATATGGGGGTGCATTATAAATAAGGCTGCCTATGGGGTGCATTATACTGCAGAGGCTCCATATGGAGGTGCATTATAAATAAGGCTGTCTATGGGGTGCATTATACTACAGAGACTCCATATGGGGGTGCATTATAAATAAGACTGCCTATGGGGTGCATTATAAATAAGGCTGCCTATGGGGAATGCATTATCATACAGAGGCTGCCTATGGGGTGCATTATAAATAAGACTACCTATGGGGGGTGCATTATAAATAAGACTGCCTATGGGGTGCATTATAAATAAGGCTGCCTATGGGGTGCATTATAAATAAGACTGCCTATGGGGGGTGCATTATAAGTAAGGCTGCCTATGGGGTGCATTATAAATAAGGCTGCCTATGGGGTGCATTATAAATAAGGCTGCCTATGGGGTGCATTATAAATAAGACTGCCTATGGGGTGCATTATAAATAAGGCTGCTTATGGGGGTGCATTATAATACAAAGGCTGCCTATGGGGACTGCATTATAATAGAGAGGCTGCCTATGGGGGTGCATTATAATACAGAGGCTCCCTATGGGGGTGCATTATAATACAGAGGCTGTCTATGGGGGTACATTACAATATAGAGGCTGCCTATGGGGATTGCATTATACAGTATTGAGGACTATCTGGTGTATTATGCTATATGGATACTATCTAGGGGGCCATCATACAGTGTGGGGATTATAGTGGCGGGGCCATCATACAGTGTTTGAGCCATTAAATAGTTTGGGGATATTAAGGGGTCAGTATATATCCAGTGAGGGGGCATCACACTGTGTATAGGGGAGCTGTACAGGGGGGAGACTCGGGACATTGTTAAGTGTAAAGTGGGCACTTATTGTTATAGGGGAACTCTGGTTACTGTGTCTGTCAAAGGGGCACACACAGGGGATTATTACATTCTAGGGGACAAAATGCGGGCACTGTTTTCTAGGGCACTTGCACCCGGCATTACTATATTATAGAGGGGTGCTTTACAATTTAGAGGTCACACAGAACCACCCAGCAGGTGCAGTAATAGGGACACATACGGCAGCAGCGGCTCAGTATTGGGGTATCAGGTGCAGTAATAGTGACACATACGGCAGCAGCGGCTCAGTATTGAGGTATCAGGTGCAGTAATAGGGACATATGGCAGCAGCGGCTCAGTATTGGGGTATCAGGTGCAGTAATAGGGACACATATGGCAGCAGCGGCTCAGTATTGGGGTATCAGGTGCAGTAATTGGGACACATATGGCAGCAGCGGCTCAGTATTGGGGTATCAGGTGCAGTAATAGGGACACATATGGCAGCAGCGGCTCAGTATTGGGGTATCAGGTGCAGTAATAGGGACACATACGGCAGCAGCGGCTCAGTATTGGGGTATCAGGTGCAGTAATAGGGACACATATGACAGCAGCAGCTCAGCATTGGGCTATCAGGTGCAGTAATTGGGACACATACGGCAGCAGCGGCTCAGTATTGGAGTATCAGCAGTATGAGGAGTTTGTGCAGGTTGAGAATAGTCCAATTGGTGACCGTGATGGTGCTGAAAATATGAGAAGTGAAACGTGTCTTTGTTGTATTCTCTGCAGCAGAGTCCTGGCTGGAGGAGTCGTTATGTCAGTCTGGGCCAGATGGAAAAGACATGAAAAGTGAACAATTCCATCAGAAAGAACGTCAGCGGTAAGTCATTATCTATACCTGTGCTGTAATCTATTATATGTTCTGTAGGACTGGTATTATTTACCACTGACCATATGGCGGTGATATCAATATTGGTCTTTTTATATATAGATTATTTTTGGCAACAGCGCGGTCATTTGCTGAGGTTCTCTGGTTAGGGGCCCACTCAAGTTTTGCCCCCCTAAACCGAAACCCTAGCTACGCCTCTGCAATGATCCCTTTAATAGAGGCCTGGGGTGAGAATCAGAGCGCTGAGGGATTTACCCTAAGGCTGGAGTCACACACACCGAGTAAAAAATCTGACCGTTTTAGTCGGTCGATAATCGGATTAAAATTTCATGAACATTGATGCGACTAGCATCCGATTTTTTGTAGTTGATGCGATTTAGTCGCATCTGACCGTAGTTGTCACATCCGATTTACATCCGACTTGCGAGAATTTCTCGCAGGCTTGCAAAACTGACATATAATGGATCCAAAAGAATAGTATTTAAATCACAATAGAAAGAATAGATATACACACATAGAACACATATATATATATATATATATATATACACATGTCATTGTGACATGTGTATGTGTAGCCCAGCTATGCAGGCACACATAAAAGTCCAGGAGAGTGCACAGGAAGGTAACAGCAAAGCTTGATATGCACTTCACTCACACTTTTAGACACACCCATCAGGGGTATAGGAGGTGGTGACATGTAGCAGAGCTCAGTCAAGCTTCCTGTCTCAGGACAGTTCAGTCAGTTTCCTGTCTTCGGACAGTGCAGTTCAGTCCAGTGGAGTCTGGACTTGGAGAGAGAGAAGGGAGGACTGGATCCTCGCAGAGCTAACGTAGCTCACCTGACAAGCAAGTGGAGGCTAGTACGGGTGAAGTGGATCATCCTAGCCTAGTCAGAGCTACCCTGAATCAGTACCTCAACAGAAGCTGGAGGAAGGAGGATACTGAGAGCTGCTCGGCGAGCTCTAGAAGAAAGCTGACATTACCATCGAAGTTACAATTGCTTGTGCTAAGAGCGAGAGCAGGGCGAAGGGCAGTGGAGAAGATAGAGAAGTGCTTTAGGTATTGGATTGCCTGCACTAAATTGCCGGACACCGGAGTCCGAGGTGTTGCTACAGTTTTAAGCTTAGTAACCAGATTACCGGAGGCATCTGGACTACAGGTCGCAGAGAGCAGCCCTAAGTGTCAATACGTAACCGGAGTCAGGTGGAACAGGGACTTTGAGTCAAGTGCACGACAAAAGTAAGGACTTAGTTTCATCACTTAGAAGGCTCCACCACAACGTTGGCCGGGCAGTACAGCTATAGAGAAAGCTGGAGTTTCAGAGTTAACTTCGCTTCAGGCAAGTTGGACTCACATGTACAATTGAAGTTAAGGAGGCCTCTAACCTGCTCAGCTGTTACCGGAATGTGCACTCTCCACCCCGACCAGCTCCCGGGATCTGCTTGAACCATCATCAGTAAAAGGTATGAAAAGGAGCTACCTTGTGTGTGACTGAATTCTTATTACACCCTGCAACATCATCATCCTCATAGACTTCCAGGGACCCGTCTCACCTGTGGGAGACTCACTACCAAGCTGCCCCATAACATCCCCTGTGAAAGTCCTCATAGCAGCGCTGGTACAATTTACCAGAAACCGCAGGTGGCGTCACGAACTACCTATCCTAAATATCCCCTGTAAATATTTCCCCTATTGCACGACCGCCAGGGCCACGGACCGAGCCACCGCTACCAGTGACAACTCCCATAGATGCCCATGGGCTCGGCTCCGAGTACCCCATAGCCCTGGTATCCACAATTGTGGTGCGTGGTCGCAACATGTATATATATATATTTATAGTTCCTAGACTTCTACATACTGTAATAGCCGCTAATTCAATTGCCGGCTTTTGTGAAATCACAGAAGCCGACATGAAATGATACATTGTTTAGACACAGTTAACCATGTAATTTCCTGTATTTTGATATATGGTTTGAACTTACAATTACATAAGTGTATGTGTACAAAATTTCAGACATGTAGGGGTTAATTAAAGGTGTAAATTCGTTGTAAAAAAAATGTGTCAAATCTCTAATTAGATTTGCCCTTTCTGGGGTGTCTGGGGGCAGATGTCAGTAGCCAGGGGGGGCACAAAAAATGTACCCTCCCTAGGCTATTATTATCTGCCCCCACTCGCTTGCTTTGTCTGTCTGGTGGAGAAAATACAGCGGGAGCCCACGCATTTTTTTTACAACGAATTTACACCTTTAATTAACCCTACATGTCTGAAATTTTGTACACATACACTTATGTAATTGTAAGTTCAAACCATATATCAAAATACAGGAAATAACATGGTTAACTGTGTCTAAACAATGTATCATTTCATGTCGGCTTCTGTGATTTCACAAAAGCCGGCAATTGAATTAGCGGCTATTACAGTATGTACAAGTCTAGGAACTATAAATATATGTATATATATATATATGTCACAATGACATATATATATATATATATGTATTCTATGTGTGTATATGTATTGATTCTATTCTTTAATAAAGCTGTCAGTGTGATTTTACAGTATAGCCGGGGATGAATTGCCGGCTTTTCTAAAGGACACCGGTGCGATTTAATCGCAAGTCACATGTGTGGTCCGTTTGTAATCAGATTTTTCATCGCTCCCATAGACTTGCATTGGCGATAGTCGACCCACAATCGGTGACAATCGCAGCATGCTGCGATTGCACTCGGACGTTTAAAACGGACCACAAAAAATCTGATACTGGGAGCTGCTCCATAGATTAACATAGGTCCGACTGCAATGCGATATTTCATCGCATTGCAGTCGTCCGATTTTGTCGCTAGTGTGACCCCAGCCTAACTTCCATACCGGAGATCACTTTAAGAGAAGCCTGGGGTCAGTACCAGAGCGCTGAGTGGAGTTGCCCTCACTTCCATACCGGAGATCCCTTTAAGAGGGGCCTGGGGTCAGAACAAGAGTGCTGAGTGGAATTGCTCTAACTTTCATATCAATGATCCCTTTAAGAGGCCCCGGGGTCAGAACCACAGCGCTGAGTGGAACGGTCCTAACTTCCATACTGGGGATCCCTTTAAGAGAGGCCTGGGGTCAAAACCAAAGCGCTGGATGGATTTGCCCTGACTTCCATACAAATGATCCCTTTAATAGAGGCCTGGGGTCAGTGCCAGAGCATTTGAAGGCAATTGCCCTGACTTCCATACCGGGGATCCCTTTAAGACAGCCTGGGGTCAGAACCAGAACGCTGGATGGATTTGCCCTGACTTCCATACTAATGATCCCTTTAAGAGAGGCTTGGTGTCAATAAGGCCCCCATCACACTAAGCGAGATCGCTGAAGCGTCACCGGTTTTGTGATGCAACAGCGACCTAGCCAGCGATCTTGCTTAGTGTGACATGCAGCGACGAACAGCCCCCTGCTGGGTATTGCTGATCATCGTTGAATGTCCTGGACCATTTTTTCATCGTTAGTCTCCCGCTGGCCAGCCCGCATCGCTGCGTGTGACAGTGGGAGACCAACGATCAGCGAGCTGGGAGCTGGTATCCAATGTACATATCGGGTAACTAAGCACTGCGCGGCACCTAGTTACCCATATGTACCCTGGTTACCGGCTCTCAACTTCTGCTGTAGAGCGCTGAGAGCCATTATCTAGGGTACATATCGGGTAACTAGGTGCCGCGCGGTGCTTAGTTACCCGATGTCTACATTGGTTACCAGCGTGCTCGCTGGTCCTGATCGCTGGTGAGTCTGCCCATGTGATAGCTCACCAGCGATTAGCTAACAATGTCCCAGTGATCCCATCCACGTCGGATTGTTGGTGGGATTTCTGGGACAATGAAGAGTGTGATGGGACCCTAACAGAGCATTTGAAGGCAATTGCCCTGACTTCCATACCAGGGATCCCTTTAAGAGAGGCCTGGTGTAAGAACCAAAGCACTGGATGGATTTGCCCTGACCTCCATACCAATGATCCCTTTAAGAGCGGCCTGGGGTCAGAATCAGAGCGCTGAGGGATTTGCCCTGACTTCCATACCGGAGATCCCTTTAGGAGAGGCAGTACCACCCAGTCACTGTCTGCTGAGGTGTTGTAGTGGAGTGAGAAAACTGTTGCTCATAGCAACCAATCACAGCTCAGCTTCTTTTAAACAGCTCTGGTGAAATGAAAGATGCTTAGTGATTGGTTGCAAGGAAAACTGTTGCTCATAGCAACCAATCACAGCTCAGCTTCTTTTAAATAGCTCTGGTGAAATGAAATATGCTTCGTGATTGGTTGGTGATACACACACACACACACACACACATTCAATTTTATATATATAGACTAGCTGAAGAGCCCGGCGCTGCCCGGGCATAGTAACTAACAACGGTTAGTTATAACAAATTATAATGATTATATCTATATATATAAAGCTGAGTGTAGAGCCCCGCCCACTCCGCATAGCCACATTCACTATAATATTCCACATCATCCCGTCAGCCAGAGCTACTGGACTACTACGCCTAATATCCCACATCATCCCGTCACAGCCGCCAGACTACTACCCCTAATATCCTACATCATCCAGTCAGCCAGAGCCACCAGACTACTACCACTAATATCCCACATCATCCCGTCAGCCAGAGCCACCGGATAACCACCACTAATATCCCACATCATCCCGTCACAGCCGCCAGTCTACTACCCCTAATATCCCACATCATCCCGTCAGCCAGAGCCACCGGACTACTACCCCTAATATCCCACATCATCCCGTCAGCCAGAGCCACCGGACTACTACCCCTAATATCCCACATCATCCTGTCACAGCCGCCAGACTACTACCCCTAATATCCCACATCATCCCGTCAGCCAGAGCCACCGGATAACTACCACTATTATCCCACATCATCCCGTCAGCCAGAGCCACCGGACTACTACCCCTAATATCCCACATCATCCCGTCAGCCAGAATCACCAGACTACTACCCCTAATATCCCACATCATCCCATCAGCCTGGGATCAGAACCACAGCGCCGAGTAGAATGGCCCTAACTTCCATACGGGGATCCCTTTAAGAGAGACCTGGCATCAGAACCAGAGCGCTGAGTGGATTTGCCCTGACTTCCAAACCAATCATCTGTTTAACAGGGGCCTGGGGTTAGAATCAGAGCGCTGAGGGTTTACCCTAACTTCCATACCGGAGTGTTGTGAACGCTCTGGATTTGACTTCTGAGCTTGGGCTCCCTCTGGTGGCTGCTGATAGTAATGAAGCTGCTTTGGCTGACAGAGGTTCATCAAATGGGAGCGATGATTGGCAATCTGGTGTTGATGACTGGGGAGATTTAAGGGAGTAACCTTCCAATGATCCTCACCGGTGATTAGTTTTTCTTCCTGGTCCCATTTGGAAGTCAGCTTGCTTCCTGCTTGTCCTGCAACTTTCAGATAAGTTTTGCTGTTTATTTCTTTGGCATTCGTTTTTGTCTATCTCAGTTTTCTGCCCTCCTGGAGTTCATACAGCCAGGTTCCCCCGCTGGGGCCTGTGCTGGCTTCTGTTTCTCATTTGCTACTGTTTTATATTTTCAGTTCCCTGTTATATCAGTATCCGCTTATTTGCTACCAGTTACACCGGAGTTCTGATCTAGTGGTGGAGAGACTGTGTAGTCTCAGTATTTTTGTAAACCAGAACGTGTTGGAGTTTTTCTTAGAGTTTTTGCCGGATTGCAGACAGTATTCTTACCTGTCCTGTGCTATCTAGACAGATTGGGCCCCAGCATTTGCTCACTCTATTTTCTGCCTGTGTTTGTATTTCATCTTGTCTCACTGCCAATATATGTTTGGGGGCTACCTATTCCTTTGGGGGCTCTACTCCGGGGCAGTTAGCTTCCCCCTTTCTGTCTTTAGGCTTAGTTATCTCTCCGGCTGTGTCGAGGCATCTAGGGCACCGTAGGCACGTCCCACAGCTGATTCTAGTTGTGCGGTCAGTTTAGGGGTCTGCAATCCGCTAGTTACCAACCTCTCCGGTGTCTGGTTGTCTGTCTATTTTTGCTGCTGTCCTCCTCGGCTACCGAATCATAACACCGGAGATCCCTTTAAGAGAGGCCTGGGGTCAGTACCAAAGCACAGAGTGGATTTACCCTAACTTTCATACCGGGGATCCCTTTAAGAGGCCCTGGGGTCAGAACCACAGTGCTGAGTGGAACGGTCCTAACTTCCATAATAGAGATCCCTGGGTTCAAAAACAAAGCGCTGGATGGATTTGCCCTGACTTCCATACCAATGATCCCTTTAGTAGAGGTCTGGGGTCAGTACCAGAGTATTTGAAGGCAAATGCCCTGATTCCATACCGTGGATTCCTTTAAGAGAGCCTGGGGTCAGAACCAGAATGCTGAATGGAATTGCCCTAACTTCCATATCGGAGATCCCTTTAAGAGAGGCCTGGTGTCAGAACCAAAGCGCTGAGTGGAGTTGCCCTCACTTCCATACCGGAGATCCCTTTAAGAGAGGCCTGAGGTCAAACCAAAGTGCAGGATGGATTTGCCCTAACTTGCATACCGGAGATCCCTTTAAGAGGGAAGATGTGCCTATGGGATGGAGGATGTGTGATGGGGATATGGGAATGGGAGGGGGGGATTCATTTCTGTCATGTGCTCTCTGCTCCTTTCTGGGGGCAGACAATGGCTGGGAACTTATGTTCCCGGGGATGCTAGATTTGTCCCACCCAGTCACAGTCTGCTGATGTCTTGTCATGGAGGGAGAAAACTGTTGCTCATAGCAACCAATCACAGCTCAGCTTCTTTTAAACAGCTCTGGTGAAATGAAAGATGCTTCATGATTGGTTGGTGATACACACAGACACACAAACACACATTCAATTTTATATACAGTATATAGATTATATTCACTTATATTTGTTTTGTGTGTGTAAACGTTTAATTTGAACATGGTATGTGATGATATTATGGTCTACAATGGAGAATGTAAAAGAAGAGGTTGGACAAGAAATCATATTACAATTCTTTTTTTTTTGTTGTTAAATAATATATCTTTTACAAAAATGCATACAAATCCGCATGAAAATCTGCATCAAATCCGCGGATTTTCAACTGCGTTTTCTGCCAGGAAAGGAAGAATCAGCGCAGATTTTTAGAAGAGCAAAGCAGCAACGTGTGCACATACCCTTATAGCATATGACTACCGAATGTTGAGAACCGCCCCCTTACATGTAAGGTCAGTAAGAGGTTTAGCAATCTGAGAAAAATTCTTGATTAATTTCCTATAATAGTTGGCGAATCCAAGAAAATGATGCAAAGCTTTAAGGTCAAGAGGTTGAACCCAATCAATTATGGCCAGCAACTTTGCCTGGGTCCATCTTAAACCCTTCTGCAGACAAGATAAACCCTAAAAACGAAATTTCCTGAACAGAAAATACACATTTCTCTAATTTAACAAACAAAGAGTTTTCCCTCAACATTTGTAATACTAAACAGACATGTTCCTGTTGAAGGACCAAATCAGTATAGAAAATTAGAATATTATCAAGGTAAATCACAGCTAATCTCCCAATGCAATCAGAGAAAATATAATTCTTAACATTTTGAAACAGGGTAGGTGTATTGGATAACCCAAATGGCATGACAAGATTTTCAAATAAACCCTCAGACATTAAAAACACAGTTTTCCACTCATCACCCTTCCGGATGCCTATCAAATTGTAAGCCCCTAAAGGATTAAGTTTAGAAAACCACTTAGCCCCCAAAAGATAAGTCAGGGATGAGTGGATGTGGGTAAATTTTTTTAACCGTGATTTTGTTTTGTTCTCCGAAATTGAGGCAGCATCTTTTAATTTTTACAAAGAAAAATCCAGCAGCTACAGGGGAGGGGGAATGACAAATATGACCCTTCTGTAAATTTTCATTAACATATTCTTTAACCCCTCTCTGACATCTGACGTACTATCCCATCCATAAAACCCGTGACAATCTGACCATGGACGGGATAGTACGTCATAGCGATCAGCTGCGCTCCCGGGAGGAGCGCAGCTAATCGCCGCCTCGTGTCAGCTGATTATCACAGCTGACACCCGGGACTGTGTGCCAGGAGCGGTCACGGACCGCTCCCGGCACATTAACCCCTTGCACACCGCGATCAAACATGATCGCGGTGTACCGGGGGCACAGGGGAGCATCTCGCAGGGAGGGGGCTCCCTGCGAGCTCCCCTGAGACCCTCAGAACAGCGCGATGTGATTGCGCTGTTCTGAGGGCTTCCTCCCTCCCAGGACCCGGATCCAAGATGGCGCCGGGGTCCTGGAGGGAGGCGGCTTCCTCAGTGCCTGCTGAGAGCAGGCACTGAGAAGCCTGCAGCGCTGCCTGTGAGATCGCTGGTCTCACAGAGTGCTGTGCACACTGTGAGACCAGCGATCTGACATTTTACAGTGATGTCCCACCCTGGGACAATGTAAAAAAAGAAAAAATATAAAAAAAAACATGTGTAAAAAAAAATTCCAAAATAAATAAAAATAAAAAAAAATATTCCCCAATAAATTCATTTCTTCCTGTAAATAAATAAAATAAAACAATAAAAGTACACATATTTGGTATCGCCGCGTCCGTAAGAACCCCCCTATAAAACTGTCCCACTAGTTAACCCCTTTTGTGAACCCCTTAAAAAAAAAATTAAAAACGAAGCAAAAAAATCAGTGCTTTATCATCATACCGCTGAACAAAAACTGGAATAACACGCGATCAAAAAGACCGATATAAATAAACATGGTACCGCTGAAAATGTCATCTTGTCCCGCAAAAAACGAGCCATCATACAGCATCATCAGCGAAAAAATTAAAAAGTTATAGCTCGCAGAATAAAGCGATGCAAAATAATTATTTTTTATATAAAATTGTTTTTATTCTATAAAAACGCCAAAACATAAAAAAATGATATAAATGAGGTATCGCCGTAATCGTACTGACCCAAAGAATAAAACTGCTTTATCAATTTTACCACATGCGGAACGGTATAAACGTCTCCCCCAAAAGAAATTCATGAATTGCTGATTTTTGTTCATTCTAACCTATCAAAAATCGAAATAAAAAGCGATCAAAAAATGTCACGTGCTCAAAAATGGTACCAATAAAAACGTCAACTCGTACCGCAAAAAATAAGACCTCATATGACTCTGTGGGCCAAAATATGCAAAAATTATAGCTCTCAAAATGTGGTGATGCAAAACCTATTTTTTGCAATAAAAAGCGTCTTTTAGCGTGACAGCAGCCAATCATAAAAACCCGCTATAAATAGTAAATCAAATCCCTTTATCACCCCCTTAGTTAGGGAAAAATAATAAAATTAAAAAAATGTATTTATTTCCATTTTCTCATTAGGGTTAGGGTTAAGGTTAGGGTTGCTGTTATGATTCGGTAGCTGAGGAGTGCAGGCAAAAAGGCAATACACCAGAGCAGTTGGAATCTATGAGATTGCAGTACCCTGACTAACCACCACAACTAGAGGCAGCCGTGGAGCGTTCCTACGTTGGTCCTAGACGCCTCGTCACAGCCTGAGAAACTAACTACACCTAAAGATAGAAATAGGAAAGCTATCTGCCCGGAGCAGAACCCCAAAGATAATAGCAAGCCCCCAAACATGTAATGGCGGTTAGACAAGACGAAATACTGACACAGACAGAAAATAGTATGAGCAAACGTTGGGGCCCAAACTAACTAAATAGAAAAGGATAGGAAGGGTACTTACTGCAATCCCAAAAAAACCCTGAAAGCACCAACTCTACTAATTTCAAAAACACCTGAGATCACACGACCTCTACCACCTAAATTAGCTCTCTGGTGTAACAAAATCAAAACAGCAGCCACTGAAAAAACTGGAAAAAGCAAAAGTACAAACATCAGTGGCTGAACTAAACTGAGAGGGCAAAAGCCCCCTGAGGGGACCCAGAAGGCCCCCACAGAAGTGTAGGACAAAATGCAAAAATCAAGCACAGAAACAAAAAGAAGAAAATGTCTTATCTGTTAGAAGGAGATGCAGACACGACACAGCAGGCTACAAGGGAAACTGGAATCAAGGATTCAGACCAGAACAATTGATCACCGGCAACCCTGATGGGAAGGTGACTCCCTTATATAAGACCAGTCAGTAACACCTGATTCCCAGTCCTCACAATCTTCACTGAACAGACCAGTACCGCTTGTAACCACCAGAGGGAGCCTCTGCTCAGAACTCATCTCAAACCCATTCACAACAGTACCCCCCCCTTGAGGAGGGGTCACCGAACCCTCATTTGAGCAACCAGGTCGGTCAGGATGAGTTCTATGATACGCACGGATGAGTCTCCTAGCATGGATGTCCGAAGCAAACACCCAAGAATTGTCTTCCTGACCATAACCTCTCCACTTAACCAAATACTGGAGTTTCCGTCTAGAAAAACGAGAATCTAATATTTTCTCAACCACATACTCCAGATTGCCCTCAACCAAAACAGGGTCAGGAGGCACAGCAGCAGGAACCACTGGCTCAACAAACCTCTTCAACAAGGACTTGTGGAACACGTTATGGATCTTAAATGTCCCTGGAAGAAGCAAACGAAAAGAAACAGGATTAAGACTCTCCATGATCTTATAAGGTCCAATGAACCTAGGCTTAAATTTAGGAGATGCCACTCTCATAGGAATATTTTTTGAGGACAACCAGACCAAGTCCCCTACTTTAAACCGAGGACCATCAGTCCTATGCCGGTTAGCAAACCGCTGGGCCCTCTCTTGAGAGAGGGACAACCTCTCCACTACCTGGTCCCAAATCTGTTGCATACGCTCCACAACAGAGTCAACACCGGGACAGACAGAAGCCTCCGTCTGTCCCGAAGAAAATCGAGGGTGAAACCCAGAATTACAGAAAAATGGAGACATCAAAGTGGCAGAGCTAGCCCTATTATTAAGAGCAAACTCAGCCAAAGGCAAAAAAGAAACCCAGTCATCCTGATCAGCAGACACAAAGCATCTTAGATAAGTCTCCAATGTCTGGTTTGTTCTCTCAGTTTGACCATTGGTCTGAGGATGAAACGCCGAGGAGAAAGACAATTGAACACCAAGTTTAGAACAAAAGGTCCTCCAAAATCTGGAAACAAACTGGACTCCTCTGTCAGACACAATGTTCTCAGGAATGCCGTGTAAACGAACCACGTGCTGAAGGAACAAAGGCACCAATTCAGAGGAGGAAGACAACTTAGGCAATGGCACAAGATGTATCATCTTGGAAAACCTATCACAAATCACCCAGATGGCGGTCATTCTCTGAGAAACAGGAAGGTCGGAAATGAAATCCATAGAGATATGGGTCCATGGTCTCTTGGGCACAGGCAATGGCATCAACAAACCACCAGAACGAGAGCAAGGCTTGGAGCGAGAGCAAGTCCCGCAGGACTGCACAAATTCCCTGACATCACGAGACAAGGTAGGCCACCAAAAGGACCGACTAACCAAGTCTCTGGTACCAAAAATTCCGGGATGCCAGCCAACGCGGAACAATGAATCTCAGACATCACACTCTTTTTCCACTGGTCCGGGACAAACAATTTTCCAACAGGGCAGCGCTCGGGCCTATCCTCCTGACACCCCTCCAGAGCAAGTCTCAAATTGGGTGAGATGGCGGAAAGAACTACACCCTCTTTCAAAATAACAGAAGGATCAGATAACTCAGGAGAGTCCGCAAGGAAACTCCTCGAGAGAGCATCTGCCTTAACATTCTTAGTGCCAGGAAGAAAGGAAACCACAAAATTAAAACGTGTGAAAAACAAGACCCACCTGGCCTGTCTAGGATTGAGTCGCTTGGCAGATTCCAGATAAACCAGATTCTTATGGTCCGTAAGGACCACCACCCGATGTTTGGCTCCCTCCAGCCAATGTCTCCACTCTTCAAAAGCCCACTTCATGGCCAATAACTCCCGATTACCCACGTCATAATTACGTTCAGTAGGAGAAAATTTTCGAGAGAAAAGGCACAAGGGTTACTTTTAGAGGTCTCTGGATCTTTTTGGGACAAAACGGCACCTGCCCCAATTTCAGAGGCATCAACCTCCACCTGAAATGGCAGAGAAACATCAGGCTGCCGTAGAACAGGAGCAGAAGTGAATCTCTGCTTAAGTTCCTGAAATGCAGAGACTGCCTCAGGAGGCCAATTCACCACATCAGAACCCTTTTTGGTCAAATCAGTTAATGGTTTAACAATAACCGAGAAATTACCAATAAATTTACGATAAAAATTGGCAAAACCCAAAAATCTTTGAAGAGCCTTTAATGAAGTAGGTTGGACCCAATCACAGATGGCCTGAACCTTGACCGGGTCCATTTCAATAACAGATGGGGACAAAATGAATCCCAGAAATGAGATCCTCTGTACGCCAAAAAGACACTTTGATCCCTTCACATACAGAGCATTCTCTCTCAAAATCTGGAATACAGTTCGAACATGTTTCACATGAGAGTCCCAGTCATTGGAAAAAATCAAGATATCATCCAAATAAACAATCAGAAATGTATCCACAAAATCTCTGAAAATGTCATTCATGAAGGACTGGAAGACAGAAGGAGCATTAGTGAGCCCAAAGGGCATCACAAGGTACTCAAAATGCCCCTCCGGGGTACTGAATGCCGTCTTCCATTCATCCCCGTGCTTAATGCGAATAAGGTTATATGCCCCCCTGAGGTCAAGTTTGGTAAACCAAGTAGCGTTTTTCACCCTGGAAAACAGGTCAGAAATCAAGGGTAACGGGTATTGATATTTCACAGTAATATTGTTCAAAAGACGATAATCAATACACGGCCTTAATGAACCATCCTTTTTGGCCACAAAGAAAAAACCGGCACCTAAGGGTGAAGAGGATGGTCTGATATGACCTTTCTCCAATGACTCCTTGATATAAGACCGCATAGCGTCATGTTCAGGTACAGACAAGTTAAAAAGGCGACCTTTAGGGAATTTACTACCAGGCACTAATTCAATAGCGCAGTCATAGCTCCTATGGGGAGGCAAGGATGCAGATTTACTTTCGCTAAACACATCAGAAAAATCAATCAAAAAGTCAGGAACATCCTGAGCCTGGGGGGAGGCAGAAAAAACAGGAGTGTTGGTATTAACACATTGGCAGCCCCAACTGGTTACAGACACAGATTTCCAATCCAAAACAGGATTATGAGACTGTAACCAAGGGAAACCCAGTACGATAATATCATGCAGATTATACAGAACCAAAAATTTGCAGCACTCTTGATGATCAGGTTCAACCCTCATTATAACCTGAGTAGAGAACTGAGGTTTATTCTCAGCCAAAGGGGTAGAATCGATCCCCAGAAGGGGAATAGACTTCTGTAGGGTATCAAGGGAAACCCACAACGTTTAGCAAAATCATAATCCATTAGGTTAATAGCTGCTCCAGAATCAATGAAAGCCTGAACAGAAAATGAGGACAGAGAGCATATCAGAGTGACAGTTAGTAAAAACTTAGTCTGAACACTACCCAAGACAACTGAGCGTGCAAAACGTCCTCCCCGCTTAGGGCAGACTGAAATAGCATGAGAGGCATCACCACAGTAGAAACATAACCCATTGCGCTTTCGAAACTCATGACGCTGTGCCCCAGACACCACTCTATCACACTGCATGGATTCAGAAGCAGGTTCACAAGGCAACACTATTCCACGCATACTTCTCCGCTCACGCAAACGTCTGTCAATTTGAATCGCTAATGACATAGAATCATTGAGACCAGAGGGGACAGGGAATCCCACCATAACATCCTTTACATTATCTGACAGCCCCTTCCGAAAAAGGGCCGCCAAAGCGTCGTCATTCCACTTGGTCAGGACTGCCCACCTACGGAATCTCTGACAGTATAACTCAGCGTCATCAAGCCACTGATTTAATGCCAACAAGGCTTTTTCAGCTTGATCAGTGACATTAGGCTCATCGTACAATAACCCCAAAGCCTGAAAAAATGCATCAACATCACTCAAAACAGGATCCCCAGGTGTCAGGGAAAAAGCCCAATCCTGAGGATCGCCACGCAGGAGAGAGATGACAATTTGAACCTGCTGCGCTGCGTTTCCTGAGGACTTAGATTTTAAGGCAAAAAACAATTTACAATTATTTTTGAAATTCTGAAACTTAGCTCGATCCCCTAAAAACAAATCTGGCATGGGAATCCTAGGTTCCACAACAGGCAACCTAGCAAGATAGGTAGCAATACTCCGAACCTCAGTGGCAAGCTGATCCACACGGCCAGACAACTGTGCAAACTCCATTGAGAGAAAAAAAAATCCTCCCCAGCATCCAGAGATACAGAGGGAAAAAAAAAAAATGCAACAAACAGAAAAATATCTCTGACAACTCTGACAACCTTTTTTTTTTTCTTTCACAATATTTTTTCCCTTCTGTGAGTACCATACAATTTTCAATTTTTTGGGCCGGTGATACTGTTATGATTCGGTAGCTGAGGAGTGCAGGCAAAAAGGCAATACACCAGAGCAGTTGGAATCTATGAGATTGCAGTACCCTGACTAACCACCACAACTAGAGGCAGCAGTGGAGCGTTCCTACGTTGGTCCTAGACGCCTCGTCACAGCCTGAGAAACTAACTACACCTAAAGATAGAAATAGGAAAGCTATCTGCCCCGGAGCAGAACCCCAAAGAACATAGGAAGCCCCCAAACATGTAATGGCGGTTAGACAAGACGAAATACTGACACAGACAGAAAATAGTATGAGCAAACGTTGGGGCCCAAACTAACTAAATAGAAAAGGATAGGAAGGGTACTTACTGCAATCCCAAAAAACCCTGAAAGCACCAACTCTACTAATTTCAAAAACACCTGAGATCACACGACCTCTACCACTTAAATTAGCTCTCTGGTGTAACAAAATCAAAACAGCAGCCACTGAAAAAACTGGAAAAAGCAAAAGTACAAACATCAGTGGCTGAACTAAACTGAGAGGGCAAAAGCCCCCTGAGGGGACCCAGAAGGCCCCCACAGAAGTGTAGGACAAAATGCAAAAATCAAGCACAGAAACAAAAAGAAGAAAATGTCTTATCTGTTAGAAGGAGATGCAGACACGACACAGCAGGCTACAAGGGAAACTGGAATCAAGGATTCAGACCAGAACAATTGATCACCGGCAACCCTGATGGGAAGGTGACTCCCTTATATAAGACCAGTCAGTAACACCTGATTCCCAGTCCTCACAATCTTCACTGAACAGACCAGTACCGCTTGTAACCACCAGAGGGAGCCTCTGCTCAGAACTCATCTCAAACCCATTCACAACAGGTTGCGGCTAAAGTTAGGGTTAGGGTTGGCGCTAAAGTTAGTATTAGGGTTATGGTTGGGATTAGGGATAGGGGTGTGTTAGGGTTAGGTTTTTGGTTAGGGTTGGGACTAGGGTTAGGGGTGTGTTGGGGTTAGGGTTGGAGTTAGAATTGGGGGGTTTCCGCTGTTTAGGCACATCAGGGGCTCTCCAAATGTGACATGGCGTCTGATCTCAATTCCAGCCAATTCTGCGTTGAAAAAGTCAAACGGTGCTCCTTCCCTTCTGAGCTCTGCCATGCGCCCAAACAGTAGTTTACTCCCACATGGGGTATCAGCGTACTCTGGACCCTAAGAGTTATTGTGCAATTTGTCCTATTTCTTCTGTTACCCTTGGGAAAATAAAAAACTGGGGCAATAATATCATTTTTTTAAAAAAAAATGATTTTTTTTTTGTTGTTACGGCTGTACGTTATAAACTTCTGTGAAGCACTTGGGGCTTCATAGCGCTCACCACACATCTAGATAAGTTACTTGTGGGGTCTATTTTCCAAAATGGGGTCACTTGTGGGGGGTTTCCACTGTTTAGGCTCATCTGGGGCACTGCAAACGGAACATGACCCCATCAACGTCTGCATTCCAAAACGTTACTACTTCCTTTACAAGCCCTGCCGTGCGCCCAAACAGTTTCCCCCCCCCCCACATATTGGGTATCAGTGTACTCAGGACAAATTGGCCAACAACTTTTGGGGTCCAATTTCCTTGGGAACAATCAAAAATTTGGGACTAAAAAATCATTTTTGTGGAAAATTGTTTCTTTTTTTTTCACACCCAGGCATTATAAACTTTTGTGAAACACTTGGGGATTCAAAGTGCTCACAACAGATCTAGCTAAGTTCCATAGGGGGTCTAGTTTCCAAAATGGTGTCACTTGTGGGGGGTTTTCAATGTTTAGGCGCATCAGGGCTCTCCAAACGCGACATGGCATCCAATCTCAATTCCAGCCAATTTTAGTTTGAAAAAGTCAAACGGTGCTCCTTCCCTTATGAGCTCTGCTGTGCGCACAGACAGTGATTTTCCCCCACTTATTGCACAACTTTATCTGTCCATTTTCTTCTTTTACCCTTGTGAAAATAAAAAAAAAGTTTGTAAAAGATCATTTTTGTGGCTAAAAAGTTATTCATTTTTTCTTTCCACGTTGCTTCAGCTCCTGTGAAGCACCTGAAGGGTTAATAAACTTCTTGAATGTGGTTTTGAGTACCTTGAGGGGTGCAGTTTTTAGAATAGTGTCACTTTTGGGTATTTTCTGCTATATAGACCCCTCAAAGTGACTTCAAATATGAGGTGGCCCCTAAAAAAAATGGCTTTGTAAATTTTGTTGTAAAAATGAGAAATTGCTGGTCAACTTTTAACCCTTATAATTTCCTAAGAAAAAAAAATTTTGATTCCAAAATTGTGCTGATGTAAAGTAGACATGTGGGAAATGTTATTTCTTAACTATTTTGTGTGACATATTTCTCTGTTTTAAGGGAATAAAAATTCAAAGTTTGAAAATTGCAAAATTTTCTAAATTTTCGCCATATTTGCATTTTTTTAAAAAATAAATGCAAGTTATATCGAAGAAATTTTACCAATAACGTGAAGTACAATATGTCATGAGAAAACAGTCTCAGAATCGCGCAGATCCGTTGAAGCGTTCCAGAGTTATAACCTCATAAAGAGACAGTGGTCAGAATTGTAAAAATTGGCCCGGTCATTAACGTGCAAACCACCCTTGGGGGTGAAGGGGTTAATGGCAGTCCATTCAGGCAATTGTTGACAAAATGTCCAGTGAGACCACAGTATAGACAGAGTCTGAGAGCTTGTCTTTGTTTTTTGTCCACCACACAAAAACTGGCAACTGTAACCTCAGGTGAATGAACCTGCTCCAGGGTAGCCTCTTGTTCACCCCATGTCTCACAGATCCTGCGCTCCATTCATATGGCCTTTTGTCATGGCATTAGCTAGAGAAAAGGGGCGTCATGAAGAACCTGAGTGTCCTTTAGCGTTTCAGAAAGACTTTTGCAAAACTGGCACCTGAGAGCGGAATCATTCCACAAAACTTCAGTGGACCACTGCCGGAACTCAGTGCAGTAGTCCTCAGGAGTGCGGGCCCCCTGTGCCAGGTTCGTGATCTTTGCCTCAGTGATCTGGATCATGTCGGGTTTGTCGTAGATCAAACCTAAAGCATCAAAAAAGGTGTCAACGTGTTCTGAGGCTTGTGGGGACAAAGAAAATACCCAGGTCTGAGGAACCCCTCGCAGTAGGGACATGAGTATTCCCACCAGCTGGAATTCATCACCTGACAAGCGGGATCACAGGGTATAAAATTTTCCCTGAACATCCTAAACTTTCTTTTTTCCTGAGAAGATATCAGGGATAGCCATTACAGGTTTGGGAGAGAGCAACTGTACGTCAGAGGGTACTGACGTCACAGTCACTGCCAGCAGTGGAGATCTGATCCTGCAACTGAAATTGCGTCAGATTTGCCACCTGTTCACACAGTGTGTGAACAAGATCCATACTGGCAACAAAGAAAAATGTATGGGTTAGTCATAATGTGACGCTGAATCACTTCTCACAGACAAACCATGAGTCAGGGTAGTCAAGGAGTCTGAGGTCAAGAGCCAAGGGTGTGTACGTCATAAATAGAGGGAAAAAACAGAGGCATCAAAACGCATTGAAACAATAAACAACCATTTTGGAACACAAAAGGCTTTTCATCTACCATACTGCAGCCCGTACAAGGTGATATTGTCCTTCTCTACTAATGTAGTCATGATATTAGCGCAGCATCCTGTCAGCAAAGTACGGATCAGTAGTGGGAAGACAGCCCTGGACCTGGGGATAGTGGGATACTGGAATACATCACCAGAACCAACATCAGTACATAAATACAGCATTAAAACCATCATCAGCATATGAATCCAGAACCATCATCAGTATATAAATACATATATATACTTAATACAGCAATCAACTGTAATGTCAAGTCAGCCCCATATACATTTGTATAGCATGACCCTACAACTCCCAGCATGTAAGGAGTAGTGGTAGTTAGCAGGCATTAGAAGACTGCAGACCATACAGGAACCACAGCAATATTTACACGCAGTCAATTTCACAAATAAATATTTACATCCAGGTACCTTATAAGTGTCGTCTTATCTGGAGTCACGTCTAGTCCTGATACCAAAATGACTTTTCCCATCCACAGCTCTTCTCTGCTTTCTTATCTCTTCTCCGGCCTTACACATCTTTACATGGTGGCCTTAAAAATAACAGTGTCATTGTAATGTCACTGAATATAAATATCTGCCCATGATGTGCCCCTGCATAAATAATTGCCCTGCAATGTGGCCTCTACACAAAATATGTACCTTACTTTGTCCCTGTTATAGTACATGACCTTCACACTGTCCTCTCCTGTTAAATATGTCCTCCAACCCATCCCCCTTTATATTTCATAGGTAAGACAGTGTGGCAATTATAGCTTATACCTCAACACTGCCCAGTCGATACCGTGCCCCACTCACACGTTTTCCCACTCTCCATAATGTCTCCTCACTCTGTATTCCTTCAGTACTGCTGTCTCTATAATTTGCCCTCTCCTCACACTTTTCTCACTCTGCATACTGTCCCTCTACATAATGTCCGATCACACTACTTCCCCTTCATCCCCAATAGAACTCCTATGTTTCTTGGGCTCCATGGCATGCGTATCTTCCTGTTGTCTCAGGTGCTTCTGCGTCACAGTAGTGACATCAGGATTGTGATCAGTTGATCTCATCACAATGCTGCACATTGTCAACATACTGCATAAGAAATGGCAGTACTCTGGACTTCCAATTGTATTTATGACTAAAAGACTCAAATACAATTGACTGCAGAAAGAATGGAACCGGCATTCTATAGTTCTACGAGTTGGCTGTCAGTTTAACAACCAGTTACAATGTAAACCAACTACTGGAAGGCAGCAAAATGCCACCCACAGGTGACACCTCAGACAGTCGCCTGAAGCAAGATGTATATCTCGCTTTATGGCAGAAGTGGTTCAATGGCATCCCCCTGTAAACTGCACGGTATGCCCCACATGACTGCTTGAGAAAGGCTTCAAATAAGGATTTGAAATGTTGCATGTATCTGCGTTAATACGTAACGTCCACTTTTTTCATTGATTTCCATTGTAGTGTTACTTCCAATCTATTTTTTCTGTATTTGGAGGCTTCTAGTTACTTGCAGATGTATAGCACCAGCAACATTAGGACTGTGCTGCTATTTTTAATTGAGATATATACGGTATATATAAACACAAAGTCGGAGCCATGTTTTGTGTTACAATAACATCCTGAAGTCAGAGAAAAACTAAATTTACATAGCATAATTTTGAGGGGCAAGTAACATTTCCTGTGCGAAGGGGTACTGAAACCTTTAAAAAATCTAGTTGCACCTTCTATGAGTGAGTATGTGAGTGCAGAAGACAATGACCGACATTCACATGCTAATTAAAAGGTAAACATTTGAATGTCTGTCAGGCTATGGGAACCAGTAAAGTATCTGAGTCCTTTTTGTGTTGCTTGTTCAAAGTGGCCAAACACATGAAGTTTTATTGTCAAAGGGATTTGTTGAGATATTTGAGATAGGCTAACTGATTATATAATCTTACTTACATCACATTCATGAAATCAGATCCTGCTCACGTTTACTGCTCACACTGTGTTGTTGTTTTCAAATATGCAGGATATCAGATCCTGACCTTTTCAGTAAATATTTATTTATTTTATTTAAAGGCCTTTGGCTCAGTGTTGAGACATGGAAACTTGATGGATGAACAATCTGTAACAAGATTGATCTTCTGCAAACACAGGAAACAAGGGTTTTCTCCACCGTTATCTTGATGATGTGTGGCCCAGCTATGTCAGGCACACAAATAATCCAGGAGAATGCACAGGAAGGTAATCGCAAAGCTTGTTATCATTCACGTCACTCACACTTTCAGACACACCCACCAGGGGTATAGGAGGTAGTGACACGTAGCAGAGTCAGATAGTTTCCTGTCTGAGAAGAGCTCAGATCAATTCAGTTTCCTGTCTTCGGACAGTGCAGTTCAGTGCCAGTTCAGTCTGGACTAGGAGAGAGGACTGAATCCTCGCAGAGCTAGCGTAGCTCACCTGACAAGGAAGTGGAGGCTAGTACGGGTGAAGTGAATCATCCTAGCCTAGTCAGAGCTACCCTTAATCAGTACCTCGACAGAAGCTGAAACAAGGAGGATACTGAGAGCTGCTCAGCGAGCTCTGGAGAAAGCTGACATTTCCATCGAAAGCTACAAGTGCTTATGCTAAGAGCAAAAGCAGGGCGAAGGGCGCAGTGGAGAAGACAGAGAGAAGTGCTTCAGGTATTGGTTACCTGCACTAAATCACCGGACACCGGGGTCCGAAGCGTTGCTAGAGTTTCAAGCTTAGTAACAAGATAACCGGAGGCTATCTGGACTACAGGTCGCAGAGAGCAGCCCAAAGCGCTGATACGTAACCGGAGTCAGGGAAAACAGGAGTCTAGCCTGATCAGCAAATATAGACTTAGTTCTCTCAACCTCTGAGATTCAGAGACATAGAAGGCTCCACCACAAAGTCAGCCGGGCTTGTCAGCTATTGAGAAAGCTGGAGATTGTAGAGTTAACTTCGCTTCATGCAAGTTTGGACTCCGATATATATGAAGTAAAGGAGGCCTCTAACCTGCTCAGCGGTTACCCGAATGTGTATTCTCCACCCCGACCAGCTCCCCGGGACCTGCTTGAACCATCTACCAGTAAAGGTATGAAAAGAAGCTACATTGTGTGTGACTGAATTCTTATCTACACCCTGCAACAACTCCCATAGACTTCCAGGGACCAGTCTCACCTGTGGGAGACTTACCACCCAGCTGCCCCATAACATCCCCTGTGAAGATTCTTATAGCAGCGCTGGTCCAATTGACCAGATACCACAGGTGGCGTCACGAACTACCTATCCTTACAATCCCCTGTAAATATTCCCCATCGCTTGACTGCCAGGGCCACGGACCGAGTCCCGCTGCCAGTGACATCTCCCATAGAAATCTATGGGCTCGGCTCCGAGTACCCCATAGCCCTGGTATCCACAATTGTGGAGCGAGTCAATAGTATCAAGCCATCAGGTTACTGGTCTTCGGCCTGGGTCTCACATATCCATACACCAGCGATCCCGACAACGATATGCACTTGTCAGGATCGCTGGTGTATCGCTACATGATCGCTGCTGAGCTGCCAAACAGGCAGCTCAGGGCAGCGATCAGCATAGCGACACTGCGGGTAACATCGCTTAGTTACACGCAGTGTACCTTGGATACCAGCGCCCTGATGCAGGGAGCTGGTAACCAAGGTACACATCGGGTTTCTAGGCACAGCCCCGCGCCTGGAAACCCGCTGTGTACCTTGGTTACCAGCGGATCGCTGGTCTCCCGCCTGTCACACGCAGCGATGCGTGCCTGTCAGCGGAGACCAGCGATCAAAAAAATGTCCAGGACATTCAGAGACGATCAGCGATACCCAGCAGGGGGGCTCATCGTCGCTGAATGTCACACACAGCGATATCGCTGGGGAGATCGCTGCTGCGTCACAAAACTAGTGACTCAGCAGCGATCTCGCTATCGAGATCGCTGTGTGAGACGGGGGCTTTCCTCTTCGCCTGATCCCACTGGGGAACAGAACACTATGAGAGGTGTTGACAAGAACAGACAGGCACGACTGGTACTATGGCGGGCACGGCTGGTACTCTTGGCAGACAGGCCGGCACGGCTGGGACACTGGCAGGCGGGCACGGCTGAGACACTGGCAGGCAGGCGGACACGGTTGAGACACTGGCAGGCGGGCACAGTACACACGGAAGGGGCAGGAACAGACTCAGTAGGGACAGGAATATGGACAGACATAAGTGGTATATGGGAACAGGTAGTGACCTGTTCAGACTGGAGAAGCTGGTACTGGTTCCGGAAGAACAGAGACACAGACTGGGATTAGAGATATATGGAAACAGGTAAGAGTAGTGTGTGGGAACAGGTAGGGACCTGTTCAGACTGGAAGAGCAGGGACAGGTAAAGAACTGCAGGAAGCAGAACGAGAGCGGAGCAGAACTGCAAGGTTACGGAGCGGAGAGTAGAACAGAGTCGCGAGCTGAACTGCAAAGAGTGCGGAGAAAAGGCAGAACCGCAAGATTGCGGAGAAAAGGCAAAACCGCAAGGAGTGTGGAGCAAAGGCAGAACCGCAAGGAGAGCAGAGCAAAAGCAAAACTGCAAGGAGTGCGCAAGCAAAGGCAGAACCACAAGGAGTGCGGAGTTAAGGTAGAACCGCAATGAGTGCGGAGCAAAGGCAGAACCGCAAGGAGTGCGGAGCAAAGGCAGAACCACAAGGAGTGCAGAGCAAAGGCAGAACTGCAAGGAGTGCGAAGCAATGGCAAAACCGCAAGAGTGCGGAGCAAAGGCAGAACCACAAGGAGTGCGGAGCAAAGGCAGAACCGCAAGTAGTTCGGAGCAAAGGCAGAACCACAAGGAGGGGGGAGCAAAGGCAGTACCGCAAGAGTGCGGAGCAATGGCAGAACCGCAAGGAGTGCAGAGCAAAGGCAGGACCGAATGGAGAGCGGAGCAAAGACAGAACCGTAAGGAGTGCGGAGCAAAGGCAGAACCGCAAGGAGTGCGGAGCAAAGGCAGAACCGCAAGGAGTGCGGAGCAAAGGCAGAACCGCAAGGAGTGCGGAGCAAAGGCAGAACCACAAGGAGTGCGGAGCAAAGGCAAAAACGCAAGGAGTTCGGAGCAAAGGCAGAACCACAAGGAGGGTGGAGCAAAGGCAGAACCGCAAGAGTGCGGAGCAAAGGTAGAACCGCAAGGAGTGCGGAGCAAAGGCAGAACTGGAAGCTTGCGGAGCCAAAGCAGGACGGAACCGCAAGGAGCGGAGCCGGGAGCAGAGCCGAGCCACAGGGTGCGGCGAGCAAAGCAGAGCAGGAGTAACCACAAGGATACACACAGCAGGGTAAGGAAGGCTAAAGACAAGGATACAAATGGGTACAGGTACAAGACACAGTTCAGACAAGAACAAGTACAGGTCAAGGCACAGGAACCAGGATATGCAGCCTCCTGGAGGGCGGAACAAGAAACACAGAGCACAGAAACAGATCTGGGTACACAGCCCCCAGAGAAGGCGGAAAACAGGACAGGATCTGGCAGCTCAGCAGCAAGACACTAAGATAAGGCCTTACTCAGGCAGCCTCCAAGGGGTGGAGTTGCCTTAAGTATCAGAGGCTTCTTGACAATAGGCTGGGGACACCTTAGGAAGATGCACACTGACTCTATAAGAACCAGTTAGTGGCGGAACCGCCCCCTATGCGCACAGCCAGGAAGCATGCACAGAGCAGACAGGAGACATGAGGCACACAGCATGGAGCCGGCAGAAAACAGAGTTCACAGCATGGCCCGGAGTAGTGAGTAAGTTGATGTGTAAGGCAGGTGGGGGATTGGAGGCCATGCAGTGATGCCGGCAAGGTTGTTATAGTAGGCAAGTCGTAGTTTGATAATCTTGCTTCCAGTGACAAGTCTGGCTTGATTTGTTCCAAAATTGATTTGTTCATTCTTCTTGCCATCCATGCTAATGATAAAAATCTCCAGGACCACATTACAATGTCGTCGTTTCTACTTCCATCTTGTTTATCATCCAGGTTTCACTTCTGTATGTTACCACAGAAAAGACCAAACTATATACAAGTCGTGTCTTCATTGAGAGTGAAATGTTCCTCGATTTGAATACCTTGACCAGTGACTTCATTTTTGATTTGCCAATGGCTATTCTCCCATTTACTTCCGATGCTGTCACTGCATGGCAGGGTATCCTTAAGGACAAAAATGTCCAGGAAGGATGGGACATCTTGAAAAATGAGATTCTCAAAGCACAATCGTTAACAATTCCAAAAAGAGGGAATAATGGGAAGCATTTAAGGAAACCAGGATGGATGAACACAGAACTTAAACACATGCTAAAAAGGAAGAAAGAAATGTTTATCAAATGGAAAGAGGGAGGCATATCTAAAGAAGAATAGAATGCCATCTGCAGAACCTGCAGGGCACAAATCAGATTATCTAAAGCTGACAATGAATTAAGGCTTGCAAGAGATGTCAAAAGCAACAAAAAAGGATTTTGGGGATACGTCAAAAGTAAAAAAAAAAGTCAAAGATGCTATAGGATTTTTACAGGATGAAAATGATGAAATGGTAAGAAAGGATGTTGAGAAGGCTGAACTTTTAAATTCCTATTTTGCATCTGTTTTCTCTCAGAAAGGAAATGTAACATCAACTGATCTTCACTGTCCTATTAAAGGAATAGAAGAATCCAGGATATCTATAAACAGAAAGACAGTGAGGAAACACTTAGCTAACCTAAATGAATTCAAGTCTCCAGGTCCAGATGAATTACACCCCAGAATACTGAAGGAGATAGCAGAAGAAATTCTTGAACCACTGTCCATAATCTTTGAAAATTCTTGGAGAACAGGAGAAGTCCCAGAAGACTGGAGAAGAGCAAATGTTGTTCCTATCTTCAAAAAGGGGAAGAAGGTGGACCCAGGGAACTACAGGCCGGTGAGTCTGACTTCTATACCAGGAAAGATCTTTGAACAAATTATTAAAGAACATGTATGTAAGTACCTGCATAAAAATGAAGTGATTAAACAGAGTCAGCATGGGTTTGTAACTAATAAGTCATGTCAGACTAACTTAATTTTCTTCTATGACAGAATCACTGACTGGGTGGATCAGGGAAATGCTGTAGATATAGTATATCTTGACTTCAGCAAAGCATTTGACAAAGTATCTCACACAATCCTTATTGAAAAAATGACTAAGTATGGAATGGACAAGGCAACTGTTAGGTGGATTCATAACTGGCTTAGTGATCGGACTCAAAGAGTGGTCGTAAATGGCTGCACATCCAGTTGGAAGAATGTCTCAAGTGGGGTACCACAAGGCTCTGTTTTGGGCCCTGTATTGTTCAACATCTTTATCAATGATTTAGATGAAGGAATTGAGGGTAAACTGATCAAATTTGCTGATGACACAAAGCTAGGAGGGGTAGCTAATACTAGAGAAGAGAGAGAGAGGATTCAGAAAGATATAAATAAACTGGAGCAGTGGGCAGCAACTAACAGAATGGTTTTTAACAGGGAAAAATGCAAAGTACTACATCTGGGCAATAAAAATAAAAAAAGATTATACAAAATGGGAGGAATAGGGCTAAGTAACAGCACATGTGAAAAAGACTTGGGTATACTAATTGATCACAGACTGAACATGAGTCAACAGTGTGATGCAGCAGCAAAAAAGGCAAATACAATTCTAGGATGTATCAACAGAAGCATACAGTCTAGATCACGTGAGGTCATTATTGCCCTCTACTCCTTTTTGGTCAGACCTCATCTGGAATACTGTGTCCAGTTTTGGACACCACATTTTAAAAAAGACAAGCAAGTTCAAAGAAGAGCCACCAGAATGGTGACCGGTCTGCAAACCATGTCCTATGAGGAACGGTTGCAGGATTTGGGATTGTTTAGCTTGCAAAAAAGAAGACTGAGAGGAGACTTAATAGCTGTCTACAAATATCTCAAGGGCTGTCACATTGAAGAAGGATCATCTTTATTCTCATTTGCACAAGGAAAGACTAGAAGCAATGGGATGAAACTGAATGGGAGGAGACACAGATTAGATATTAGAAAAAACTTTTTGACAGTTAGGGTGATCAAGGAGTGGAACAGGCTGCCACGAGAGGTGGTAAGTTCTCCTTCAATGGAAGTCTTCAAACAGAGGCTGGACAGACATCTGTCTGGGATGATTTAGAGAATCCTGCTTTGAGCAGGGGGTTGGACACGATGACCCAGGAGGTCCCTTCCAACTCTACCATTCTATGATTCTATGATTCTATGATCTTGAGGTATCAATGATTTGAGTATACGTTGAAGTCCTTTACAACTTTCAGTTCGTCGCTGTCCATCTCAAATGTGTCCCGGTCATACCTGGCAGTAGTCAATATCTTTGTCTTTTCTGTGTTGAGTAGTCCCATGTTTGAGTTTTCTATCTTGACACTTTGTAATAAGTTCTTCATTTCATCTATGCTTCTACTATCAATATTCTATCATCTGTGTATTTAAGATTGTTGACGATTTGTCCAGCAATTTTGATTCCTTCTTCTTTTTTGCAGTAAATATATATCCACTATATTAGCATTAAATATATAGTCAACTTTTAAATACAGCTGTGGTTTTAAAGAATCCTGGACAAATGTATGCCAAAAAAAGAAATCCTATTGGCAAACATTAGGCTCTCAAAGTATATGGTGACAAACGCATATACAGTGGGGAAAATAAGTATTTGATACACTGCCAATTTTGCAAGGTTTTCCACCTACACAGAATGTAGAGGTCTGTAATTTTTATCATAGGTTAGGTACACTTAAATTTGGAGAGACAGAATCTTAAAATTAAAATCCAGAAAATCACATTGTATGATTTTTGCATAATTAATTTGCATTTTAGTGCATAAAATAAGTATTTGATAGAATGTAAAAAAAAATTAATATTTGGTACAGAAACCTTTGTTTGCAATTACAGAGGTCAGACGTTTCCTGTAGTTCTTGACCAAGTTTACACCCACTGCAGCAGAGGTGTAAACTCCTCCATACAGACCTTCTCCAGATCTTTCAGATTTTGGGTCTGTCGTTGGGCAACATTGAGCTTCAGCTCCCTCAAAAGATTTTCTATTGGGCTCAGGTCTGGAGACTGGCTATACCACTCCAGTACCTTAAAGTGCTTCTACAGTGCCACTATTAGTTGTCCTGGCTGTGTGTTTTAGGTAAGAGCTTCTTCAATGCTCTTAATGAGGGAAGGAGGTTGTTGGCCAAAATCTCACGATACATGACCCAATCTATCCTTCCTTCAATACGGTGCAGTCATCCTGTCCCCTTTACAGAAAAGTAAACCTACAAAGTATGATGTTTCACCCACCATGCTTCACAGTTGGGACGGTGTTCTTTGGGTTGAACACATCCTTCCTCCTCCAAGCACGGCGAGTGGAGTTGATACCAAAAATTTCTATTTTGGTCTCATTTGACGACATGACCTTCTCACGTGCCTCCTCTGGATCATTCAGATGGTCACTGGCGACCTTCAAATGGGTCTGGACAAGTGCTGGAGTGAGCATGGGGACCTTGTGAGCCATGCAGGATTTTAATCCATGAAGGCATAGTGCTGAGCTGCCACCAGGAATTGCAGGGCCCATACTGGCAAATTTTTCAGGCCCCCTCGAGACTTCGCCCAGGCTCGACCCCAGCTCTGCCTCCAACTCTCGAACTTTCCACAGTCCCACCACCCACTCTTGGAAAAACTCCACTTCTGCCCTATGTCCTCACCAATTACACAGTAACATTTCCCATCTAACACCAGATCACATACAAAGCCATTAGCTTTTTTAGTGGCCAAAATATATTTTAAGCTGCCACCACAACAAGGTAGACTCTTTTGGCCAGGACCTACTCTAATTTAACCTATTAAACATTTGTTAAAATATCCTGCACTCCTTTTAGGTATATTTTTCTTGATGTTTCTTTAAAGGAATGTGTCACATACATTTTCTAAAATGAACAATAATACCATATACAAGGGACAAATACCTTCACACCATGACTAGCCTACAAATTACCCCCACATAGTGTCACAAGCGCTTCGGAGGTGTCAGGCTATCATCCTGCGTCAGGCATCAGAAGGTCTGAGCGCCTGTCTATACAGACTGCTCCCTGGACCATCTGCCTCTAGGACCGAGCATCGACCTCCTCCTGCTCAGAGTAGTTTGGATCTATTTAGTTAGTGGCTCAGCTGTGACCCAGTGCGGGTAATAGCTTCATATCCACTTATGCCTGCTAGAGTCTTGGACCATTTCAGAGTGCTCCAGTTTGGTGTCTGGAATCTCTCATCTGGTATCCGTATCAGGCGATTCAGCTAAGTGTTCCCCTGTTTGTCGCACCTTACCGTCTTTACTTTAGCAGAGACTGCCTAGCTCGCATCTCCCTCCCGTTTCCTATTCAGGACCTAGGCCTCAGGGAGATTCAGGGCCTTAGGTTCCTGCTTGGCGATTGGTGAGGAACCAATATAGGGAAACGGTAGGAGTTCCAGGGAGAGATTAGATCTAGCCTAGGGGTCTCCAAATCCCTTCCTTAGCGTCTGGGACCCCCTTCCCCATTTCCCTTTGTGGTACACTTGGTTTTCCCACACTGTGCGTGACATTATTACCCGCCACACCGCTTAGAGAAAAAAAAAAACTGACACGTGGTTCATTTGTGCATGTGTTTTGTTTGTCTTGTGTTTTTGTTGTTTTTTTTTTTCTCTCTCTCTCTTTCTCCCTGTGGAGCTCTCACACAAATTGTACATAATATAAAACTGAGGGTGGGGCCGACTCATTCTGAAATAATTCTGAAATAATTCCATGCTATGTTTTAGAGGGGCTTCCCACTCCAATTGTGTTGGGCCTACCCTGGCTGGAAAATCATTGAATAGGGAGATTACTGTCAGGAAAACTGTCTGAATGTTTCCCTTTCTGCAGTCTCTGCTGAAGTCTTGCGGAGATTTCTGAAAGGCTTTGAGGATGTCTTTTCTGAGAGGGGGTGTCAGGAGCTACCCCCGCATCGTGCATATGATTGTCCCATTAACCTGATCCCTGGAGCTAAACTACCCAAATCCAGACTATAATCTTTCTGGCCCTGAGAGATAGGCTATGAAGGAATTCATTGCCAAAGGTCTGGAGAAGGAACACATCAGACCCTCATCTTGGCCCGCTGCGGCGGGGTTCTCCTTTGTGAAAAAGAGAGATGGCGGCTTACGTCCCTGTGTAGATTTCCGGGAATTAAATCAAATCACCATCCGAGACCCATTGTAAGGTTCTTTGTCTCTTTTGACATGTTCCTTGAAACTCAGTTTTCCGTCGGCCATTTTGCTTTCTGTCTTTCTGCAGCTCTTGCCCTCAGTTAATATGGAGTTTCCAGTTTTCATGTTCCCGCCCTGATTCTCTCCCTCTTGCTTCTTAAGCAGCCTCAGCTGAACAATCAGTGCTCCTGAATCAAGCCTCAGTCAGCCTGTGACCTGACTCCTGGAAACCTAGGATTTTGGACTCCAGCTATTTCCTACTGAGGAACTTTGGAACACTTTTGGACTTTGGAAACCTGCTGTCTGGTGAATCCATGTTTGCAGAGGAATTACGGTACAGAGAAGAGATCCTGAACCTGCTTGGAGAGTTATTGTAGAGCTTGAAGTTACTCTGGCCTGCTGTGTTCTCCTGCCTCTGTTCCTGCAAACTGTGTGACCTTTTCTGCATGCTTGTATGAAGTAATACAAGTCATTTCATATCAACCTATGTCTCATGTGTTTTCCTCGCACCCAAGCACAAGACGCTATAGGAACTGTACACTATACATGACAAGATTCAGGAGCCAATGTTTAGTGTCTGCTGGGTCTGGGAAAGCCGTGTCTGCTGTGACTGTGGATATCAGATGTCCGTTTAATACCTTCTGTGATGACAGTGGTTGTGACTTCTCACAACCATTCCAGGTGAGCGCATTCCCTTAAATGTTACTCTGGAGTGTTACCACAGGTGAAACACTATTGTTTTTTTTTTTTCCTTTCCTCTTCTCCTTCCAGCACTTCTGCCTTAAAAGATCTGGAAGATGGAGGCCCGCATAAAGGAGCTTTGCGGAGTGACTGATAATATCCTTGCAGATATACAGACTATAAAGACCCGTTTTGCAAGCCTACAGGACCTCACTAATCATAATTTGCAAGTGTTTGGACAAACTACTCAGGAATTACGAGCCAGGATTGAGGCTCTAGAGGAACGAGTCCAGGCTCCTGCCATAACCCCGAGTTCTGGGATCCCCAAGTTACCTCCTTTTCGTTTTGGCGGTGAACGTGAGAAATTCAGGGGATTTATTAACCAATGCAATCTATTTTTCTCTGCACATGCTTCACAATTTCCCACTGAACGATCCAAAGTGCTTACTATAATCATGTTGCTTACCAATAAGGCTTTGATGTGGGCAAACCCTCTGATTGAGACTGAGGATGATTGTTTGAATCACCTTGATGCTTTTATTTCAGCCATGGGGCAGGTGTTTGATGACCCCAATCGAGGTGCAACAGCTGAAGCAGCCATGTTAACTTTGCGCCAAGGTAAGCGTTCAGTAGCCGAATATGCCTTGGATTTCAGGAGATGGGCTCTTGATACCACTTGGGACACTTCCGCCAAAAAATCTATTTTTCGGAAAGGGTTGTCTCCACTGATTAAGGATGAACTTGCTTGTGCCGACCCTCCCACTGCGTTAGGTGACTTTATTAACTATTGTATCCGTATTGATGCTCGTCTGACTGAACGCAGACAAGAGAGATGGTTCGAAAATAATGCACTAACCTTTTCCTACCTCCCTCCTCAGCTAAGGAACCTTTGAGTAGGATCACAAGGGAACCAGAACCTGAACCCATGCAGGTGGACTCTTTACAAAGACGGGTTAGTGATGCACGCAAAGAACATCGTATAAAGGAAAATCTATGTTTTTACTGTGGTAAGTCAGGGCACTTCATTATAAACTGCCCCAGCCGTTCTCGTAAGACTACTGCAGCAGTCATTCACTGTGAGTGTTGCGAGAGGAGCTCTGTCATGTCCGAGCCTCAGACTCCAGAGAGATCTGCTGCAAGAGATCTTGATTTTTCGGACTTAAACTCTGTTAGTTCTGGGGACAATGACGGTATAAACGCTGCAATTTTTCAAGTTTCCTCAGCGGTGTCCCAGCTGAGTTGTAAAAAAATAATTCTCATTGCTTCCTTTCCATCAAACTCTGGGTGGACTCAGTCTGGGTGTCTAGCTCTGCTATGATCGACTCAGGAGCAAGTGGAAATTTTATGGATATCTCCTTTGCTCTGAAACAGGGGATACGTTCAGTGAAGAAGGCTACTCCAGTACAGATGGAGACTGTGGATGGCTCCCTGCTGACCTCTGGACCAGTGGATCAGGAAACAGAGCCTTTGAGGGTCCTTATGGGTAAAGATCATCAGGAGAAAATGTCTTTTATGCTTATCTCTTCTCCCCACTTTCCCATTATTCTAGGGCTACCATGGCTGCAGGCGCAGAATCCTACGATTAACTGGGAGACCAAGGAATTACACTTTCCGGAGAAACAGATGAGTCAAGGAGTTTCAGCTTGCTCTGTTCCTAAAGGAACCATGTCAGTCCCTGAACTACCAGCTGTATACCAGGACTATGTGGATTTATGTGACAAGAAGAACGCTGATCAGCTTCCTCCTCACCGTCCATATGATTGTCCAATCGAATTATTGCCTGGAGCCGAGATACCTTTTGGTAAGATCTACCCCTAGCGGGGCCCGAGCTAAAAGCTTTGAAGGACTACATAGATGAAAATCTAGCCAAAGGCTTCATACGCCCCTCTTCATCTCCCGCAGGTGCACCCATCTTCTTTGTGAAGAAGAAAGATGGATCTCTGAGACCCTGCATAGACTATAGGGAACTCAATAAGGTTACTATTAGAAACCGTTATCCATTGCCTTTAATCCCTGAGTTGTTGGAGAGAGTGCGGCACGCCAAAATTTTCTCTAAACTGGATCTCCGTGGGGCCTATAACTTGGTCCGTATTAGACCTGGGGATGAATGGAAGACTGCATTCAGGTCACGCTATGGACACTTCGAATATCTAGTTATGCCTTTTGGTCTGAGTACCGCCCCAGCCACTTTCCAACACTTGGTGAATGACATCTTCAGGGATCTCCTAGATACATTTGTGGTGATTTATCTGGATGATATTCTAATTTTTTCTAACTCCACAGAGGAACATCATGGACATGTGAGAATGGTCTTAGAACGCCTAAGACAAAACCATCTCTACATCAAACTTGAAAAGTGTGAATTCCATAGGACCGAAATTCAATTTCTGGGGTATGTACTATCTACGCAAGGGATTAGTATGGATGGAAGCAAGACCCAAGCCATCAAGGATTGGCCAATTCCTAGAAATGTGAAGGAGGTGCAGCGCTTCATCGGGTTTGCCAACTTCTATAGACGTTTCATTAGGAATTTCTCTGAGGTAGTGTCACCTATCACCCAACTTACCCGGAAACAGTCTAGGTTCTCCTGGACCCCGCAAGCTCAGGAAGCATTTTCCTGTTTAAAGGATAAATTTACCACCGCACCTATCTTAGTACATCCCAACCCCGAGCTTGCCTTCATAATAGAGGTGGATGCTTCAGACTGTGCCGTTGGAGCTATACTCTCTCAGAGAACAGGTGAGAAGAATGTCTTGCATCCCTGTGCCTTCTTTTCCCAGCAGTTGTCTTCGGCTGAGAGGAACTACGATGTGGGCAATAGAGAATTGTTGGCCATTATTGCCGCCTTCAAGGAATGGAGACACCTTCTTCAGGGAGCTGCACAGCAAATAGTCGTCCTGACAGACCATCGTAACCTTGAATTTATCAGGTCGGCTAAGTGCCTGACTCCTCGCCAGGCTCGCTGGAATCTTTTCCTAAACCAATTTAATTTTGTAATTTCTTATAGACCAGGATCGCGCAATGGAAAGGCTGATGCACTCTCTAGGATTCATTCAGCAGAGACACGTCCACTTACTCCTCCTAAGACTATTCTTCCTGACTCTAGATTCCTGGGAGTGATTCATAATCAAGACCTACTTAAGGACATCAAGGAAGCATACCATGCGGATTCTTTGTTGGCTCAACCCCCAAGGGACGTAAGTCTTGTCTTTAAGAATGGTGTGTGGATTCAGGGACAACGTCTGTATATACCTGAAACAGTCAGATTGAGAGTATTGCAACTCATCCACGATTCCAAGATAGCCGGGCATAGGGGAATTCTAAAGACACAAGAATTTCTTTCTCGTTTCTTTTGGTGGCCCACTTACAGGAAAGATGTTTTAAACTATGTCACTTCATGTGAAGTCTGTGCAAGATGCAAAACACCTCGCTCCTCACCAACTGGTCTGTTACAACCTCTTCCCACCCCGTCCCGCCCGTGGGGATCCATTTCTATGGACTTCATTGTGGAGTTACCAACCTCTCAAGGGAAGAACACCATTCTAGTGCTGGTTGATCGTCTAACAAAGGCAGCTCATTTTATCCCTTGTGTCGGCTTACCCACTGCAAAACAGACATCAGACTTGATGATTAAGAATGTGTTTCGCTTACATGGAGTACCGGATGAGGTCATTTCGGATCGAGGGGTGCAATTCACTTCAAGGTTTTGGCAAAATTTCTGTGCCGCATTGGACATTAAAGTAAACCTTTCTTCTGCTTTTCATCCCCAGACTAATGGACAGACAGAACGAACCAATCAGACCCTGGAGCAGTATCTCCGCTGCTTTATCTGCCACCTACAAGATGATTGGGTGGATCTACTTCCACTGGCTGAGTTCTCTTATAATAACTCTCAGAGCGCCTCCACTAAGCAGTCTCCTTTTTACTCCAATCTAGGTTATCATCCTAACATTCTTCCTCGATTTCCCATAGATACGCCCTTGCCGGCAGTGGCTGAAAGAATCACTTCTTTACAAAAGAATATGGATCTTCTAAAGGAAAATCTAGAATTGGCTCAGGAAAGGTACAAGAAAGCAGCAGATAAATTTCGTAAACCTGCACCAGCTTTCAAGGTAGGAGATTTGGTCTGGCTGTCAACCAGAAATCTTAAAATAAAGATTCCATCGTCTAAATTGGGACATAAGTACATTGGACCTTATAAGATCAGTAAGATTATAAGTGCTGTTGCTTGTCGTCTTCAACTGCCCAGAACTATGAGAATCCACCCTGTCTTTCATGTATCCCTACTAAAGGCTGCAACACCCAATACGTTTCCTGGACGCTCTTCTCCTTGCCCTGACCCAGTGCTGGTCGATGGTCAGGAAGAATTTATGGTGGAAAGGATTCTAGATTCCAGGTTGTACAGAAATCAGTTGCAATATTTGATTAAATGGCAGGGCTACCCAGTGGAGGACAACTCATGGGAACCAGTCAATAATGTAAATGCTCCTCGCCTGCTCCGCCAGTTTCATCAGAGGTACCCTGACAAGCCTGGTCTGAGGTCAACCGGAGGTTGTCCTTAAGGGGGGAGTAATGTAAGGTTCTTTGTCTCTTTTGACATGTTCCTTGAAACTCAGTTTTCCGTTGGCCATTTTGCTTTCTGTCTTTCTGCAGCTCTTGCCCTCAGTTATATGGAGTTTCCAGTTTTCATGTTCCCGCCCTGATTCTCTCCCTCTTGCTTCTTAAGCAGCCTCAGCTGAACAATCAGTGCTCCTGAATCAAGCCTCAGTCAGCCTGTGACCTGACTCCTGGAAACCTAGGATTTTGGACTCCAGCTATTTCCTACTGAGGAACTTTGGAACACTTTTGGACTTTGGAAACCTGCTGTCTGGTGAATCCATGTTTGCAGAGGAATTACGGTACAGAGAAGAGATCCTGAACCTGCTTGGAGAGTTATTGTAGAGCTTGAAGTTACTCTGGCCTGCTGTGTTCTCCTGCCTCTGTTCCTGCAAACTGTGTGACCTTTTCTGCATGCTTGTATGAAGTAATACAAGTCATTTCATATCAACCTATGTCTCATGTGTTTTCCTCGCACCCAAGCACAAGACGCTATAGGAACTGTACACTATACATGACAAGATTCAGGAGCCAATGTTTAGTGTCTGCTGGGTCTGGGAAAGCCGTGTCTGCTGTGACTGTGGATATCAGATGTCCGTTTAATACCTTCTGTGATGACAGTGGTTGTGACTTCTCACAACCATTCCAGGTGAGCGCATTCCCTTAAATGTTACTCTGGAGTGTTACCACAGGTGAAACACTATTGTTTTTTTTTTTTTTCCTTTCCTCTTCTCCTTCCAGCACTTCTGCCTTAAAAGATCTGGAAGATGGAGGCCCGCATAAAGGAGCTTTGCGGAGTGACTGATAAATCCTTGCAGATATACAGACTATAAAGACCCGTTTTGCAAGCCTACAGGACCTCACTAATCATAATTTGCAAGTGTTTGGACAAACTACTCAGGAATTACGAGCCAGGATTGAGGCTCTAGAGGAACGAGTCCAGGCTCCTGCCATAACCCCGAGTTCTGGGATCCCCAAGTTACCTCCTTTTCGTTTTGGCGGTGAACGTGAGAAATTCAGGGGATTTATTAACCAATGCAATCTATTTTTCTCTGCACATGCTTCACAATTTCCCACTGAACGATCCAAAGTGCTTACTATAATCATGTTGCTTACCAATAAGCTTTGATGTGGGCAAACCCTCTGATTGAGACTGAGGATGATTGTTTGAATCACCTTGATGCTTTTATTTCAGCCATGGGGCAGGTGTTTGATGACCCCAATCGAGGTGCAACTAGCTGAAGCAGCCATGTTAACTTTGCGCCAAGGTAAGCGTTCAGTAGCCGAATATGCCTTGGATTTCAGGAGATGGGCTCTTGATACCACTTGGGACACTTCCGCCAAAAAATCTATTTTTCGGAAAGGGTTGTCTCCACTGATTAAGGATGAACTTGCTTGTGCCGACCCTCCCACTGCGTTAGGTGACTTTATTAACTATTGTATCCGTATTGATGCTCGTCTGACTGAACGCAGACAAGAGAGATGGTTCGAAAATAATTGCACTAACCTTTTCCTACCTCCCTCCTCAGCTAAGGAACCTTTGAGTAGGATCACAAGGGAACCAGAACCTGAACCCATGCAGGTGGACTCTTTACAAAGACGGGTTAGTGATGCACGCAAAGAACATCGTATAAAGGAAAATCTATGTTTTTACTGTGGTAAGTCAGGGCACTTCATTATAAACTGCCCCAGCCGTTCTCGTAAGACTACTGCAGCAGTCATTCACTGTGAGTGTTGCGAGAGGAGCTCTGTCATGTCCGAGCCTCAGACTCCAGAGAGATCTGCTGCAAGAGATCTTGATTTTTCGGACTTAAACTCTGTTAGTTCTGGGGACAATGACGGTATAAACGCTGCAATTTTTCAAGTTTCCTCAGCGGTGTCCCAGCTGAGTTGTAAAATAAATAATTCTCATTGCTTCCTTTCCATCAAACTCTGGGTGGACTCAGTCTGGGTGTCTAGCTCTGCTATGATCGACTCAGGAGCAAGTGGAAATTTTATGGATATCTCCTTTGCTCTGAAACAGGGGATACGTTCAGTGAAGAAGGCTACTCCAGTACAGATGGAGACTGTGGATGGCTCCCTGCTGACCTCTGGACCAGTGGATCAGGAAACAGAGCCTTTGAGGGTCCTTATGGGTAAAGATCATCAGGAGAAAATGTCTTTTATGCTTATCTCTTCTCCCCACTTTCCCATTATTCTAGGGCTACCATGGCTGCAGGCGCAGAATCCTACGATTAACTGGGAGACCAAGGAATTACACTTTCCGGAGAAACAGATGAGTCAAGGAGTTTCAGCTTGCTCTGTTCCTAAAGGAACCATGTCAGTCCCTGAACTACCAGCTGTATACCAGGACTATGTGGATTTATGTGACAAGAAGAACGCTGATCAGCTTCCTCCTCACCGTCCATATGATTGTCCAATCGAATTATTGCCTGGAGCCGAGATACCTTTTGGTAAGATCTACCCCCTAGCGGGGCCCGAGCTAAAAGCTTTGAAGGACTACATAGATGAAAATCTAGCCAAAGGCTTCATACGCCCCTCTTCATCTCCCGCAGGTGCACCCATCTTCTTTGTGAAGAAGAAAGATGGATCTCTGAGACCCTGCATAGACTATAGGGAACTCAATAAGGTTACTATTAGAAACCGTTATCCATTGCCTTTAATCCCTGAGTTGTTGGAGAGAGTGCGGCACGCCAAAATTTTCTCTAAACTGGATCTCCGTGGGGCCTATAACTTGGTCCGTATTAGACCTGGGGATGAATGGAAGACTGCATTCAGGTCACGCTATGGACACTTCGAATATCTAGTTATGCCTTTTGGTCTGAGTACCGCCCCAGCCACTTTCCAACACTTGGTGAATGACATCTTCAGGGATCTCCTAGATACATTTGTGGTGATTTATCTGGATGATATTCTAATTTTTTCTAACTCCACAGAGGAACATCATGGACATGTGAGAATGGTCTTAGAACGCCTAAGACAAAACCATCTCTACATCAAACTTGAAAAGTGTGAATTCCATAGGACCGAAATTCAATTTCTGGGGTATGTACTATCTACGCAAGGGATTAGTATGGATGGAAGCAAGACCCAAGCTATCAAGGATTGGCCAATTCCTAGAAATGTGAAGGAGGTGCAGCGCTTCATCGGGTTTGCCAACTTCTATAGACGTTTCATTAGGAATTTCTCTGAGGTAGTGTCACCTATCACCCAACTTACCCGGAAACAGTCTAGGTTCTCCTGGACCCCGCAAGCTCAGGAAGCATTTTCCTGTTTAAAGGATAAATTTACCACCGCACCTATCTTAGTACATCCCAACCCCGAGCTTGCCTTCATAATAGAGGTGGATGCTTCAGACTGTGCCGTTGGAGCTATACTCTCTCAGAGAACAGGTGAGAAGAATGTCTTGCATCCCTGTGCCTTCTTTTCCCAGCAGTTGTCTTCGGCTGAGAGGAACTACGATGTGGGCAATAGAGAATTGTTGGCCATTATTGCCGCCTTCAAGGAATGGAGACACCTTCTTCAGGGAGCTGCACAGCAAATAGTCGTCCTGACAGACCATCGTAACCTTGAATTTATCAGGTCGGCTAAGTGCCTGACTCCTCGCCAGGCTCGCTGGAATCTTTTCCTAAACCAATTTAATTTTGTAATTTCTTATAGACCAGGATCGCGCAATGGAAAGGCTGATGCACTCTCTAGGATTCATTCAGCAGAGACACGTCCACTTACTCCTCCTAAGACTATTCTTCCTGACTCTAGATTCCTGGGAGTGATTCATAATCAAGACCTACTTAAGGACATCAAGGAAGCATACCATGCGGATTCTTTGTTGGCTCAACCCCCAAGGGACGTAAGTCTTGTCTTTAAGAATGGTGTGTGGATTCAGGGACAACGTCTGTATATACCTGAAACAGTCAGATTGAGAGTATTGCAACTCATCCACGATTCCAAGATAGCCGGGCATAGGGGAATTCTAAAGACACAAGAATTTCTTTCTCGTTTCTTTTGGTGGCCCACTTACAGGAAAGATGTTTTAAACTATGTCACTTCATGTGAAGTCTGTGCAAGATGCAAAACACCTCGCTCCTCACCAACTGGTCTGTTACAACCTCTTCCCACCCCGTCCCGCCCGTGGGGATCCATTTCTATGGACTTCATTGTGGAGTTACCAACCTCTCAAGGGAAGAACACCATTCTAGTGCTGGTTGATCGTCTAACAAAGGCAGCTCATTTTATCCCTTGTGTCGGCTTACCCACTGCAAAACAGACATCAGACTTGATGATTAAGAATGTGTTTCGCTTACATGGAGTACCGGATGAGGTCATTTCGGATCGAGGGGTGCAATTCACTTCAAGGTTTTGGCAAAATTTCTGTGCCGCATTGGACATTAAAGTAAACCTTTCTTCTGCTTTTCATCCCCAGACTAATGGACAGACAGAACGAACCAATCAGACCCTGGAGCAGTATCTCCGCTGCTTTATCTGCCACCTACAAGATGATTGGGTGGATCTACTTCCACTGGCTGAGTTCTCTTATAATAACTCTCAGAGCGCCTCCACTAAGCAGTCTCCTTTTTACTCCAATCTAGGTTATCATCCTAACATTCTTCCTCGATTTCCCATAGATACGCCCTTGCCGGCAGTGGCTGAAAGAATCACTTCTTTACAAAAGAATATGGATCTTCTAAAGGAAAATCTAGAATTGGCTCAGGAAAGGTACAAGAAAGCAGCAGATAAATTTCGTAAACCTGCACCAGCTTTCAAGGTAGGAGATTTGGTCTGGCTGTCAACCAGAAATCTTAAAATAAAGATTCCATCGTCTAAATTGGGACATAAGTACATTGGACCTTATAAGATCAGTAAGATTATAAGTGCTGTTGCTTGTCGTCTTCAACTGCCCAGAACTATGAGAATCCACCCTGTCTTTCATGTATCCCTACTAAAGGCTGCAACACCCAATACGTTTCCTGGACGCTCTTCTCCTTGCCCTGACCCAGTGCTGGTCGATGGTCAGGAAGAATTTATGGTGGAAAGGATTCTAGATTCCAGGTTGTACAGAAATCAGTTGCAATATTTGATTAAATGGCAGGGCTACCCAGTGGAGGACAACTCATGGGAACCAGTCAATAATGTAAATGCTCCTCGCCTGCTCCGCCAGTTTCATCAGAGGTACCCTGACAAGCCTGGTCTGAGGTCAACCGGAGGTTGTCCTTAAGGGGGGAGTAATGTAAGGTTCTTTGTCTCTTTTGACATGTTCCTTGAAACTCAGTTTTCCGTTGGCCATTTTGCTTTCTGTCTTTCTGCAGCTCTTGCCCTCAGTTAATATGGAGTTTCCAGTTTTCATGTTCCCGCCCTGATTCTCTCCCTCTTGCTTCTTAAGCAGCCTCAGCTGAACAATCAGTGCTCCTGAATCAAGCCTCAGTCAGCCTGTGACCTGACTCCTGGAAACCTAGGATTTTGGACTCCAGCTATTTCCTACTGAGGAACTTTGGAACACTTTTGGACTTTGGAAACCTGCTGTCTGGTGAATCCATGTTTGCAGAGGAATTACGGTACAGAGAAGAGATCCTGAACCTGCTTGGAGAGTTATTGTAGAGCTTGAAGTTACTCTGGCCTGCTGTGTTCTCCTGCCTCTGTTCCTGCAAACTGTGTGACCTTTTCTGCATGCTTGTATGAAGTAATACAAGTCATTTCATATCAACCTATGTCTCATGTGTTTTCCTCGCACCCAAGCACAAGACGCTATAGGAACTGTACACTATACATGACACCCATACCCTCTGCCTCTGGTTCTAGATTTGTTCAGTCAGGTGTTGGGAGCTAATGTGTTCTCTAAGTTAGACTTAAGGGGGGCTTACAATCTGGTTAGAATCAGAGAGGGGGACAAATGGAAAACTGCCTTCAACACCCCTGAGGGGCATTTTGAGAGCCTGGTCATGCCATTCGGTCTCACTACTGCCCTCACAGTTTTCCAGCACTTCATCAACAACATATTTCATCACTTGGTGGGCAGGTTTGTGGTGGCCTATTTAGATGACATTTTGATTTATTCGCCGGATTTTGATACACATCAGGGGCATGTTAAACAGGTTTTACAGATCTTAAAAGATAACAAACTGTACGCCAAACTGGAGAAATGTGCTTTTGCTGTACAGGAGGTACAGTTTTTTGGGATATTTGTTGTCATGTTTAGGTTTTCCGATGGATCCGGAGAAGGTCCGTGCTGTACTGGACTGGGACCGTCCTGAGAACTTGAAGGCCTTGCAGCGTTTTCTGGGCTTTACGAATTTTTACCGAAAATTCATTCGGAATTACTCTGCAATTGTTAAACCCCTTACTGTCATGACAAGGAAGGGGTCGGATTTTTCTAATTGGTCAGAGGCCGCTCTGAATGCTTTATCCTCCCTAAAAAACTGTTTTGATGAGGCACCCATACTCAGTCAACCCCATGCTTCTCAGCCACTTATTGTAGAAGTTGATGCATCGGAGGTGGGAGTGGGTGCTGTGTTGTCTCAAGGACCATCCCTGGTAAATGGCACTCATGTGCATTCTTTTCGAAAAAATTGCCCTCGGCTGAGAGGAACTATGACGTGGGCAACAGGGAGCTGTTGGCAATAAAATTGGCATTGGAGGAATGTAGACATTGGCTTGTGGGGGCTGCCCATCCTATTACAGTTATTACTGATCACAAAAATCTCGCATATCTGCAGTCGGCCAAGCATCTGAACCCGAGACAAGCTAGGTGGTCGTTGTTTTTTACGAGGTTCAATTTAGTGGTCACTTTTCGCCACGGGGTCAAGAATGTCAAGGCGGATGCCCTACCTAGGAGCTTCCCGGGTGGGGGAGACCAAGAGAGTTCAGTCCCGATATTGCAGGAGGGGGTAGTTGTTTTGGCACTGTATCCTGAACTGGAGGCTGAGGTGTTGGAGGCACAGGGGGACGCCCCTGCCGCCTGTCCTTCAGGGAAGCTATTTGTACCGCCCAATCTGCATCATAAGGTTATTAAAGAACACCACAACTCAGTGCTAGTAGGGCATCCTGTTATGATATGGTAACTGAGGAGATGGCGGCACAACACCAGAGATTTTGCTAACTAACGGATTGCAGACCCCTAAACTGACAACACAACTAGAATTAGCCGTGGGACGTACCTACGATGACCTAGACGCCTCGACACAGCCAAAGAGTTAACTAAGCCTAAAGAGAGAAAGGGGAAAGCTAACTGCCCAGAAGGAGAGCCCCAAAGGAATAGATAGCCCCAAACATACTGTACAAGGCACAAATATCACCACACCATGACCAGACCACATATTAACACCACATACAAGGAAAAAATATCGCCACACCATGACCAGACTACATATCACAACCACATAGTGAATGAATGATACCACATACAAGGCACAAATACCACTACACCATGATCAGACCACATATTACCATCACATAGTGACCAAATAATACCACATACAAGGAACAAATACCGCCACACCATGAAGAGACCATATATTACCACCACACAGAAGGAACAAATACTGCCACACCATGATCAGACTACATATCACCACAACATAGCAAGTGAATAATACCACATACAAGGGACAAATGCTATCACACTATGACCAAACCACATAATACTACCACATAGTGACCAAATACTACAATACTGATAATTAATAAAAAAAACACAATAGTATTACCATAAGTGTCATTATACAAAGGAGCTACAGTATGTACATAGTACACAGTGTAGAGTGTCAGTGTACACATAATACAGTGATGACCGTTGACATTATACATATAAGCTCTGTATATAGTGTTAGTGTACAGGTAATTCAGTGATCATCAGTGACATTATACACATGTGCTCTGTATATAGTGTCAGTGTACAGGTAATACAGATACAGGGATCACCTGTGACATTATATACAGGAGCTCTGTATATAGTGTCAGTGTACTCATAATACAGTGATCACCAGTGACATTATACAAAGGAGCTTTGTACATAGTATACAGTGTATATTGTCAGTGTACAGGTAATCCAGGGATCATCAGTGACTTTATACAGAGGAGCTCTGTATATAATGTCATTTTACAGTTAATACAGTGATCACAGGTGACATTATACACAGGACCTCTGTATGTAATATACAGTGTATAGTGTCAGTGTACTCACCGGTGATGTCTCTAGTTGATCTTCATCCAGCAGAGACAGCCATACCTTCTTGCAGCCAGGACTCACCTCTACAGAAAATAACACAGTAATCTACAGCACATTCCCCAACTTCTACATTATACCAGATGAAGAAAAAAAGCGACAGTGTCACCCTGCACAGTAACAGGACCTCCACCGAAAACAGAATCCTCTAAAACAAAATACATCACAGCAGTAACAGTATCCTTTAATTAGCCCTCTATAGTGATAATGTCCCACATCTCTGGCATCCTGCCCCCATGTCTCTCCACCCTGGCTCCATGTCTCTACACACTGCCCCATGTCTCTCCACCCTGCCCCCATGTCTCTCCACACTACTCCCATGTCTCTCCACACTACCATATCTCTCCACCCAGCCCCCATGTCTCTCCACTCTGCCCCATATCTCTCCACACTACCCCGTCTCTCCATCCTGCCCCCATGTCTCTCCACACTGTCCCCATGTCCCTCCACCCTGCTCCCATGTCTCTCCACATTGCCCCCATGTCTCTCAATTCTGCCCCCATGACTCTCCACACCGTTTTTATGTCTCTCCACATTGCCCCAGGTCTCTCCACACTGCCCCATTTCTATCCACACTGCCCCCAGGTCTCTCCATCCTGCCCCATGTCTCTCCACACTGCCCCCATGTCTCTCCACACTGCCCCATGTCTCTCCACACTGTCCCCATGTCTCTCCACACTGTCCCCATGTCTCTCCATCCTGCTCCCATGTCTCTCCATCTTGCCATGTCTCTTCACACTGCCCCCAGGCCTCTCCACACTGCCCCAGGTCTTTCCATCCTGTCCCATGTCTCTCCATTCTGCCCCCATGTCTTTCCACACTGCCCCAGGTCTCTTCATTCTGCCCCCATAGTGCGGCTTTACAAAAGAAAAAGTGAAAAAAAAAGTTTCTCCTTACCTGGCCAAGGTCCAGAGGTGTCCTCTCCCTGATTAATCTGAGGTGCAGACATGCCGGCGTATGGCAGTGATGTCATATGCTGGCGACGTGAAGGCTGCAGACGTCAGCTGCTAGCCTGTGACTGGCTGGCGGCTGTTAACTGTTGCCGTGCAGGAAGCCTTCCCGCACGGTAATATAGATTTTAACTGAACATGCATCCTCGGATGCACATTCATTTACTGAACTTGCAGAATCCTGCCACTGGGGCCCGGTGAGCAGAAGAGAGTGGGCCCAAGTCCTCTGTTCACCGGGCCCCATACGCCAGTAAAGGCAGTAATTTCCTGATGGTGGCTCTGGCATAGTGTGTTACTTATGGTAATGTTTGAGACTGTGGTCCCAGCTCTCTTCAGGTCATTAACCTGGTCCTCCCGTGTAGTTCTGGGTTGATTCAGAATTATCCTTAAGCCCCCGTCTCACACAGCGATCTCGCTAGCGAGATCGCTGCTGAGTCACTAGTTTTGTGACGCAACAGCGATCTCCCAGCGATATCGCTGTGTGTGACATTCAGCGACGATCAGCCCCCCTGCTGGGTATCGCTGATCGTCGCTGAATGTCCTGGACATTTTTTTAATCGCTGGTCTCCCGCTGGCAGGCACGCATCGCTGCGTGTGACAGGCGGGAGACTAGTGATCCGCTGGTAACCAAGGTACACAGCGGGTTTCCAGGCGCAGGGCTGTGCCTGGAAACACGCTGTGTACCTTGGATACCAGTGCCCTGATGCAGGGAGCTGGTAACCAATGTACACAGTGGGTTTCCAGGCACCGCACAGCGCCTGGAAACCCGATGTGTACCTTGGTTACCAGCTCCCTGCATCAGGGCGCTGGTATCCAACGTACACTGCGGGTAACTAAGCGATGTCACCCGCAGTGTCGCTGTGCTGATCGCTGCCTGAGCTGCCTGTTTGGCAGCTCAGCAGCTATAATGTAGCGATACACCAGCGATCCTGATCGTTGTCGGGATCACTGGTGTATCGCTATGTGAGACCCGGGCTTTATGCCACAAGGCGAGATCTTCCATGAAGCCCCAGACCAAGGAAGATTGACAGTCATCTTGTGTTTCTACCATTTTCTAATAATAAACAGTTGTTGCCTTCTCATCAAGCTGCTTGTCTATTGTCCTGTAGCCTATCCCAACCTTGTGCAGGTCTACAATTTTGTCCCTGAGGTACTTAGACAGCTCTTTGGTCTTGGCCATGGTGGAGAAGTTGGAGTGTGATTGAGTGTGTGGATAGGTGTCTTTTATACAGGTAATGAGTTCAAACAGATGCAATTAATTCAGGTAATGAGTGCAGAGTAGGAGGGCATCTTAACCCCTCTCTGACATTAGACGTACTATCCCGTCCATAAAACCCGTGCCATTCTGACCATGGACGGGATAGTACGTCATAGGAGATTAGCTGCGCTCCCCGAGGGAGCGCAGCTAATCGCCGCCGGGTGTCAGCTGATTATCACAGCTGACACCTGTGACTGTGTGTCAGGAGCGGTCACGGACCGCTCCCGGCACATTAACCCCTTGCACACCGCGATCAAACATGATCGCGGTGTACTGGGGGCACAGGGGAGGATCGCGCAGTGTGGGGGCTCCCTGCGCGCCCCCCTGAGACCCTCAGACCAGCGCGATGTGATCGCGCTGCTCTGAGGGCTTCCTCCCTCCCAGGACCCGGATCCAAGATGGCGCTGGGGTCCTGGAGGGAGGCGGCTTCCTCAGTGCCTGCCGAGAGCAGGCACTGAGAAGCCTGCTGCACTGCCTGAGCGATCGCTGGTGTGACAGAGTGCTGTGCACACTGTCACACCAGCGATCTGATGAAATACAGTGATGTCCCACCCTGGGACAAAGTAAAAAAGTAAAAAAAGTAAAAATAAACATGTGTAAAAAAAAATCCAAAAAAAAAAAAAAAAAATATTCCCCAATAAATTCATTACTTATTGTAAAAAAAAAATAAAACAATAAAAGTACACATATATGGTATCGCCGCGTCCGTAACGACCCCCCCTATAAAAATGTCCCACTAGTTAACCCCTTTTGTGAACCCTTAAAAAATAAAAAATAAAACGAAGCAAAAAATCAGTGCTTTATCATCATACCGCTGAACAAAAAGTGGAATAACACGCGATCAAAAAGACGGATATAAATAAACATGGTACCGCTGAAAACGTCATCTTGTCCCGCAAAAAACGAGCCGTCACACAGCATCATCAGCAAAAAAATAAAAAAGTTATAGCTCGCAGAATAAAGCGATGCAAAAATAATTATTTTTTATATAAAATTGTTTTTATTCTATAAAAGCGCGAAAACATAAAAAAATGATATAAATGAGGTATCGCCATAATCGTACTGACCCGAAGAATAAAACTGCTTTATCAATTTTACCACACGCGGAACAATAAAAACGCCTCACCCAAAAGAAATTCATGAATTGCTGATTTTTGTTCATTCTAACCTCCCAAAAATCGAAATAAAAAGCGATCAAAAAATGTCACGTGCTCAAAAATGGTACCAATAAAAGCGTCACCTCGTCCCGCAAAAATTAAGACCTCACATGACTCTGTGGGCCAAAATATGCAAAAATTATAGCTCTCAAAATGTGGCGATGCAAAAAACTACTTTTTGCAATAAAAAGCGTCTTTTAGCGTGACAGCTGCCAATCATAAAAAACCGCTATAAATAGTAAATCAAACCCCCCTTTATCACCCCCTTAGTTAGGGAAAAATAATAAAATAAAAAAAATGTATTTATTTCCATTTTCCCATTAGGGTTAGGGTTAGGGTTTCGGCTAAAGTTAGGGTTAGGGTTGGCGCTAAAGTTAGGATTAGGGTTAGAGTTTGGATTAGGGTTAGGGTTGGGATTAGGGTTGGGACTAGGGTTAGGGGTGTGTTGGGGTTAGGGTTGGAGTTAGAATTGGGGGGTTTCCGCTGTTTAGGCACATCAGGGGCTCTCCAAATGTGACATGGCGTCTGATCTCCATTCCAGCCAATTCTGCTTTGAAAAAGTCAAACGGTGTTCCTTCACTTCTGAGCTCTGCCATGCGTCCAAACAGTAGTTTATCCCCACATATGGGGTATCAGCGTACTCTGGACCCCAAGAGTTATTGTGAAATTTGTCCTATTTCTTCTGTTACCCTTGGGAAAATAAAAAACTGGGGGCGAAAATATTATTTTTGTAAAAAAAATAAGATTTTTTTGTTTTTACGGCTGTACATTATAAACTTCTGTGAAGCACTTGGGGCTTCATAGCGCTCACCACACATCTAAATAAGTTCCTTGTGGGGTCTATTTTCCAAAATGGGGTCACTTGTTGGGGATTTCCACTGTTTAGGCGCATCAGGGGCTCTCCAAATGCGACATGACGCCCCCAGACCATTCCATCAAAGTCTGCAATCCAAAACGTCACTACTTCCCTTTCCGAGCCCTGACATGCGCCCATACAGTAGTTTTCTCCCACATATTGGGTATCAGCGTACTCAGGACAAATTGGACAACAACTTTTGGGGTCCAATTTCTCCTGTTACCCTTGTGAAAATAAAATATTGGGGGCGAAAAAATCATTTTTGTAAAAAAAAAAAGGATTTTTTATTTTTACGGCTGTGCGTTATAAACTTCTGTGAAGCACTTCGGGGTTCAAAGTGCTCACCACACATCTAGGTAAGTTCCTAGTGGGGTCTATTTTCCAAAATGGGGTCACTTGTGGGGGGTTTCCACTGTTTAGGCGCATCAGGGGCTCTCCAAATGCGACATGACGCCCCCAGACCATTCCATCAAAGTCTGCAATCCAAAACGTCACTACTTCCCTTTCCGAGCCCTGACATGCGCCCATACAGTAGTTTTCTCCCACATATTGGGTATCAGCGTACTCAGGACAAATTGGACAACAACTTTTGGGGTCCAATTTCTCCTGTTACCCTTGTGAAAATAAAATATTGGGGGCGAATAAATCATTTTTGTAAAAAAAAAACACGATTTTTTATTTTTACGGCTGTGTTTTATAAACTTCTGTGAAGCACTTAGGGGTTCAAAGTGCTCACCACACATCTAGATAAGTTCCTTGTGGGGTCTATTTTTCAAAATGGGGTCACTTGTGGGGGGTTTCCACTGTTTAGGCGTATCAGGGGCTCTCCAAATGCGACATGACGCCCCCAGACCATTCCATCAAAGTCTGCAATCCAAAACGTCACTACTTCCCTTCCGAGCCCTGACGTGCACCCATACAGTAGTTTTCTCCTACATATTGGGTATCAGCGTACTCAGGACAAATTGGACAACAACTTTTGGGTTCCAATTTCTTCTGTTACCCTTGTGAAAATAAAATATTGGGGGCGAAAAAATCATTTTTGTAAAAAAAAAAAAGGATTTTTTATTTTAAGGCTGTACGTTATAAACTTTAGTGAAACACCTGGGGGTTCAAAGTTCTCACCACACATCTAGATAAGTTCCTTGAGGGGTCTAGTTTCCAAAATGGTGTCATTTGTGGGGGGTTTCCACTGTTTAGGCAGATCAGGAGCTCTCCAAACACGACATGGCGTCCAGCCAATTCTGCGTTGAAAAAGTGAGACGGCGCTCCTTCCCTTCCAAACTCTGCCATGCACCCAAACAGTGGTATACCCCCACATATGGGGTATCAGTGTACTCAGGACAAATTGCACAATAACTTTTGGAGTCTTGTTACCCTTGGAAAAATAAAAATTCGGGTGAAAAGATCATTTTTGTGGAAAAAATATGATTTTTAAATTTTACGGCTCTACGTTATAAGCTTGTGTGAAGCACTTGAGGGTTCAAATTGCTCACCAAAGATCTAGATAAGTTCCTTAGGGGGTCTAGTTTCCCAAATGGGGTCATTTGTGGGGGGTTTCCACTGTTTAGGCACATCAGGGGCTCTCCAAATGCAACATGGCATCCAATCTCAATTCCAGCCAATTTTGGTTGGAAAAAGTCAAATGGTGCTCCTTCCCTTCCGAGCTCTGCCGTGCGCCCAAACAGTGGTTCCCCCCACATATGGGGCATCAGCGTACTCAGGACAAATTGGACAACAACTTATGTGGTCCAATTTCTCCTGATACCCTTGGTAAAATAAAAAATTAGTGACTAAAAGATAATTTTTGTGGGAAAAAAAATAGGATTTTTTATTTTCATGCCCGGGCATTATAAACTTGTGTGAAGCACTTGGGGGTTCAAAGTGCTCACCAAAGATCTAGATAAGTTCCTTAGGGGGTCTAGTTTCCAAAATGGGGTCACTTGTGGGGGATTTCCACTGTTTAGGCTCATCTGGGGCACTGCAAACGGAACATGACCCCCATCAACGTCTGCATTCCAAAACGTTACTACTTCCTTTCCAAGCCCTGCCGTGCGCCCAAACAGTTTTCCACCCCCACATATGGGGTATCAGCGTACTCAGGACAAATTGGACAACAACTTTTGGGGTCCAATTTCCTTGGGAAAATTCAAAAATTTAGGACTAAAAAATCATTTTTGTGGAAATTTTTTTTTTTTTTTTCACACCCAGGCATTATAAACTTTTGTGAAACACTTGGGGGTTCAAAGTGCTCACAACAGATCTAGATAAGTACCTTAGGGGGTCTAGTTTCCAAAATGGTGTCACTTGTGGGGGGTTTCCACTGTTTAGGCGCATCAGAGGTTCTCCAAGCGCGACATGGCGTCCAATCTCAACTCCAGCCAATTTTAGTTTGAAAAAGTCAAACGGCGCTCCTTCCCTTACGAGCTCTGCCGTGTGCCCAAACAGTGGTTTTCCCCCACATATGGGGTATTGGCGTACTCAGGAGAAATTGCATAACAACCTTATCTGTCCATTTTCTCCTTTTACCCTTGTGAAAATAAAAAAAAAGTTTGTAAAAGATCATTTTTGTGGCTAAAAAGTTAAATATTCATTTTTTCCTTCCACGTTGCTTTAGTTCCTGTGAAGCACCTGAAGGGTTAATAAACTTCTTGAATGTGGTTTTGAGTACCTTGAGGGGTGCAGTTTTTAGAATGGTGTCACTTTTGGGTATTTTCTGTCATGTAGACCCTCAAAGTGTCTTCAAATGAGAGGTGGTCCCTAAAAAAAATGGCTTTGTAAATTTTGTTGTAAAAATGAGAAATCGCTGGTCAACTTTTAACCCTTATAACTTCCTAACAAAAAAAAATTTTGATTCCAAAATTGTGCTGATGTAAAGTAGACATGTGGGAAATGTTATTTCTTAACTATTTTGTGTGACATATTTCTCTGTTTTAAGGGAATAAAAATTCAAAGTTTGAAAATTGCTAAATTTTCAAAATTTTCGCCATATTTGCGTTTTTTTCAAAAATAAACGCAAGTTATATGGAAGAAATTTTACCACTAACATGAAGTACAATATGTCACGAGAAAACAGTCTCAGAATCGCGAAGATCCGTTGAAGCGTTCCGGAGTTATAACCTCATAAAGAGACAGTGGTCAGAATTGTAAAAATTGTCCCGGTCATTAACGTGCAAACCACCCTTGGGGGTGAAGGGGTTAAAGAAAAAATATCAGGTTTGTGAGAGGCAGAATTCTTGCTGGTTGGTAGGTGATCAAATACTTAGTTCATGCAATAAAATGCAATTTGATTATTTAAAAATCATACAATGTGATTTTCTGATTTTTATTTTTAGATTCTGTCTCCCACAGTTGAAGTGTACCAACAATAAAAATTATAGACCTCTCCATTCTTTGTAGGTGTGGAAAACATGCAAAATCATTAGTGTATCAAATACTTATTTTCCCCACTGTATCTTATACTTACCTTGTAATGTCTTCACAGCGTGTTCTGTCCAGATGTGTCTGGATCCCAGAATTCCAAGTGGCGGAAGTTCACCGATTGCCATATTGGGACATCCAAGTGATGGGTGTCTCAATATGCAAACTGCTAGTGGTACCAGCCTCTTGCGCGGTACCACCAGCGGAAAACTGTTGCACCACACACACACACACACATACTGTATACACCGCACGTACCACACACACAAACACACGCTGTATATGCCGTATGCACCACAAACACACACACACACTGTATATGCCGTATGCACCAGACACACACTGTATACGCTGTACACACCACGCACACACACACTGTATATGCTGTACTCACCACACACACACATACTGTATACGCCGCACGTACCACACACATACACACACACTGTATACGATGTACGCACCACACACACATACTGTATACGCCGCACGTACCACACACATACACACTGTATACGCCATACACACACACTGTATACACCGTACGCACCACACACACTGTATACGCCATACACACCACACACACACTGTATACGCCATACACACCACACACACACTGTATACGCCATACGCACCGCACACATACGCCGTACGCACCACACACACACACACACACTGTATACGCCATACACTCACACTGTATAAGCCGTACGCACCACACACAAACACCCTGTATATGCTGTACACACCACACACACACACTGTGAGCTGGACCGCAGAGTGAAGGCAAAAGGGCCACCAAGTGCTAAGCATCTCTGGGAACTCCTTCAAGATTGTTGGAAGACCATTTCCGGTGACTACCTCTTGAAGCTCATCAAGAGAATGCCAAGAGTGTGCAAAGCAGTCATCAAAGCAAAAGGTGGCTACTTTGAAGAACCTAGAATATAAGACATAATTTCAGTTGTTTCACACTTTTTTGTTAAGTATAGAATTCCACATGTGTTAATTCATAGTTTTGATGCCTTCAGTGTGAATGTACAATTTTCACGGTCATGAAAATACAGAAAAATCTTTAAGTGAGAAGGTGTGTCCAAACTTTTTGTCTGTACTGCATATATATATATATATATATATATATATATATATATATATATATATACAGCTCTGGCAAAAATTAAGACACCACTGCAAAATTTTCAGTTTGTCTTATTTTTCTCTTTTATAGGTATATTTTTGAGTAAAATGTAAATTGTTCTTTAATTCTATAAACTACTGACAACATGGCACTCTGGCAGGCAGGCGGGCACGGCTGAAACACTGGCAGGCGGGCACGGCTGAGACAATGGCAGGCAGGTACGGCTGAGACAGAAGGGACAGGAACTGACTTAGAAGGCACAGGAACATGGGCAGGTATGAGTGTAATAAGGGAACGGATGGAGCTTGGACTGATTTGGGAAGGTCAGAGACACGGACTGGAATGAGTGATATATGGGAACAGATAAGGACCTGTTCAGACTGGAGGAGCTGGAACTAAAGGGAGCGGAGCGGGAGTAGAGCAGAGCCGCAGGTTGCTGCGCAAAGGGCAAAGCCGCAGGTTGCGGAGAATGGCAGAACCACAAGGAGTGGAGCAAGGCAGAACCACAAGGAGCGGAGCAAGACAGAACTGCAAGGAGCAGAGCAAGGCAGAACCGCAAGGAGCGGAGCAAGGAAGAACCACAAGGAGCGGAGCAAGGCAGAACAGCAAGGAGTGCAGCAACCGCAGAGCGAGAGACAAGATCAGGGCAGACGTAGAGGACACAAGAATACCCACAGACGGGAAAGGAAGCCACAGACAAAGAGACAAGCAGGTAAAGGTTTAGGACAGAGTTCAGACAAGGTCAGGTACAGGAACAGATTCAGGATAAAGGGTACAGGCCAGGGTATGCAGCACCCTGGAGGCAGAAACGAGAGACACAGGTACAAGACGAGATATAGAGCCCCCTGGAGGCGGAAACAAGAAACACTGGTATAGACCAAGGTATGCAAGCACAGTATCAGATCTGGGTATAAAGCCCCCAGAGAAGGCAGAAAATAGGACAGGACCTGGCAACTCAGCAGCAAGGCACTGACTGAGAGAAATCGTTGCTCAAGCATCCTCCTATGGGCGGGGATGCCTTAAGTACCTGAGGCCTCTTGATAATTGGTTGGGGAAACCTTAGGAAGGTGCATGCTGTCTCTATAAGAGTCAGGGAGAGCCGGCGCCGCCCCCCTAAGTACACAGCCAGGAAGTAAGCAGCAAACAACATGAGGCCCAGAGCAAGGAGCCGGCAGAAGACAGAACTCACAGCGTGGCCCGGATTGGGAGTAAGATGGGAGATGGGACACCATGCAGTGATGCCGGCAGAGGTGTTACAACAGCTTTCGTGCATCTTGGCATGCTTTCCACGTCTTACACACTACTTTTGGGTGACCTTGTGCCACTCCTGGTCCAAAAATTTAAGCAGTTCTTCTTTGTTTGATGGTTTCTGACTATCCATCATCCTCTTGATTACATTCCAGAGGTTTTCAATGGGGTTCAGGTCTGGAGATTGGGCTGGCCATGACAGGATTTTGAAATGGTGGTCTCTTAATTTTTGCCAGAACTATATATACACTGTGTGCAGAATTATTAGGCAAGTTGTATTTAAGAGAATTATTTTTATTATTGAACAACAACTATGTTCTCAATCAACCCAAAAGACTCATAAATATCAAAGCTTAATATTTTTGGAAGTTGGAGTGGGTTTTTTTTAGATTTGGCTATATTAGGAGGATATCTGTTTGTGCAGGTAACTATTACTGTGCAGAATTATTAGGCAACTTAATAAAAACTAAATATATACCCATCTCACTTGTTTATGTTCACCAGGTAAACCAATATAACAACACAAAATTTAGAAATAAACATTTCTGACATTCAAAAACAAAAAAAAATTCAGTGACCAATATAGCCACCTTTCTTTACACTGACACACAAAGCCTTCCATCCATAGATTCTGTCAGTTGCTTGATCTGTTTATGATCAACATTGCACGCAGCAGCAACCACAGCCCCCCAGACACTGTTCCGAGAGGTGTACTGTTTTCCCTCCCTGTAGATCTCACATTTTATGAGGGACCACAGGTTCTCTATGGGGTTCAGATCAGGTGAACAAGGGGGCCATGTCATTATTTTTTCTTCTTTTAGACCTTTACTGGGCAGCCACGCTGTGGAGTATTTGGATGCATGAGATGGAGCATTGTCCTGCATAAAAATCATGTTTTTCTTGAACGATACCGACTTCTTCCTTTACCACTGCTTGAAGAAGGTGTCTTCCAGAAACTGGCAGTAGGTCTGGGAGTTGAGCTTCACTCCATCCTCAACCCGAAAAGGTCCAACAAGTTCATCTTTGATGATACCAGCCCATACCAGTACCCCACCACCACCTTGCTGGCGTCTGAGTTGGAGTGGAGCCCTTTACTGATCCAGCCTCGGGCCCATCCATCTGGCCCATCAAGAGTCACTCTCATTTCATCAGTCCATAAAACCTTAGAAAAATCAGTCTTAACATATTTCTTGGCCCAGTCTTGACGTTTTATCTTATGTTTCTTGTTAAAAGGTGGTCGTTTTTCAGCCTTCTTTACCTTGGCCATATCACTGAGTATGGCACACCTTGTGCTTTTTGATACTCCAGTAACGTTGCAGCTCTGAAATATGGCAAAACTGGTGGCAAATGGCATCCTGGCAGCTTCATGCTTGATTTTCCTCAATTCATGGGCAGTTATTTTGCGTCTTTTTTATCAACACACTTCTTGCGACCCTGTTGGCTATTTGCCATGAAACGCTTGATTGTTCGGTGATCACGCTTCAAACGTTTGGCATTTTCACGACTGCTGCATCCCTCTGCAAGACATCTCACAATTTTTGACTTTTCAGAGTCTGTCAAATCTCTCTTCTGACCCATTTTGCCAAAGGAAAGGTAGTTGCCTAATAATTACACACACCTTATATAGGGTGTTGATGTCATTAGACCACACCCCTCCTCATTACAGAGATGCAAATCACCTGATTTACCTGATTTACGTAATTGGCAGTTGGCTTTCAAGCCTATACAGCTAGGAGTAGGACAACATGTATAAAAAGCATGATGTGATCAAAATACTCATTTGCCTAATAATTCTGCACACAGTGTACATATATATATGTATATATATATATATACAGGGTGGCACATGTTAAGGAGCTGAAACTCCTAAACCCTTCATCCAATTTTAATGTGGATACCCTCAAATGATAGCTGAAAGTCTGAACTTCAACTGCATCTGAATTGTTTTGTTTAAAATTCATAGTGGTAATGTCTAGAACCAAAATTAAATAAATGTTGTCTCTGTCCAAATATATATGGACCTAACTGTACCTTTGATCATCGTGGCCAAAGAGCTCAATTTTAACCTCATCGGTCCACAGAACTTGTTTCCAAAATGCATCAGATTTGCTTAGATGGCCTTTTACTTTTACTTCTGATGCTGAATTTTATGGTGAGGATGCAAGAGAGGTTTTCTTCTGATGACTCTTCCATGAAGGTCATATTTGTGCAGGTGTCTCCGAACGGCAGAGCAAAGTACCATAACTCCAGTCTGCTAAATCTTTCTGAAGGTCTTCTGCAGTCAAGCAGGGGTTGATTTGTCTTTCTAGCAATCCTACAAGCAGGTCTCACTGAAATTTTGCTTGCTCTTTCAGACCTTATCTTGAACTCCACTGTTCCTGAAATCACAGGATCGATAAGCATGTTAATCATATGCAAATTATCAAAAAATGAAAAAGTAAAAAATTGAAATATCTCGATTTATTTAGTGTCGAGTATGAGTGCCACACACACAAATATATGCACTTATATGCCTTGTCAGATTATCAGTGAGGTTATTAATGGTTGTCTGAGGAACATTCTGCTAAGCTTAATGCATTTGTGCAAGAAATTCATCAAGACCCGCAGCTAGCAGATCCCTTTGCAATTGCTGACCAAAGGCATCCCTGATGTGCTCAATGGGAGACAACTCCGGAGATGAGACAGGTCATTGTAGCACGTTTTTGTCATGCAGCCTGCTCACAGTAGTACGGGCATCATATGGCTTGGCATTGTCGTGTTTAAAAACAACAAATTGGGCTTAACGTGAAGCATAACACTAGTAAAACATAACAAATGCACTTTAATCATTCTTATTGCCAGTGCCTTTCCTTATGACTAAATGTCCAATTAAATGCAACCATTATCAATCTTATTTAAAGCTTCTAATACATTTAATAAACAATGAAAGGATCGATTAGCGGTGATTATGGAATATCTTTGTACAGGATGTTTGTATGAAATCTCGTTCACATTCAAAAAGCAAGATATACAGTGCCTTGCAAAAGTATTCGGCCCCTTGGAACTTTTCAACCTTTTCCCACATATCATGCTTCAAACATAAAGATACCAAATGTTAATTTTTGGTGAATAATCAACAAGTGGGACACAATTGTGAAGTTGAACGAAATTTTTTGGTTATTTTAAATTTTTATTGAAATACAAAAACTGAAAAGTGGGGCATGCAAAATTATTTGGCCCCTTTAACTTAATACTTTGTTGCGCCACATTTTGCTGCGATTACAGCTGCAAGTCTCTTGGGGTATGTCTCTATCAGTTTTGTACATTGAGAGACTGAAATTCTTGCCCATTCTTCCTTGGCAAACAGCTCTAGCTCAGTGAGGTTGGATGGAGATCGTTTGTGAACAGCAGTTTTCAGCTCTTTCCACAGATTCTTTATTGGATTCAGGTCTGGACTTTGACTTGGCCATTCTAACACTTGGATACGTTTATTTGTGAACCATTCCATTGTAGATTTTGCTTTATGGTTGGGATCATTGTCTTGTTGGAAGACAAATCTCCGTCCCAATCTCAGGTCTTTTGCAGACTCCAACAGGTTTTCTTCAATAATGGTCCTGTATTTGGCTCCATCCATCTTCCCATCAATTTGAACCAGCTTCCCTGTCCCTGCTGAAAAAAAGCAAGCCCAAACCATGATGCTGCCACCACCATGTTTGACAGTGGGGATGGTGTGTTCAGGGTGATGAGCTGTGTTGCCTTTACGCCAAACATATTGTTTGGCATTGTTGCCAAAAAATTAGATTTTGGTTTCATCTGACCAGAGCACCTTCATCCACGTTTGGTGTGTCTCCCAGGTGGCTTGTTGCAAACTTTAAACAACACTTTTTATGGATATCTTTGAGAAATGGCTTTCTTTGTGCCACTCTTTCATAAAGGCCAGATTTGTGCAGTGTACGACTGATTGTTGTCCTATGGACAGACTGTCTCACCTCAGCTGTAGATCTCTGCAGTTCATCCAGAGTGATCATGGGCCTCTTGGCTGCATCTCTGATCAGTCTTCTCCTTGTTTGAGATGAAAGTTTAGAGGGACGGCCGGGTCTTGGTAGATTTGCAGTGGTATGATATTCCTTCCATTTCAATATGATCGCTTGCACAGTGCTTCTTGGGATGTTAAAAGTTTTGGAAATCATTTTGTATCCAAATCCAGCTTTAAACTTCTCCACAACAGTATCACGGACCTGCCTGTGGTGTTCCTTGGTCTTCATGATGCTCTTTGTGCTTCAAACAGAACCCTGAGACTATCACAGAGCAGGTGCATTTATACTTGATTACACACAGGTGGATTATATTTATCATCATTAGTCATTTAGGACAACATTGGATCATTCAGAGATCCACAATAAACTCACAGTAGTACGGGCCTCATATGGCTTGGCATTGTCGTGTTTAAAAACAACGCCTGGGAAACTTTAGATAGATGCCGTACCACTGATTCTATCACCAAATCAATGTAATGCCAAGCTGCTTGTGTACCTGTAATGAAGACTAGAGGGTTCTGGTTAATGTATATTATGGCACCAATTCAATTATCCCACAACTAGATCCAGGGTGACATTCCTTTGTCAAGACATGGTCATAGTGTTGCCAATGTAGTCTCCAGATGAAGACTGGAAACTTGAATTTAGATATGTAATGGCTGTCTATCCTCTACAGTGATGAGTCTCACTTTTGTCTTGGATGCAATGATAGCTAAAGATTTGTCTGGAAACCATTTAGGCAATGCTACGAAAAGGCCTCTATGCAGGAATATCACACTTGTCCTACTCTTATGGTGCATAGAGCCCTCCTATCTTCCTTCCAGGTACACTAACATCTCAACATTAGATTAATTTGGTGGTGAAACCAGTAGTATGGTAATTTCTCCAAAATGTCCCAGAAGCTGTTTTTCAATACGACAATGCCAGTCTGCATGTTCCTCTTGGTACTGTGAGTAGCTTGCATGCTACTATGACCTGCAGAATCTCCAAACCTGTCTCACATCGATCACATCTGGGAAGTGATTGATCGTCAATTGGTAAGAAAGCAGCCAGCAGCGGATATTATGATTTGAGTGCCAAAGTGTGGATTCAGTGTCAGGACATTTTTTAGTCAATCACGAATAACCTCACTGATAGCAGCCAAGGAGTGTGTTTGTATTTCTTGCACATGGTGCATACTTGATACCAAAGAAAATTGAGGTTTCCATTTTTTCAATGTTGGTGTTGCAATTTCAATGTTAAAGAGTGTGTGTGTATATTGTAAGGCGGTGGTGTTCACACCGTGCAGTAACTGAGGCAGTGACCCAAGCAAGTCCAAAGTAAACAGCTTTTATTCAGCAACTCACGGGTAAAACAGGAAAAGTCCTCTGGTACGCAGCCGGGGTAACATCAGTTCATAAACACTGGTTGCCGGGAACAACGACCGCGCCGGGCCGAACAGAGCCTGACAGGTGCAGAGCCGTCCCAGGCGTGGGTTCAGCTACACACAATCCTGTGGAGCTTTCCTGCTATGCTCCTCGCAGGGTCCCCACATAGAACACTACTAATCCTTAGTGCAGGAGTTTTAAAGACCTGTGGCAAAAGCCACTGGAAAACCCGGGTTGGAGGGAGGAGGCCACCCCACTGCCTCCTGTGACCTCCTCCAAGAAATGAAGGCCCTGCCGGATTTTACTTAATCTGCCTTAGCCAGGTAGTCTGACTAGGTCATTGCTCACCTTCATTCCTGCATTGCAGCCGCAGCTGTGTGTGTGACTGCAATGCACTCCAATGGCTTTAATAGGTCTCTGTACACATTCTGGGGGAAATATAACGTCCCTCGTAAACGATCCCGGTCACTGCCTCACATATTCCCCCCCTCTGTTCAAACTTGTGGGGTTGAACATTTGCCACCATACAGGGTGCCCGGGACAGGGCATCCGCGTTTGCTTGCAACTTCCCAGGGCGATGTTCTACAGAGAAACTGAAATTTTGCAGTGACAGGAACCACCTGGTGACTCGCGCATTCCTCTCCTTTGCATTCCTCATCCATACCAAGGGTGAGTGGTCCGTCACCAAGCGGAACTGACACCCGTGTAAATAATAACGTAGTGATTCCAAGGCCCACTTAATAGCCAAACACTCCTTCTCTACTACGCTATAGTTTTTCTCTGCCGGGACAAGTTTTCTACTCAAGTAGGTGACCAGGTGCTCTTCACCATTCACTTTTTGTGACAACACCGCCCCTAGTCCTACCTCTGAGGCATCTGTCTGTACAATGAAGGTTTCATTGAAGTTGGGGCTGATGAGGACCGGCTGTCCACACAGGGCCAACTTCATGGACTGAAAGGCTTCTTCTGCCTGAGGGTTCCACCGAACCATTACCGTTTTCTTTCCTTTCAAGAGATCGGTTAGGGCCGCCGTTCGCCCGGCAAAATTAGGTATAAACCGGTGGTAATACCCAAGGATGCCAAGGAACGCCCTCACCTGTTTTGTACTCGATGGTTTAGGCCAGTTTTTTATGGCCTCAATTTTACTGATTTGGGGCTTGATAGCTCCTCGGCCTATCACATACCCCAAATATCGAGCTTCCTCCAGCCCTATCGCACATTTTTTTGGGTTTGCCGTTAACCCCGCGGCTCTGAGAGAATCCAGCACCGCTTGTACGTGTGTTAGGTGCGTTTGCCAGTCGGTGCTAAATATGATGATATCATCTAGATACGCGGACGCGTATTCCTGATGAGGCTTGAGCACTATGTCCATCAATCTCTGAAATGTAGCTGGGGCCCCATGTAACCCAAATGGTAAGACCACATAGTGAAATAGACCCTCCGGAGTTACGAAGGCGGTCTTTTCCTTCGCCGAATCTGTGAGAGGTACCTGCCAATAACCCTTGGTGAGATTGAGCGTGGTAAAGTACTGGGCCTGCCCCAGTCTCTCAATCAGCTCGTCCACCCGGGGCATTGGATAAAGGTCGAACTTTGACACTTCATTCAATTTCCGGAAATCATTACAGAAGCGTAATGAACCGTCTGGCTTTGGAATCAGTACAATGGGGCTAGCCCACTCACTCCGTGATTCCTCTATGACGCCTAACTGAAGCATTTGTTTTACCTCAGCCGAAATGGCTTGCCTTCGGGCTTCGGGCACCCGGTACGGTCTTATTCGCACCCTTACCCCAGGTTCGGTGACAATGTCATGTTGGATAACCGTAGTCCTACCTGGTAGCTCTGAGAACACGTCGGTATTGTTTTGCACCAGGGAGCGAGCCTCCCGTCGCTGCTGTTTAGTGAGGGCATCACTTATCCTGACCTCCCCCCTGGCTGAAGGTAGAGAACTCTCTGGTGATATGCCCGGGGTGATGTCTGTAACTAAACACTCTCGATCTTTCCAAGGCTTTAGTAGGTTTACATGGTAAATCTGCTCAGGTTTCCTCCTTCCGGGCTGATACACCCGGTAATTTACCTCCCCCACCTTTTCTCGAATCTCATATGGCCCTTGCCACTTGGCCATGAGCTTACTCTCGGCTGTGGGTACCAGTACTAATACCCGATCGCCCTTGTTAAAAGACCTGACTCTGGCTCTTTTATTATATGTGTGCCTCTGTGTTGCCTGGGCATCTAACAGATGTTCTTTCACGATGGGCATGACCGCCGCGATCCGGTCCTGCATACTAGCCACGTGTTCAATTATACTTTTATGTGGAGTCGGCTCTTGTTCCCATGTCTCTTTGGCTACGTCCAACAGACCCCTAGGGTGTCTGCCGTACAATAACTCAAAGGGAGAGAACCCTGTGGAAGCCTGGGGTACCTCACGGACAGCGAACATCAAATAGGGTAGCAACATGTCCCAATCCCTTCCATCCATAGAAATCACCTTTTTTAACATGGACTTGAGGGTTCTATTGAACCGTTCTACTAACCCGTCGGTTTGAGGGTGGTACACCGAGGTGCGCAATTGTTTAATTTTTAGCAGTTTGCACAGTTCTCTTGTCACCTTGGACATAAAGGGGGTCCCCTGATCCGTCAGGATCTCCTTAGGTAGTCCCAGGCGACAGAACATGGCAAACAGTTCTCGGGCAATAAGTTTTGCCGAGGTGTGGCGTAGGGGTATAGCCTCCGGGTACCGGGTGGCATAGTCGACGACCACCAGTATGTCTTGGTGGCCACGGGCGGATTTTACAATGGGCCCTACCAAATCCATTGCAATCCGTTCAAAAGGTACCTCTATTATTGGCAGGGGTACCAATGGACTACGGAAACTTGCAGTGGGTGAGGTCAACTGACATTCGGGGCAGGATTCGCAGTACCTTTTGACCTCCGCGTACACTCCCGGCCAAAAGAACCGCTGCAAGATACGTTCTAGAGTTTTTTTTTCCCCTAAGTGGCCCCCCAGCAAGTGTGAGTGTGCCAAATCTAGAATCACCCTACGATACAACTGAGGTGCTACCAACTGTTCCACAACCTCGTCCCTGATTTTATCTATCCTATAAAGCAACTCACCACTGACTACCATGCGTGGAAATACCGTATCTGCATTGGGCTGTTGGGCTACGCCGTTTACCTCTAGTACCCTTTCCCCGCGCCTGAGTCAGGGTGGGATCTTGTAGCTGAGCTGTCCCAAACGTGGCCCTGGACACTTCCAGCTCGGGAATCGATGCGGTCTCCTCCACCTCTCCTGCCAGCACCTCTAAGGGAAACCTATCGGGGTCACACTCTATCCCTATATGGGACACCCCTACGGCAGGTTCGTCGGGTACAGCATCTGTAATACATTTTGCCAGGGGAGAATGGATTTTGTTTTTCCACAGAGTCCAGAACAGGGGCAAGTCTCTTCCTAACACAGACCCATAGGGAAGATTTTTTACCACTCCCACCACATGTTTTATGTCTCCACATGGCGTGGACAAAACTACCTCCGTAGTTGGATACTCTCGGAGGTCCCCATGGATACATGCAACCCCGACCTGCCGTCCGCTGGGGTTGTCTCCTGCCACCAGTGACCCATGTACCAGAGTCACGAGGCTCCCTGAGTCCAGGAGAGCCTCCGTAGGGTACCCATTAACCAGTATCTGGCATAGTTGGAGTTCACTGTCCTGGGGGTCGAGGGTTGCTGTGCAGACGGTCTGGGCATACATTGAGACCCGGCGGCTATATCCGCAGTCTATGGGTTCCGTAGTCAGGGGACAATTAGCCATCACATGTCCCGGTCCCTGACACCGCCAGCACCTAAGGGTGGAGGTACTGTTAGGTCTTATGACAGTTTGGGAGGGAACCGGTCTCCTGCCACTCTCACTCCGGGGTTCCCCTTCAGCACGGGTACGGTGCTGACTGTCCCCAGCAGAGGGACGCGACCCCTTTCCCGATTCCTGGGTTGGCAGGGATCGGCGTGACAGCTGAGAGGGGGCGGAGTCTCGAATAAAGTCTTGAGTGGCCGAGTAGCGCTCGATCAAACTGACTACCTGGTCGAGTGTGCCGGGGTCGCCTTGTCCCACCCAACGTTGTATAGCAGCTGGCAGAGTCCTTACCAGCCGTTCAGTCACCACCCTCTCCACCATCTGGGCTGGAGACAAAGTCTCTGGCTGGAGCCACTTCTTTACCAGCTGCAGGAGGTCATAAGCCTGAGACCGAGCGGGTCGTGTCTCCACATAGGCCCATGAAAACACACGCTGAGCCCTTACGTACGTATTAACCCCTAGTCGGGCAAGGATCTCACCTTTGAGCCTCTGGTAGTCCTGGGCGTCCTCCCTATTGAGATCAAAGTAGGCCTTTTGTGCATCGCTGACCAGAAACGGAGCCACTACTTCTGCCCACTGGCCGGCTGGTAGGTTTTCCCGCTCCGCTGTGCGCTCATAAACTGTCAGGAAAGCTTCCACGTCGTCCTCCGTTCCCATCTTCCTCAACGCTGAGCGAACCCTGTCTCGGGCCTCGCGTCGTTCAGGGGCTGGTGCCGTCGGAGTCTCCCGCAGGGCAGAGATCTGTTGCAGCAGCAGCTCGTTTGTTCTTTGTTGCTGCTGGTACAATAGCTGATGTTGCTCATTGTGCTGTTGCTCCCGCTCCTGCTGTTGCCGCTGGAGACTCAGGTACTGCTCCTGCTGTTGTCGCTGCGACTGCATCTGCTGCTGTTGTATAATTACTAGCTGCTTAAACAGCTCTTCCATTTTGTCCACGGGGTGAGGCTGAAAAGTGGCCGGCCGGATTGTGGTCATGAAGCTGCCGGTGGGGGTATACCTCAGTCACAATGCCCGCATTCTCCAACCAATTGTAAGGCGGCGGTGTTCACACCATGCAGTAACTGAGGCAGTGACCCAAGCAAGTCCAAAGTAAACAGCTTTTATTCAGCAACTCACGGGTAAAACAGGAAAAGTCCTCCGGTACGCAGCCGGGGTAACATCAGTTTATAAACACTGGTTGCCGGGAACAACGGCCGCGCCGGGCCGAACAGAACCTGACAGGTGCAGAGTCGTCCCAGGCGTGGGTTCAGCTACACACAATCCTGTGGAGCTTTCCTGCTATGCTCCTCGCAGGGTCCCCACATAGAACACTACTAATCCTTAGTGCAGGAGTTTTAAAGACCTGTGGCAAAAGCCACTGGAAAACCCGGGTTGGAGGGAGGGGGCCGCCCCACTGCCTCCTGTGACCTCCTCCAAGAAATGAAGGCCCTGCCGGATTTTACTTAATCTGCCTTAGCCAGGTAGTCTGACTAGGTCATTGCTCACCTTCATTCCTGCATTGCAGCCGCAGCTGTGTGTGTGACTGCAATACACTCCAATGGCTTTAATAGGTCTCTGTACACATTCTGGGGGAAATATAACGTCCCTCGTAAACGATCCCGGTCACTGCCTCACAATATATACATATACAGTGCTTTGAAAAAGTATTCATACCCTGTGAACTTCTCCACAGTTTTTCACTTTACACCCACAAACTGAAATTGTGTTTTATTAGGATTTTAAGTGGTATGCCACCACAAAGCAGCAAATATGTGTGTAGCGTAAAGGAAATGATACATGGCTTTCTAAATATTTAAAAAATATAAATCTGAAAATTGTGACGTGCATTTGTATTCAAACACCTGAGTCAATACTTTGTAGAACCACCTTTAGCTGCAATGTCTGCTGCAAGTCTTTTGGGGTATGTCTCTACCAGCTTTTCACATCTAGAAGCTAACATTTTTGCCCATTCTTCTCTGCACAGTCACTGAAGCTCAGTGAGATTGGATGGAGTTGTCTGTTAACAGCAATTTTAAAGTCTTGCCACAGATTCTCAGTGGGATTTAGGTCTGGACTTTGACTGGGCCATTCCAACACATGATTATGCATTGATATAAACCACTTAATTGTAGATCTGGCAGTATGTTTGGAGTCGTTGTTCTGCTGGAAGGTAAACCTATGTTCCAGTCTCAAGTCTTTTGCAGCATCTAACAGGTTTTCCTCCAGGATTGCCCTGTATTCAGCTCCAACAATTTTTCCATCAACTCTGACCAGCTTCACTGTTCCTCCTGAAGAAAACCATCCCCACAGCATGATGCTGCCACCATTGTGCTTGACGGTGGGGATGGTGTTTTCAGGGTGATGTGCAATATTAGTTTTCTACCACACATCACATTTTGCTTTTAGCCCAAAAAGTTCTAGTTTGGCCTAATCTGACCACAGCACATTCTTCCATATGCTAGCTGTGTCCCCTACATGACATTTTGCAAACTGCAAATGGAACTTCTTATGGCTTGCTTTCAAAAATGGCTTTCATCATGGCACTCTTACATAAAGACAAGACTTGTAGAGTATATGACTAATAGTTGTCCTGTGAATAGATTCTCCCACCCGAGCTGTGGATCTCTGTAGCTCCTCCAGAGTGATCATGGGCCTCTTGGCTGCTTCTCTAATTAGTGGTCTCCATGCTTAGCAAGTCAGGTTAGGCGGATGGCCATGTCTTGGTAGGCTTTCAGTTGTGTTATACTCCTTCCATTTTTAGATGATAGATTGAACAGTTCAGAGCTTGGGCTATTTTTTTATAATCTAATCCTACTTTACTTTTCTCCTCAACTTTATCCCTGACCTGTCTGATGTTTTCCGTGGATTTCATGATGCTATTTGATCCCTAATTTTCTCAAACAAACCTCTGAGGTCTTCATAGAACAGCTGTAGTTATACTGAGAATAAATGACACATAGGCAAACTCAGTTTACTAATAATGTGACTTCTGGAGGCAATTGGTCACTCTGGACTTTATTTAGATGTATCAGACTAAATGGGGCTGTATTCAAATGCACATCTCACTTTTCAGATTTATATTTTTTAAACAATTAGAAAACCATGTATCATTTCTAGTGATGAGTGAAGGTGCTTGGATAAGACCTTATGTACACTTCACAAATACTTGCTACTTTGTGTTGTTATATCACGTAAACCTCAATAAATTACTACTGTGGGTATACTGTGGAAAAATACAAATTAAAAAAATGAATACTTTAAGACATTGTGTGTATATATATATATACATATATATATATGTATATAAAATATATACACATAGCTGCAATGCAGTTTTCTGTTCAACGCCATATATCTTAAAATCATCAGAAGGTTTACTAGAATGTCTACAAACAACTGAAGCTACTTCAGGCAAAATAGCAAGTTAACAAGAGTTGAGAGAAGAAAACAGGTAAGGTGTGTGTGAGAACAAGGCAGTCGGAAGGAGGTACAGTAGATAATTTCTCATGGACATGTGACTCAATGTGTGTTTGTCTGCGTTTGTATGTGAAACGCCTAGGACATTACACCACGTCACCTCACAGTCAAGACAGAAGCCTTACATACAGTATGCTAAGACACGTGAGTCAAATAATTGTTTTTCGAGTCAACCCTTCAATATCCTTACTTATCTAATGATCATACAAAGCCACAGAAATATTAACCATTAAAAGTCAAATGATTCATAACTTAGTGATTTATTCTCTTCCTGAAAATATTACAATAGTTTATGTTACACTTATGACGAGCCTGAATTCTAGGTGACAATACTCCTTACAGCACACTCCTCCAATGTTTATAGGAAGACTCAGAATGACAGATGCCACTAAATGCAGCTCATTTAATCATTTTGTCCCATTAACCTTAAATTGGGCTTAACGTGAAGCATAACACTAGTAAAACATAACAAATGCACTTTAATCATTCTTAATGCCAGAGCCTTTCCTAATGACTAAATGTCCAATTAAATGTAACCATTATCAATCTTATTTAAAGCTTCTAATACATTTAATAAACAATGAAAGGATCGATTAGCGGTGATTATGGAATATCTTTGTACAGGATGTTTGTATGAAATCTCATTCACATTCAAAAAGCAAGATATACAGTGCCTTGCAAAAGTATTCGGCCCCTTGGAACTTTTCAACCTTTCCCCACATATCATGCTTCAAACATAAAGATACCAAATGTTAATTTTTGGTGAAGAATCAACAACAAGTGGGACACAATTGTGAAGTTGAACGAAATAATTTATTGGTTATTTTAAATTTTTGTGGAAATACAAAAACTGAAAAGTGGGGCATGCAAAATTTTTCGGCCCCTTTAACTTAATACTTTGTTGCGCCACCTTTTGCTGCGATTACAGTTGCAAGTCTCTTGGGGTACAGTACAGACCAAAAGTTTGGACACACCTTCTCATTCAAAGATTTTTCTGTATTTTCAGGACTATGAAAATTGTACATTCACAATAAAGGCATCAAAACTATGAATTAATACATGGGGGAATTATATACTTAACAAAAAAGTGTGTAACAACTGAAATTATGTCTTATTTTCTAGGTTCTTCAAAGTAGCCACCTTTTGCTTTGATGACTGCTTTGCACATTCTTGGCATTCTCTTGATGAGCTTCAAGAGGTAGTCATCGGGAATGGTTTTCACTTCACAGGAGTGCCCTGTCAGGTTTAATAAGAGGGATTTCTGGCCTTATAAATGGGGTTGGGACCATCAGTTGTGTTGTGCAGAAGTCTGGTGAATACACAGCTGATAGTCCTACTGAATAGACTGTTAGAATTTGTATTATGACAAGAAAAAAAGCAGCTAAGAAAAACGAGTGACCATCATTACTTTAAGAAATGAAGGTCAGTCAGTCCGAAAAATTGGGAAAACTTTGAAAGTGTCCTCAAGTGCAGTTGCAAAAACCATCAAGAAAACCACAAAGAAACTGGCTCACATGAGAACCGCCCAGGAAAGGAGGACCGAGAGTCACCTCTGCTTCTGAGGATAAGTTTATCTGAGTCACCAGCCTCAGAAATCGCAGGTTTACAGCAGCTCAGATTAGAGACCAGGTCAATGCCACACAGAGTTCTAGCAGCAGACACATCTCTACAACAACTGTTAAATGGAGACTTTGTGCAGCAGGGCCTTCATGGTAAAATAGCTGCTAGGAAACCACTGCTAAGGACAGGCAACAAGCAGAAGAGTCTTGTTGGGGCTAAAGAACACAAGGAATGGACATCAGACCCGTGGAAATCTGTGCTTTGGTCTGATGAGTCCAAATTTGAGATCTTTGGTTCCAACCACCGTGTCTTTGTGCGACGCAGAAAAGGTGAACGGATGGACTCTACATGCTTGGTTCCCACCGTGAAGCATGGAGGAGGAGGTGTGATGGTGCTTTGCTGGTGACACTGTTGGGGATTTATTCAAAATTGAAGGCATACTGAAGCAGCATGGCTACCACAGCATCTTGCAGCAGCATGCTATTCCATCCGTTTGCATTTAGTTGGACCATCATTTATTTTTCAACAGTACAATGACCCCAAGCACACCTCCAGGTTGTGTAAGGGCTATTTGACCAAGAAGGAGAGTGATGGGGTGCTACGCCAGATGACCTGGCCTCCACAGTCACCAGACCTGAACCCAATCGAGATGGTTTGGGGTGAGCTGGACAGCAGTGTGAAGACAAACGGGCCAACAAGTACTAAGCATCTCTGGGAACTCCTTCAAGATTGTTGGAAGACCATTTCCGGTGACTACCTCTTGAAGCTCATCAAGAGAATGCCAAGAGTGTGCAAAGCAGTCATCAGAGCAAAAGGTGGCTACTTTGAAGAACTAGAATATTAGACATATTTTCAGTTGTTTCACACTTTTTTGTTAAGTATATAATTCCACATGTGTTAATTTATAGTTTTGATGCCTTCAGTGTGAATGTACAATTTTCTTAGTCATGAAAATACAAAAAAATCTTTAAATGAGGTGTGTCCAAACTTTTGGTCTGTACTGTATGTATCTATCAGTTTTGTACATCGAGAGACTGAAATTCTTGCCCATTCTTCCTTGGCAAACAGCTCTAGCTCAGTGAGGTTGGATGGAGATCGTTTGTGAACAGCAGTTTTCAGCTCTTTCCAGATTCTTGTTTGGATTCAGGTCTGGACTTTGACTTGGCCATTCTAACACTTGGATACGTTTATTTGTGAATCATTCCATTGTAGATTTTGCTTTATGGTTGGGATCATTGTCTTGTTGGAAGACAAATCTCCGTCCCAATCTCAGGTCTTTTGCAGACTCCAACAGGTTTTCTTCAAGAATGGTCCTGTATTTGGCTCCATCCATCTTCCCATCAATTTGAACCAGCTTCCCTGTCCCTGCTGAAGAAAAGCAGGCCCAAACCATGATGCTGCCACCACCATGTTTGACAGTGGGGATGGTGTGTTCAGGGTGATGAGCTGTGTTGCCTTTACGCCAAACATATTGTTTGGCATTGTTGCCAAAAAGTTCGATTTTGGTTTCATCTGACCAGAGCACCTTCATCCACGTTTGTTGTGTCTCCCAGGTGGCTTGCTGCAAACTTTAAACAACACTTTTTATGGATATCTTTGAGAAATGGCTTTCTTTGTGCCACTCTTCCATAAAGGCCAGATTTGTGCAGTGTATGACTGATTGTTGTCCTATGGACAAACTGTCCCACCTTAGCTGTAGATCTCTGCAGTTCATCCAGAGTGATCATGGGCCTCTTGTCTGCATCTCTGATCAGTCTTCTCCTTGTTTGAGATGAAAGTTTAGAGGGATGGCTGGGTCTTGGTAGATTTGCAGTGGTATGATACTCCTTCCATTTCAATATGATCGTTTGCACAGTGCTCCTTGGGATGTTAAAAGTTTTGGAAATCATTTTGTATCCAAATCCAGCTTTAAACTTCTCCACAACAGTATCATGGACCTGCCTGTTATTTTCCTTGGTCTTCATGATGCTCCCTGTGCTTCAAACAGAACCCAGAGACTATCACAGAGCAGGTGCATTTATACGGAGACTTGATTACACACAGGTGGATTATATTTATCATCATTAGTCATTTAGGACAACATTGGATCATTCAGAGATCCACAATGAACTTTTGGAGTGAGTTTGCTGCACTGAAAGTAAAGGGGCCGAATAATATTGCACACCTGACTTTTCAGTTTTTGTGTTTCCACAAAAATTTAAAATAACCAATAAATTTCATTCAACTTCACAGTTGTGTCCCATTTGTTGTTGATTCTTCACCAAAAATTAACATTTGGTATCTTTATGTTTGAAGCATGATATGTGGGCAAAGGTTAAAAAGTTCCAGGGGGCCGAATTCTTTCACAAGGCACTGTAGATACAATTGCTATACACTTGTAGCTTCAGAGTGTTTTATGTCAGGGGTGGAAGGAGGTTTTAAGATTTTTATTGTTCTTCATAGGGAATTCTTAATCATTAATTGTTATAATGTATGAATTTACTGATAACAACACAAATAAGTACCACTTTGGTACCATTTTTTCTCATAAACTGTGGACAAAAAAAAGTATGTTGCAATGTGAAAACAAATTTATGCTGCAAATAGGGGTGATGGGGACAAATGAGTACAGCACTTGTCAGCTTTTCTCAGCCCTACAGATTTTAAATGGTGTGCCATGGTCAGTCATGAGTACAGCACTCAATCTCTGGCCCTGTTACAAACCATGGGGCATGGCACTCCAGTTCTAGTTGGGGTCTAAGTGATGACATTTATCATCCCTTCAATGAAAATATTTAAAAACTACATTTAATTACTGTATTTTTAAATACTCAATATTATATATAAAAAAAAAATTAAACAAACATGTAATTTTCACTCTGGAAATCACCACTTGATAGGTGATGACTGTTATATTGTGGATTTGATTGCTGGGACCCCCATCAATTGTCAGAAGTTTCCTATTTTAACAATTAGTCAGGGTTGCAACACTCAGACTTCCATCATTTAGACTATATAAACTGTAATACCCCTTTAAAACATATTTCCTATAATATATTTGAACAAAAATATAAATGTTTTGTCGTTAGCATGTAAAACAGATGCTTCCTTTTTAGGATATGATCTGTAGAAATTGAGTTTCAAAATAACAGAGAAAGGAAGTGGTTAAGATGCATTATCATGCCACAGAGAATGCAGTTAGAAAGAGCAAGGAGTTACAGGGAACTGCTATGTAGGGGTCTGTATGGTGTAATAGGAAGATTGGTAAGGAGCTGGCACCTATAAACTAACGGTCACTTTAGATGGACCAATCCAGGCATTTAAACGCCCACCAATCGGCTATATACATTTACTGAAAATTCTCTCTTTATGTGCGTATATAGGGAAAAACCTGTCATTTCTAGGGGAGTGGGATGGATATAGGCCACCAGGGTCTAACCTCTTGGACTAGATATCCTAGACTCTCTGCAGGTTATTTCTGAAACCACAAAATATTTTAAAGTAAAAATTGCGTAGCTGCAATTACAAATTCAATCTGTAATCCATGATGCCCACGGTTTTGGATAGTGGCAGCATAAGTTAGCTGCCAGGTCTCTGCTAAAAATCTAATTTAAAAATATTAAAACTGAGCCAGGTCCCATCTTCTTTTGAGGTGTAAGAGTTCTTGATTCACATTACTAACAGTATCTAGCAGTAGACATTTTCTCCTTTATGTGTGAAGTTTTATGGAATTTTGTTTACGTACAGTATCTTTCACAACACCATGTAATCAAGTGTGAGTGTGAATTTACACAACCTTAAATAGAAGTCTAGTGGTGGTTAGTATGCAATTTCCTTTATATGTCCCTACGAATATTTGGCTTTTCTTAATGTATGGTATTTTTTACTACACTGCTTGTTCCTGCTGAAGCTGTTCATCATACAGGGAAATATGACTTGACAAAAATTGTGGTTTTGAAAACCTTTCCTTCTTTGAAAGTAAATAAAACATGCTGGAAAACTGGAAATACCTGCCTGTTATTATAGCAGTCCTATGGACTTTGAATATAGTGGCAGCACATATACTGTACCTCACTGCAGCTCAATTCAAATGGGTGACATGGGTTGGACCACACTGATCTAGCAGTAGTCATCTATCTTTTGTATAGGTGATATCTTGTTAAAACAGCAATACCAAATTAAGGTGACCATTGGCTGAAAGTGACTTCAGGGGTGTATGGCTTTCCTCCATATGCAAATTGCCTCTTCAGAAAGAAAGAGGACTTGAACTCTATAGTGCCACCAGTTGGAAGTAGCGATCCTACAAGTCACAATCAACCCTTTAACGAGTCTTATAATATGACTTAGGATAAAAGCCAAATCAGAATGTTATGTCTTTTATCCTAAGTCATGTTACAAGACTCGTTAAAGGGTTGATTGTGACTTGTAGGATCACTACTTCCAACAGGTGGCACTATAGAGTTCAAGTCCTCTTTTTTTGAAGAGGCAATTTGCATATTAAATTTCCCAGAGGAGCATTGCATGGCGAATATGCCTCCTTACCTTGACAAGCCAGAGCTGGTATGTCACTCTCCACATGGAGATGGCTTTCTTCCAGTAATTTACAGAGTATATATTTGCAGGATTTCACCCCCCAAACTATTCATATGTGCATGTATCTCTATCAAAGACAAATCAGCAATACTTTCACATGGCCAATCCGTTCCTCCTTTACTGAGAAATCAGCATTTGAATTAATATGCAAATGAAGCTGTAGATTTTAGGCCTCTGTCACTCCACCTCTATTCCCTGCCCAGCACCTGCTTGACTGACAGCTTCTATGTTATACAACTTCCAGGTGGAGTGTTACGGACCAGGCTTTCACTGGAGAGGCATGACTAAGTGTCTACCGGGTCTTCACTAGAGCCCCTGATGGTGAGGATAGGGTGGGCAGCCAATAGACATTAGGTACCACTCCAGGGCAGTTCCTGATTTTACAGCAGTTGACCGAAGAGTCAGCGACAATGTAATGTATGTGGTACAGTTCATATAGCGTCTTGTGCTTGGGTGCGATGAAAATACTTGAGACACAGGTTGATAAAGAAAGTCTTGTATTGCTTCATACAAATTGGCAAAAATAAACACACAGGTTGCAAACACAGAAGCAGGAGACACAGCAGGCCAGAGTAATCTAAGCTCAGCAATAACTCTCCACAACAGATTCAGATCTTCTTCTCTGTTACCGCAAGTCCATGCAAACGTGAGGCTCTCAAGAGCAGAGTTCAGAGTCCACAAGTGCTTCAGAGTTCCTCAGTAGGAATGGCTGGAGTACAAGGTCCAAGGCTTCAGGAGTCAGAACACAGGTTCACTGCAGGCTAGGTTCTGAAGCACTGATTGCTCAGCTGTGGCTGTTTAAGAAGCAAACGGAGAGAATCAGGGCGGGAACATGCAAGCTGGAAAACTCCATTTTGACTGAGGGCAAGATAGCTGCAGCAAAACAGAAAGCAAAATGGCCGACGAACAAACTAAGTTTCAGAAACAGATACACAGAACCTTACAGACAAGGTACAGGAGGATAGGAGTAAAGATGAGGCCAGGCAATCCAGAGTCATGGCAGGTAGCACAAGTTCAGTACATGTAGCTGAAGTCAAGAACAGAGAGGTCAGAATAAATGGTAAACGAGCCAGGTCAATAGCAGGCGATACAGAATGCACCTGTCACAACTCAGTTGTCGCAATAATCGGGGCCAAGGACTCCTTCTCTGTCCCTACCTAACACTAGAGGTGCCCTGGCTATCCCTGCTCCCCGGATTACTTCTGATGGTGCAGATGCTGGGGCCACGTACTTTACTGAACTCCTGAATCAGCCTTATATCTCCCCCACCCAGGGAAATGGGAGGGAATAGTGTATGTATATACACAAACTATACTAACAAGGGAGGACGTACAGGGATAAATGAAAATACCAAACATACAAATATGCACTCAGAGATAGAAATGAGCAAACTTATTCAGAAAACGTTTGCCAATCTCAAATTTGGCACAAATGTAGCACATTCGGATTCGTTTTCGGATTCCCGAGATTTTCCCTCAAAGTCGGCAAAATTTGGGCATAGTTCGGTAAATGATCATGCTTCCACCAATACTTTTGTTATGACTGTGGCTAGGATAGTGGTTTCGTGTTGATGAGCCAGTAAAGGGGTCATGTTTGATGAGGGAAGGGGGTGGGTAAAGGTAGGAGAGGAGAAGCGGCGGACTGCAATTTTTTTTTAAGTTACTTAACTTAATGGGTGGAGATTTCGGCAGTAAATCAGGGTGCAAAAAACATCCACAACGTCCAGACACAAGGGTTTTTGTCATTGGCTGTCAAAGTCACGTGTCCCTCTCCATATAAAAAAACGATATGTTGCTTTGGTGCCATTTTGTCAGTGTAACAGCACAGAGAGGATGCTCCTGCTGCAAGTAGGTGATTTCATCTCAGCTAGTTCAGATAGATATGATCCTGTGTGAAATCGACCTTCAAGCATGTAACTTGTTTGTGCTAATATTGTGCTGCACGCAGGAGGCCACATTTCATAATCTAAATTGTTTGTGATAATATTGTCGTACAGACAGGAGGCCACATTTCCTAATCTAAATCATTTGTGCTAATATTATGGTGCAGGCAGGAGGCCACATTTCCTAATCTAATCCACTGTGCTAATATTGTTGTGCAGGCACCAGGCCACATTTCATAATCTAAATCCTTTGTACTAATACTAGGGACCACAGTACATTTCATAATCTAATGGTACTGCCACACTAAACAATCCCGCTAGCGATAGCGATAAAGACGCATACTAATGCGATCGCTAGCGGGATTGTTTCTATATCGCTAGTGTCGGCCACATTTAGCGATATCGTTAAGGACGCTATCGCGGTTAGCGATCTCCTTAACGACTTTAGCGGTACAAAAGTACCGCTAAATCGCTAAAAAAGGTGCCACACTTAGCGATATATACTTACCCAGCGGGAGCGCCGACGATAAAATAGGGTCCGGAACGATTCCAGCGACGAGCGAGATCACAGCAGGAAGCTCGTCGCTGGCAGCTGCCGCACACAACAACATCGCTAACGGGATCGCTAAATAGTGACGTTTTTTAGCGATCCCGTTAGCGATGTTGTTTAGTGTGGCATACCCTTAAGTCATTTGGGATAATACTGTGGTGCAGGCACCAGGCCACATTTCAGCATATCAATCCGTTGTGCTAATACTGTGGTGCAGGCACCAGGCTACATTTCATAATCTAATTTGTTTGGGATAATACTGTGGTGCAGGCACCAGGCCACATTTCATAATCTAAACTGTTTGGGCTAATACTGTGGTGCAGGCACCAGGCCACATTTCAGCATATCAACACTTTGTGCTAATACTGTGGTGCATGCAACACAGTACATTTCATAATCTAAGTAATTTGTGCTAATACTGTGGTGCAGGCACCAGTCCACATTTCTGAATCCGAATCCTTTGTGCTAATTCTGTGGTCCAGACATATCCCAGCAAATAATACTGTTGTTAATTTAGTGACAGGTGACTGACATGTCTTGGACTAGGGTTGTGAAGCATCTGGTTAAAAGAGGGGAAGGGTACATCCAACATGAGTGTGAAAAAATGAGGTTGTGGTGGAAAGGGGATAAGGCTTGGTGTTCGAGGTGGTAATGTTACTGAAAGCTCTACTGAACAAACATCTGCTCGTCCTATCCAAAGACAACTGAGAACTTCTGTTACTGGATGGGCTTGTCGACTACCTTTCTTTGGCAGTCGCACAGAGGTACGCCTTGTAGATGAGGACCAGAAAGAGCATGTGCTCCAGTGGATGGCAAGCTCTGCATCAAGTGACCTCTCCTCCTCTTCATCCACCTTAACATCACACACAGTACAGTCCTCAGAGGTGGCACCCCAATTACCCTTGTTTCCCCCTTGCGTCACAACTCTCCAACCACCCAACTGACCCAGAGTACATATAGTATAATTGTGCAGCATGGATGCATGGGACAGTGCTTGGACCAGCATTTCTAGCTTATTGATCAGTAACAGGTGGATGACTGACAGGTGTATGCCTGATGCTCGGAGAGCCCTTGCCAAATTCAGGCAACACACATGAAGGAGACCCAACTTGGAGTCAAAACATTTCCAAAAATTAGGGGCAGACAGAAGGAAAAGTGGCATCAATTGACCCATTTTAGAAATTTTATAATGGCACAGCAGCCGTCAGGCATGGGCCATTTATGAGCCAGGATCTGGGCCAGCATTTACAGCTCTGAATTTAAGTTCAAATTAAGAGTTGGTGAGGGATCGGTGTAGGCCTGCTGTGCTGTGAGTCCAGATACCTCATGCAACTGCTTTTCTGCTCAGCCACACTCAGGTAGCACAAATATCAGCTTCGTAGACTACTATTGTTTAAAAAATTTTAAAATAGTAACACGAGTAGTTGACTGAAAGTAAGAGCAGGCCTGCCAGTCTGGGAGCCCTACTGCTACAGGCAACACACATGAAGACCCAACTTGGAGTCCAAACATTTCCAAAAATTAGGGGCAGACACCACTAAAGTGTCATCAATTTCCTCAGAGTAGAAATAGTATAATGGAGCTCTATCACCTCTTCCACTACAGGCAACCCACCAGATGGAGACACAACTTGGAGTCTACACATTTCCAAAAATTGTTAGCAACATCGGCAGCAGTAGCAACAGCAGGCACAGAAGCTACGACAAAGGTGTTATAGATTGCAAGAACGCAAGATCAATGCAGCACATTAAAAACTACACCATCGCCTAGTCTGCCCAGTCTGTGACTGGGGTGCAAAAGTTATTTACAGATCCATGACTTGTTCATCTTGATGAAAGTTGGCTGTCTACACTTTCAGGGGAAAGCCAAATGCACTTATTCATCAGGACACCATCAGCAGTGCTGAAGACATGATCTGATAGAATGCTGGCTGCCGGGCATGACAAAACATCCAAGGTGTGAAGGCAAGCTCAGGCCACTCTTCTATTTTTGAAGACCAAAATGCAAAAGGGTCCAACCCCCCCATGGCATTAATATTGAGCTTGACATACTCCTGCATCATCCTCTCCTGTAGTTCACTATGTGTCAGACTTGTACGCTGTTCTGCTAGTTCACGGGCTAGACTACAAAATTAGCAAAATGACTCACTTGCTGCTGCCTCTGCTGCTGCTAATGTATTTGCATTGACAACCTCGACGTTCTCAGGGTTGGTTATAACCGTGATGCCCACTGTGTGACTCACTGCTGTTTTGGGGAAAACCACTCTTAAGACTGTCTACAAGAGGGTTTTTGTTGTGAACACTTTTGATCTGGCTTCTGAGTTTGGGCTCCCTCTGGTGGCTGCTGCTGGTAATGGAGCTGGTCTGGCTGACAGAAGTCAATCACCTGAAGAGGATGATTGGAGATCAGGTGTTACTGACTGGAGAGATATGTGAGCAGCCTTCCCTTGCTGGTTGCCGGTGATTTGGTTTTCTTCCTGAGCCTTCTGGAAGTCTGCTTGCTCCCTGCTTTGTCCTGCATTTTTCAGATAAGTTATTTGTCTGTTTTTATCTGTGGCATTTTTTCCCTTTTTTGCTTTTCTCTGCTCTCTGCCTCGCTGGTGTAAGTTCAGCCGGGTTCCCTGCTGGGACCTGTGCTGGACTTTGTTTTCCTTTGCCACAGCTTGTGTCAGTCTTATCTGTTGTTTTGCATCCAGTTCACACCAGAGTTCTGATTTAGTGGGGGAGAGGTCGTGTGGCCTCAGTATTTTTGCATATCAGACATGTTGGAATTTTTCTTAGGGTTTTTTGTGGGATTGCAGACAGTATCCTTTCCTGTCCTGTTCTATCCAGACATTTTGGGCCCCAGCATTTGCTTACTCTATTTTCTGCCTGTGTTTGTATTTCATATGTCTCACCGGCAATATATGTTTGGGGGCTATCTATTCCTTTGGGGCTCTACTCAGGGGCAGTTTAGCTTTCCCCTTTCTCTCTTTAGGCTTAGTTAACTCTTTGGCTGTGTCGAGGCGTCTAGGGCATCGCAGGTACGTCCCATGGCTAATTCTAGTTGTGTTGTCAGTTTAGGGGTCTGCAATCCGCTAAGTTACCAATCTCTCTGGGTGTTTGGTTGCCTAGCCTATTTTTCTATTATCCCCCTCGGTTACCAAATCATAACAGGTTTTGATACTCCAGCATGCGTACGTCCCTTTGCAGGAGGGAAGCATCTGGCAAAATTTACTCTTGCACCGTGGATCTAACAGAGTAGAAACCCAGTAATCAGCACTATTTCTAATACTAGCAATGTGGGAATCATGTTGCAGGTAGTGCAGCAAGAAAGTGCTCATGTGTCTTGCGCTTACATGAGGTACAAGTCCATGATATCTTGGTGGCGGGGTAACACTCAAGCTTGCTTCTTTCGTCCCCTCCCGCCAACCACGGACAACAGAGAGATCATTATCCTCTTCATCTCCTGACTGTTGGGCGCCCATAACCTATTCCTCCTCCATTTGCTCCTCGGGTCCTGCACCTTCACTAACAGTATGTCTGGTACCATAAGCCCCCCCTCGATGGCTGTAATCCACCCTTCCATGGCACCCGCCTGTGTGGCGACAGTCCAGAACTTAGAAATATTGTTATTCCTTCCGAATTCTACTCTACTTCTTCCTCTTCCTCTGGAACCACCACCACCTCCTCCCGCATACTATTGTGAACGTGTTGGAGACAATTTCTGAGCTGAGGCTCCCTCTGGGGGTTGCTGATGGTACTGAAGCTGTATCTAATGACAGGTCCTCCTCACCTGCCAGCGATGACTGGCAATCAGGAGTCACTGACTGCACTGATATAAAGGAGCTGCCTTCCCATGATCCTCGCCGGTGATCAATTGTTGTTTCCTGGTTCATTTGGAAGTCTGCTGGTGTCTTGCCTTCATCTGCTACCTTCAGATAAGATATTTTCTGCTTGTTTCTATTGTGTTTGCTTTTTCCATTTTTGTCTGCACCTTTGTGGAGGTTAGCCGGGTCCCCTCCTGGGGCCTGTGCTACTTTCTGTTTTTCAGTAGCCACTGTTATTTGTTCAATTACTCTTTCCCTGCTTTTTGAATGGCTGCGGGTTAGCCTTGTTCACACTGAGATCTGATTTAGTGGGTGGCGAGATCGTGTGATCTCAGCATTTTTTAAATCAAAAGTGTTGGAAGTTTTGCTAGGGTTTTGCTGGGTTGCAGATAGTATTCTGTCCTGTCCTATTTAGACAGTGTTTGTCCCCAGCGTTTGCTCACTCTATTTTCTGCCTGCGTTTGTGTTTCGTCTTGTCTAACCGCCATTATGTGTTTGGGGGCTGCCTATTCCTTTGGGGCTCTATTCCGGGGCAGTTAGCTTTCCTGTTTCTATCTTTAGGTGTAGCTAGCTCTCCGGCTGTGCCGAGGCATCTAGGACCACCTTAGGTACGCTCCATGGCTGCTTCTAGTTGTGCGGTTAGTTTAGGGATCTGCAACCCATTAGTTTCCAACCTCTCAGGTGTTCGGCAGCCTTGCTGTTTTGCTCCTATCCTCCTCAGTTATCAAATCATAACAGAATCACCGGCCTTACTGAAAATTCTATGGTACTCAAAAGAAGGGAAAAATAGTAAAAGAAAAGTTAAGTTGTCAGAAAAAAAAAGTCAGAATATATATATATTTTTTTATATATATATATTTTTCCCTCTTTTTCTCTGGTGGCTGAGGAGGAATTTTTTCTCATTGGAAATCAAGTATTTGTCCGAGCGTGTGGAGCAGCTTGCTGCTGAAGTTCGGAGTATGGCAATATATCTCACTCGGATGCCTGCTGTAGAGCCTAGGATTCCTATTCCAGAGTTGTTTTTTGGGGATCGCTCTAAATTTTTAAATTTTAAAAATAACTGTAAGTTGTTTTTTGCCTTGAGGCCTACGTCCTCGGGGAACGTTGCACAGCAGGTTCAAATTGTCATCTCCCTGTTGTGCGGCGACCCTCAGGATTGGGCCTTTTCCCTGACACCTGGGGATTCTGTCTTGACTGATGTTGATGTGTTTTTTCGGGCTCTGGGGCTGTTGTATGATGAACCTAATGTTACTGATCAAGCTGAGAAAACCTTGTTGGCATTGAAACAGGGTCAGGAAGCTGCAGAGCTATACTGTCAGAAATTCAGAAAGTGGGCAGTCCTTACTAAATGGAATGATGATGCCCTGGCAGCTCTTTTTCGGAAGGGTCTGGCAGAGACTGTAAAGGACGTTATGGTGGGATTTCCTTTTCCCTCTGGGCTCAATGACTCTATGGCATTGGCCATTGAAATTGAAAGACGTCTACATGAGCGTAGAAATATACGAGAGGTGGTGACACCTTGCGAGCCAGCCCCTGAGCCCATGCAGTGTGATGAAGTGGCTTCTGGGGCTCAGCGTCATGAGTTTCGTAAGCGTAATAAGCTGTGCTTCTACTGTGGAGACGCTTCTCATGCTGTTTCCGTCTGCCCCAAGCGGGGAAGACGTTTTGCGTGCTCAGTTGTTTTGGGTAGTGTTCAGACGAAAATTTCTTTTGATTGTTACCTTGATTTGTTCCGTATCCACATTTTCAGCTCAGGCTTTTGTTGATTCAGGAGCAGCTATAAACCTGATGGATTTTGCTTTTGCCAAACGTTGTGGTTTTCCCATGATACCCCTGCGGAAGTCTATTCCTTTGCTGGGTATTGATTCTACCCCTTTGGCGGAGTATAAACCCCAGTTTTCGACCCAGGTGATAATGCGGGTTGACCCTGACCACCAAGAGAATTGCAAATTTTTGGTGTTACATAATTTACATGACATTATTGCATTGCGTTTTCCTTGGTTACAGACTCATAATCCTGTTTTGGATTGGAAGTCTGTGTCTGTGACCAGTTGGGGTTGTCAATGTGTTCGTAGTGACACTCCTGTTTTTTCTACCTCTCCCCAGTCGGAGGAGGTCCCCGACTATTTGGCTGATTTTTCTGATGTGTTTAGTGAGAGTAAATCTGCGTCCTTGCCTCCACATAGGAGTTATGATTGTGCGATTGAGTTGGTACCCGGTTGTAAATTTCCCAAGGGTCGGCTCTTCAATTTATCTGTACCCGAGCATGAGGCTATGCAATCATATAACAAAGAGTCTTTGGAAAAGGGTCATATCAGACCATCCTCTTCACCCTTGGGCGCCGGCTTTTTCTTTGTGGCCAAGAAGGATGGTTCATTGAGGCCATGTATTGACTATCGTCTCCTTAATACGATCACGGTTAAATATCAATATCCGTTACCCCTGATTTCTGATTTGTTTTCCAAAGTGAAAGGTGCCAGTTGGTTTACCAAGCTCGACCTTAGGGGGCGTATAATCTTATTTGCATCAAGTACAGAGATGAATGGAAGACGGCGTTTAATACCCCTGAGGGGAATTTTGAGTACCTAGTGATGCCTTTTGGGCTCACTAATGCCCCTTCCGTCTTCCAGTCTTTCATGAACGATATTTTCCGGGACTTGGTGGATAAGTTTCTGATCGTTTATTTGGACGATATTTTGATATTTTCCAACGACTGGGATTCTCATGTGGAACATGTTCGAAGGGTATTCCGCATTTTGAGAGAGAATGCCTTGTATCTTAAGGGATCGAAATGTCTCTTTGGAGTACAGAAGGTTTCATTTTGGGATTAATTTTGTCCCCGTCTGCTATTGAAATGGACCCGGTCAAGGTTCAGGCCATTTGTGATTGGGTTCAGCCCACTTCATTGAAGGCTCTTCAGAGATTTTTGGGTTTTGCTAATTTCTACCGTAAATTTACAAGTAATTTCTCTGGTATTGTGAAACCACTGACTGATTTAACCAAAAAGGGTTCTGATGTTGTAAATGGTCTCCTGAGGCAGTTTCTGCGTTTCAGGAGCTTAAGCGCAGATTCACTTCTGGTCCTGTTCTACGGCAACCTGATGTTTCTCTACAATCTCAGGTGGAGATAGATGCGTCTGAGATTGGTGCAGGAGCCGTTTTGTCCCAAAGAGATCCTGTAACCTCTAAGATTAACCCTTGTGCCCTCTTCTCCCAAAAGTTTTCCCCAGCTGAACGTAATTATGATGTGGGGAATCTGGAATTATTGGCTATGAAGTGGGCATTCAAAGAGTGGAGACATTGGTTGGAGGAAGTTGTGGTCCTCACTGATCACAAAAACTTGATCTATCTCAAATCAACCAAACGATTGAATCTCAGACAGGCCAGGTGGGCCTTGTTTTTCACACGTTTTAACTTTGTGGTCTCCTTCCTCCCGGGTACTAAGAATGTTAAGGCGGATGCCCTCTCAAGGAGTTTCCTTGCGGATTCTATTAATGTGGCTGAGCCTACTGACATTCTGAAGGAGGGTGTCATTCTCTCCGCTATCTCACCCGATTTGAGACTGGCCCTGGAGCAATTTCAGGGGGATAAACCTGAGCGTTGCCCTGCGGGGAAATTGTATGTCCCAGACCAATGGAGATAAAAAGTTATATCTGAAGATCATTGCTCTGCGTTGGCTGGTCATCCTGGTATATTTGGTACTAGAGATTTGGTGAGTCGGTCCTTTTGGTGGCCCACTTTATCTCACGATGTCAGGAATTTTGTGCAGTCCTGTGGGACTTGTTCTCGTTCCAAGCCCTGTTCTCGCTCTAGTGGATTGTTGATGCCACTGCCGGTGCCCAGGAGGCCATGGACCCATATCTCTATGGATTTTATCTCCGACCTCCCTGTCTCTCAGAGAATGACTGTCATTTGGGTGATCTGTGATAGATTCTCCAAGATGATCCATCTTGTGCCACTGCCTAAGTTGCCATCCTCTTCTGAGTTGGTACCCTTGTTTTATCAGCATGTGGTTAATTTGCACGGCATTCCGGAGAACAATGTGTCTGACAGGGGAGTCCAGTTTGTTTCCAGATTTTGGAAGACATTCTGTTCTAAACTGGGAGTTCAGCTGTCTTTCTCCTCTGCGTTTCATCCTCAGACCAATGGGCAGACTGAGAGAACAAACCAGATCTTGGAGACTTATTTGAGATGTTTCATGTCTGCGGATCAGGATGACTGGGTCTCTTTTTTGCCCCTGGCTGAATTCGCTCTTAATAATAGGGCCAGTTCTGCCACTCTGATGTCCCCTTTCTTCTGCAATTCCAGGTTTCATCCTCGATTTTCTTTGGGACAGGTGGAGGCTTCTGTCTGTCCGGGTGTTGACTATGTGGTAGAGAGAATGCAGCAGATTTGGGTTCAAGTAGTGGATAAGTTGTCTCTCTCTCAGGAGAAGGCCCAACGGTTTGCCAACCGGCATAGGACTGATGGTCCTCAGTTTAAAGTGGTCGACTTGGTTTGGTTATCCTCAAAGATTATCCCTATGAAGGTTGCGTCTCCAAAGTTTAAGCCAAGGTTCATTGGACCTTATAGGATCTTGAAAGTCCTTAATCCAGTTTCTTTTCGCTTGGCTCTTCCAGGGACATTTAAGATTCATAACATCTTCCACAAATCTTTATTGAAAAGGTTTGTCGAGCCAGTGGTTCCTATGGCTGTGCCTCCAGAGCCTGTTTTGGTTGAGGGCAATCTGGAGTATGAAGTGGAGAAGATATTGGATTCTCGTTTCGCTAGGCGGGACGCCAGTACTTGGTTAAGTGGAGAGGTTACGGTCAGGAGGACAATTCTTGGGTGTTTGCTTCTGACATTCATGCAGAGAGACTGGTTCGTGCCTATCACCGAGCTCATCCTGATCAACCTGGTGGCGCAGGTGAGGGTTTGGTGACCCCTCCTCAAGGAGGGGTACTGTTGTGAACGTGTTGGAGACAATTTCTGAGCTGAGGCTCCCTCTGGGGGTTGCTGACGGTACTGAAGCTGTATCTAATGACAGGTCCTCCTCACCTGCCAGCGATGACTGGCAATCAGGAGTCACTGACTGGGCTGATATAAGGGAGCTGCCTTCCCATGATCCTCGCCGATGATCAATTGTTGCTTCCTGGTTCATTTGGAAGTTTGCTGGTGTCTTGCCTTCGTCTGCTACCTTCAGATGAGATATTTTCTGCTTGTTTCTATTGTGTTTGCTTTTTCCATTTTTGTCTGCACCTTTGTGGAGGTTAGCCGGGTCCCCTCCTGGGGCCTGTGCTACTCTCTGTTTTTCAGTAGCCACTGTTATTTGTTCAATTGCTCTTTCCCTGCTTTTTGAGTGGCTGCGGGTTAGCCTTGTTCACACTGAGATCTGATTTAGTGGGAGGCGAGATCGTGTGATCTCAGCATTTTTGAAATCAGAAGTATTGGAAGTTTTGCTAGGGTTTTGCTGGGTTGCAGATAGTATTCTGTCCTGTCCTATTTAGGCAGTGTTTGTCCCCAGCGTTTGCTCACTCTATTTTCTGCCTGTGTTTGTGTTTCGTCTTGTCTAATCGCCATTATGTTTGGGGGCTGCCTATTCCTTTGGGGCTCTACTCCGGGCAGTTAGCTTTCCTGTTTCTATCTTTAGGTGTAGCTAGCTCTCCGGCTGTGCCGAGGCGTCTAGGACCACCTTAGGTACGCTCCATGGCTGCTTCTAGTTGTGCGGTTAGTTTAGGGATCTGTAACCCATTAGTTTCCAACCTCTCAGGTGTTCGGCAGCCTTGCTGTTTTGCTCCTGTCCTCCTCAGTTACCAAATCATAACAGCATACTATTCAAAGTGTGTTCCAGCATGTAGATGACTGGAATAGTGATGCTGATGATGGCAACATCAGTGCTAACCATCTTAGTAGCCATTTCGAAACTGTGCAGAAGGGTGGAGAGGTACTTCATTTGTGCCCACTCCGCAATCGTGATTTGCACCTCATCCGTACTGCACTGGCCCAGGCTAAGAAAAATAACATACTGCACAAGGGCTTGTCATTGCTGCCACAGTCACAGCAACATGTGCACAGTGGAATTCCACCATGTCAGCACATCGCATATCAACCAGTTAACCGGTAGTCCAAAAGACTTCTGTAGTGATGCAAGTTGATGACCCGCAGGGTGTGAACGGTGGAAGTGAAACCGTGATTTCTGCAGCAGGGCATCCAGGCCGGAATAGTGGTGGAGAAATTGCTGTACCACCAAGTTGAGGAAAATTGAGGACATGAGCCATGCAAAGCATGTGTGTGAGGTTCCCCCAACAAAGGGCTGCACTATGCACTGCCCTGCCTCCAAGTTCAGAGGAGACAGCCATTGCTCAAACTCGGCTGGATAGCTGTCAACAAGTCTTGACATGTGTGACTGCGAACTCCAAGGCATATTCATTTAAACACTGCCTGATTGTGGTGAGCCCTGACGGTACAGTACGCGTTCCTGCACTATTGGTACGCGCGTCTCATTAAGGACAGGTGAAGGCCCTAGAGGAGGCAGAAGCAGCGGAGGAAGTGTTAGATACAGTGAATTGTCCTGAAAGCTTTGGGAATTCCAAGACTTGGTGTCTAGTGGTTTACTTCACCATCCCTTGTTGTGTAGTTTAGTACTTCATCCCCTGGAGTGTAGCGGTTTAGTTCTCCAACCCCTGTTGTCTAGTACTTTAGTTTATTTATTTTACTAATTTATACAGCGCCATTAATTCCACAGTGCTTTACAGACATTATTGGCACTGTCCCCAATGGGGCTCACAATCTAAATTCCCTATCAGTATGTCTTTGGAATGTGGGAGGAGATCGGAGTATCTGGAGGAAACCCACGAAAACACGGGGAGAACATACAAACTCCTTGCAGATGCTAACCACTGAGCAACCGTGCCGCCCATCTTTTGTTGTGTAGTGGTTTAGTTCTCCATCCCTTGGTGTCTAGTGGTTTGGTTCAATATCCCTAGATGTGCAGAGGTTTAGTTATTCAACCCTAGGTGTTTAGTAGTTTAGTTCTCCAACCCCTGTTGTGTAGAAGTAGTTTAGTTCTGCATCCTCTGGTGTGTAGTGGTTAAGTTCTCCATCCCAAGCACCCTACAAGCCTTGGGATTCCAAGACTTGTGGAGTAGACCCTTCTCCACCTGCCCCCACAGGAAACCAGAATCACCAAGTGCCCAGTCACCGAGATGTAACACCCTTGGCTATGCTAACTCGTCCAGGTGTCAGTGGTGAAATGCATCCTGGCAGACACATAATTTTTCAAGGAACAGGTGATGTTGTCTATGACATGTTTGTGTAGTGCAGGCACATCTTTCTTACAGAATAGCGACGGGGCAACTGGTACTGGGGGACTGCGACGGCAATCAGCTTTCAGAAAGCGTCTTTATACACCAGTCGGAAAGGAAGCATTTCCATGGCCAACAGATTGGAGGAGGAAACAATCTTTAACGTGACTGCGGGACCGAGGGCTGGCTGCTGTGCTGAGAGGGTGGATTATGGTGAACAAAAAAACTGATGGACAGTGAATGATGTGCAGGCGGAGATGTTATGGTTCATTGAGAAAGATGTGATGTGCTCAGTGTCTGAGATAGTCACCAACAGCATGCATGTCCACTTCGGTACCAGCTGACTGGCTCTCACTCACCCTGACTGTAGCACGTAAATAAGTGGAGGTTCTGCAGCCGGACAGCTGTGTGAGAAGGCTTGGAATGATGACGGAGGAGGAAGAAGCAGATGGGGTTGATAGGATGGCGGGTGGTTGGCGAGGCCCGCTAGTTCACATTTTAGTACAGTGAGATTCCCACAAAAAGCACTTCGATCGCGCAAGTGCCGGTTTATGCATGTAGTTGTCAAATTATTGCAATTTTTGCCTCTACTGACTTTTTTTTGCATATTTGACAGATAACGTGGGTCAACCTTTGCAGTCTCAAAAGACGCCCAATCTAGGCAACCCTTGCCCCCTGCAAATTGCACACTCGCAAGCTGTGCTGGCCACAGCCACGTTGAGGCTCAGGATCCAGTGCTTGTGAGGTTGCATCACTTCGTGTCTGAGTATGAAGCCGCAACATGACCTCCTTATCTTCCTCCTCTGCTGAGCTACTCGTGCATACCTGTGGGTTCACACCAAGTGGGATCTACAACCCGGCTGCGCTTCCCTGTAGCCAGGTGGAGATTCTTAGGACCATAGCTCGCAGTGAACACAAACCAGTTCTGGGAATAGTCTGACACTGGGGAAGCAGAGTTGGTGAATGCAGTGGGTAGGGCCTTGCTCAGAAGGCGAGCGAGACGCCAGCGTGACAAGGACAGACTGGGTGGAAATAGAGTCGATATGACAGAGACTTCAGATCTACCATAGCTTTCATCCTCATTTGAAAATCAATGTGCAAAAATGACCACTGCTTCATGGATGTTATGGAACAGATAGAATGGCTATCTTTATCAGTCCCAAAGAAGTGAAATGGAGATTCCCTGCTGCTAAGTCCACATCTCTGTCTGGAGGATAAAAGTTGAAAACCAGGGAATTTCCTTAAGGGTATGCCACTGAACAATATCGCTAACGGATCGCTAAAAAACGTCACTATTTAGCGATCCGTTAGCGATGTTGTTCAGTGCGGCAGCTGCCAGCGGACGAGCTTCCTGCTGTGATCTCGCTCGTCGTGGAATCGTTCCGGAACCCTATTTTCTCGTCGGCGCTCCCGCTGGGTAAGTATATATCGCTAGTGTGGCACCTTTTCTTAGCGATTTGCGGTACTTTTGTACCGCTAAAGTCGTTTAAGAAGATCGCTAACGGCGGATAGCGTCGTTAACTATATCGCTAAATGTGGCCGCACTTAGCGATATAGAAACAATCCCGCTAGCGATCGCATTAGTATGCGTCGTTTTCGTGATCGCTAGCGGGATGTTTAGTGTGGCAGTACTTTTAGACTGCAGAATTCGTTTAGCGCAATGCCCAAATTTATACCAACCAGTGAGCCCAACGCATCTCTGGAAGGCCTTGAGATGTTGTAAACCTAACTGCTTTCTTCCGGTAATGAGCCAAGTCTGTCCATGGGTTGTGTCTGTTTGCTGTAGCTCAGTTCACTTAAGACCGAGTTCAGACTTCAGCACTTCAAGGTCCATGTACAGATCGCAATGTCTTTACGACTGCAGATCTCCTAAACAGAACTTATAGCTTCATAGGCACATATGAGGCTGTACAGTTTGGTTGGGCGATGCATGGGCAGTCCAGCATTACAATCTGTAAAATGACAGCGAAATACGCACGTCGAACCTGGCCTTTTAAGCAGGTGGTCGGCAAACCAAACACAACCTGTAGACAGATGTAGCACTGTTCTAGGGAAAAAAAAATCAGACTTTTCCCCTATAATTAACAAAATGTCAGCTACCTGCAGCTGCTACTAAAAGCGCTTAGAAGCTTTCAGCATGATGTGCTATTGTCAAGTTCAATGTATAAACAGCATGCCCCAAGATTTGTGCTTGTCTAGTGCAGAGGTGCACAAACTTTTCTGGTCCAAGGACCACATTGTCAGATTAAAGGTAACCTGTTTGGTGCTAATGCCCTCCAACCCAGCAGCATTTGTATATGTATTACTAAATTCCTGCCTAACATCCATTTATAATGTTAGTCACTTAAATCCATGTTTAAAAAAAATGTGTATCTTCGTACCGTGTTAGCCAGTAGATAGAAAAATATTTAGACTTGAGAGTCTCGGTGGTTGATCCTTTTAATGGCTAACTGAAAAGATGGTAACAAATTGCAAGCTTTCCAGACTACTCAGGTCTCTTCATCAGGCAAGACTAAAACAAAAACTGAAGAAATCACATATTTATATAATATATATATATATATAATATATAAATATGTGATTTTCAGTTTTTGTTTTTGTCTTTGCCTGATGAAGAGACTGAGTAGTTCTGGAAAGCTTGCAATTTGTTACCATCTTTTCAGTTAGCCATTAAAGGTATCAACCACCGAGGACTTCAAGTCTAAATATTTGTTTTAAAAAAAGTAATTTGCTTAGGCCTTTAACTAGTCGATGGGGTGTATGTTTCCCTAGACTAGTCGGTCCTCTTTGATGTTATCACACCCTATGGGTGTGATAACGTGATTTGCAAGAGCCGGCGTCATTGCCAACTCTCTGTAAACCTTGTGCATGCATGCAACTTTCCTCAGGCACGTCAGTGCGTCTCTGAAGCTGGATGTACGCTTCCTGGCTTCAAAGGCGCAATGTGCATGACCAGAAGTGCAGAAGACGGCTCACATACATTTTTCTGCCTTTCGGTCTTGGGAAGTGCGCCTCTGAAGCTGGGAAGTGTACACTTAGCTTCAGAGACGCAGTTATGCTGCCAAATAAAGCAACGCATGAGCGAGATTTGCAGAAGCTGGCGATCACGCCGACTCTTGCAAATCATGTTATTATGCTGAGGGTGAGATAACATATTGAGAGGTGAAAACTAACGCCCCATTCATAGTCAATGGCCTAATTAGCATAAGAAAACAGAGTTTGTAATTCCATTTTTAAACATGGATTTAAGTGACTAATATTATAAATGGATGGCAGGGAATTTAGTAATACATATACAAATGCTGCTGGGGTTGACAGGTTCCCTTTAAATCAATTCAAAGGGCCGCAATAAAACCTGAAGCGGTATATAATCTTGGCCATTTATATATTATAAAAACTACATCTATATGATGAACATCAGGTAAGTGGGCCAAAAATGCACATACACTACCGTGTAAAAGTTTTAGGGTCACTTAGAAATTTCCTTATTTTTGAAAGAAAAGCACAGTTTTTTTCCAATGAAGCTAACATTAAATGATTCAGAAATACACTCTACACATTTTAATGTGGTAAATGACTATTTAGCTGCAAACACCTGGTTTGTAATGCAATATCTTCATAGGTGTATAGAGGCCCATTTTTCCAACAACCATCACTCCAGGGTTTTATGGTTCTTTGTGTTTGCTAAACTGTGTAAGAAGGCTATAGATTGTTAGATTTACCCTTGTGCAAGTATGTTAGCACAGCTGTAAACAGTTTTGGCTGATTAGAGACGCTAAAACCTGACCTTACCTTACTTTGAGCTAGTTGAGAATCTGGAGCATTACATTTGTTGGTTACATTAAACTCTCAAAATGGGCAGAAAGAAAGAACTTTCATGTGAATTTAATGTGAAACTTGACAGTCTATTCTTGTTCTTAGAAATGAAGGCTATTCCATGCGAGAAATTACCAAGAAAACTGAAGATTTCCTACAACGGTGTGTACTACTCCCTTCGAGGAGAGCACAAACAGGCTCTAACCAGAGTAGAAAGAGAAGTGGGAGGCCCGTGCACAAAATGAGCAACAAGACAAGTACATTAGAGTCTGTAGTTTGGAAACTGACGCATCACAGGTCCTCGACTGGCAGCTTCATTAAAATAGTACATGCAAAACGCAGTGTAACGTCTACTGTTGTGAATGGGTTTGAGATGAGTTGAGCAGAGGCTCCCTCTGGTGGTTACAAGCGGTACTAGTGAGGATTGTGAGG